>CABEGB010000391.1:151554-607382 GCA_901521435.1 Crematogaster levior | reverse complement strand
ATATATCACGTTATAAAAAAGAAAGAATAATAATATGAATGTTTTGAGTTTATCCAAACATTCGTTTCTACGAGAGAACCGTTTATTTCCGTTCCACATAACAAGGAATTGTGATACGTTGCGTGTCATGTTACGCCCAACGTCGGCTCGTTAGTTCTTAATCAAAATCGTATCCTTCGATCTCCCGTCGTACCACGTGTCATTATGTATTCATCCAAATTGCACCAATTAACCATTGCTGGAACAAATTTCGCTTTTTGCAACGGAGAAAAGGTCGTTAGAGACCATGGCGCATTACATACTATGTGCGACCAGTCTTGAAATTTAAAAAACGGGCATTGGTATGTTCGCCAAAGATAAAATAAAGATAAAACAAAGATTTCTACATAAAAAAATATAATCAACATTTCTACGTTGATTTACGCTGAGAAAATTAATTGATTTTAACAGAATTATATTAACATTAACATTTATAATTGGATAGATTAATAGTAACAGTAGTAGATTTGTACAGCAAAAAATTGTGTTTGAAAGCAATTGTCACAAATAACAAAATAATTAATTTTTCCTTACAGTAAAAATTATTAATGTATCAAATTTTTTTCGGCACAAAAGTAAATGTTTTTCTAAAAATTTCAAACTATTTTAAACTGACTTTAATAGAAGATTCTCTATCTGGTTGCTTCATTTGTTGAACCAATTATTTCTAGTTGTTTTCAATAAAGTTACAACAAATCTTTGTTCTCTCTATTGGTTTTATACTTACGTTATTCTATATCGGACAAAAGAAACATTTATGACTGTAGTTGGTTCGAAAACTGCATATTTGACCTAAAAGCTTTTGCTACCACGATTAATTATCCGAAATTATTGCATCTCTGTTTTGAAAATTCTTACTGGATTAAATTCTATCGCAGAAACTTGTTGATAAAGCTGCTAAATACATTTCTTAACATTATATGTCGCTGTTGCAGCGAACTAACTTGTTAGACAATTTACAAATTTAGCAAGTAAAATTAAGAAACTTTTTCAAGAAATTTGTTTTATTGTATCCGTGTTTGGACAACACGAGATGTAAGAAGCGGCAATTTTGCAAAACCGATTGAAGACTCAAAGTGCAACGCGAGCCGCGGTAGGAATGTGGTAAAGCTAACAATGAAAAATACTGTGTCCTAAATCGAGAGTCGCGTTCACCGAAGGCGATTGAACCTGACCCAGTGAGGCGAGCCCCTGGTCCCCTGGATTCCGAAGTATTCGAGAAGGCGGACAGGTCCACGATATGTCAGCGCGCCATAGGTCGCGACTTGACCCACACTCTGAAACTTTGCCGAGCCATGGTCTCTCTCTCGTCAAGCTGAACAGCGAGTTTATGGCGCGCCATGAGCGAGTATCGGGCGGCCGCGCCGTGCCACGCCGAGGAAGAAGAAGACGAGGACTTGCTGGAGAGGCGGCCGAGAGAGGCGACGTGCACACGTGCACCTCGGGGCATTCGCGGGTTGGCAGTCGGCTCTTGAAAGCCGCCCGGTGAATGCCATTCGCGGCTCTGAAACGCGCGTTTTTGCCAACCTCTCGGTTGCACCCACAGGGGTTCGTGTCTAGCGTGGCGGTGCCACAAAAAAGTTTTGCACCAAGGGAGATATTATCGAGAGGGAATCTTACACGGAAGAGGAAGGGGGTGGTGGATAGGGAGGGAAAGTGCCGATGTTTTTAACTGATAATTTTCACGGTGGCTGTAAATGCATGGTATTGAATGTTGGCGCGAGGCAGTGGGATGAGAAACAGAGATAGAGAGAAAGAAAGAGAGAGAGAGAGAGAGAAGTGCGGGGGCGGTGTTCAGTGTGATTTTTAACAAATCTCTCTCTGATGGCAGCTTCACATCACGTTGTGGCGGTATTAAAATTGATGCCACGGATGGGATAATGACTTCTACTGGATATCAGATAAAGAGAGAGATAGAAGGGAGAGAAGAAAGAGAGTTTAGAGAGCTTTATAGGATTATCTGCGCTTAGAACATTTGAAATTGTCCTTTGTTCCAATCCTCTTACACAAGACTGTTACTGAACACTACAGTTGCATCAATAGTTTTGTCTCACGAGTCTATAATGCTACATATGGATGTGAGTAAAGTGCTCCGTAATCGTTGAAATATTCCTTAAACAATAGAGCATTATGATGTCACTATGCTAGTGAAACGTGCGTTATTGAAATTCACATGTCTATTTTTAAAGAAATCTGTATTGTTACATTGTTTCAAGCAACGATTTCAGTGTTAATCAAATATGGATTAACCTTACAAATATACAAAAATGTTGGGTAAAACTTGATGTATTCCTCATACTTAAAAAACGAAAATTCGTTATGTTAACACAATTTTTAAAATGTTTGATTTCTGAGACATTAGCGTTTATTATCCTTTTCATATGATGTTACGCAGCTCTATCTTTACGATATTTTAAAATCAAAATAGTCTTTTTTTATTAAAAATTTTTAATTAAATGTTTATAATATTTAATTACCTTCAGACCCTGAGACAAATCTCTGTGTGACATCTCAATGAGTCCTACACGTGTGAATATTCCCGATGTGTTGCGGATCGTCTCACAAGCTACTGTAATTCGCTCATTTCAATTATCCAAGTAATCAACTAAATTGTTTCAAGTTCTTAAAGTTCTGTATGTTTACTCTCTGAAAGCCTGAGTGGAAATGCATGAGAGGTTTTAATAAAAAAATCACCAACAATACCGAAAATGTTGATGGAGCACTTGATTGTTGTTGATGATTGTTGCGATGCAACGCCCTTGTGAGTTTTAAACTCTAATAATATCTCAGAAACTAAGCATTTTTAGACTCATGTTAATACGAAGAATTTTTGTTTTCTAAGTATATTTTGGTTACACTCTATAGATGTATATATACATGCATATGTATACACTTGATATATTCTATATTATCTTTGTATAACAGAAAATGTGGACTGACAATATTAAAGCCCTCATGAAGCAGTGTAATAACAACGACTAAACTACAATAATTTTCCATGTTGTCTTGTGAGTATAGATCACTAGGTTTTCCAACAACAATTTCCCAGTGGCATACTTTCTTGACAATTCCAACTCGACTCATTGGCATAGTGACGCATTACAAGAATAATTCATGAAACCGGATACGAAATAGTACTGAAATATTTAATATTTAATCTTAAGAGAGCTAAAATTCACTTGATTTGTATAAGGAATTCTGGGAAACTCCCTTCCAACTGCAATATACAGAATTATTAAAATTGATTGAAGATTAAGCGGTAGGTCAAGTTCATGTTTGAAAGGCACATGTAAGTAACGACAGACTGATTTACGAACGAATAATGGAGGGAAGATAAATCGCTGTCGCACTTAGCGTCGACGAGTCACTCGAAATAATCGCGAGGCTTCGTTACGTTGACAAAATAAAGATGATTACGATCGTTTAATCTAAAAAAGAAATACGGTGAAATTTCAAAATTCTTCGAAAGAGCCACGTCATAGCGATACGGTTAATGAACATCACGCGTGGTGAACAAACGTGAGAATTTCTGAGGCATTTCAGTGACAGTGACACTAATGACACATCCGCAATTAGGAGAAGAACTAGTTGTACTTCTACACGGTCACGTATGTAAGCAATCTTATAATCATGGGAAAGTAGTGACTGTGAGTCAAATAGGAGACAAAATGATGAAAACAGAAACACCGAAAATCAAATCATATATAACTATAAGATAATATTTAAACAAGGATTTCAGTATGAAGCCGGTAAACGTAAACGTTTGTGCGATAATACAATCACAACCCGGTAAAAATATTTTATATAAAAACATATATATATATAAACATACATATATATTTATATACAAACATACATATAATTATATATAAAATTTTTATATATGTATAATTCATAAAGAAACATATATTTTCTATATGTTTTTTCTCTCGTATAATCTCTGTCTATATATACAGGAAAAATCAAAAAAATTAAAAAATAATTAAAATGATTATTATCGCATTGATTTTTTTTTTAAATAAAAAGTGAAGTTTAAAGAAATGAAAAAAGGTTGTCCATGTATAAGTACTTATTTACAATCATATACAAATATAATAATTATAACATATAATTATTATATTTGTATGACTACATATAAAATATTGTATGATATAATCGCTATTTTACTTAATTTTTTATGATTCTTTTTTTTATGTAACAAAGATTATACAAGAAAAAGAAAACATGTATATATTTTATATATAATTATATATAAAATTTTTTTCTAAGTAATTATTGTGTAAGTGGTTGCCAAATAATAAATTGGACTGAAACTGTGAATAAAACTTGTGAATAAAAATTAAGACAAAAAATGACAACACTGAAAAGAGAAGAGTGCAAGAATGCAAAAATAGAAGAAAAAAATACCGATTAAAATAATTTTGAAACAAACGCATTTAATCTTATAAATAGATACTTTATAGATACATTTTTATTAAAACGGAAGATATACATCCAACATAAAACATTCCCACGTGAATGTCATAAGTATAATTTATGGACGAGATCTTAATAAAGTTGCGTCGTAAAATCACGTTTTAATCTTCTCGCCATTTGAAGAAGTGCAGTACGCAGCGGTCATTCTATAAATGCTACTTTCGAGTTCTTGCCTCGACCCGTAATTACGCAAGTGTAAACACAATCATATGGGCAATGCCGAGTAATGAAATAATATGTGGGCTGTGCGCATTCGCGTTTTAATACAACGGTTATTCATAATGTATAAACAATTGGAGCAGGAAGTAAAGCTAGATACAAGGAAATGGAATGGAAGGAGGAAAAATGCATCGAAATTTGTGATGCATAAACATTCGTGAGAAATAAATATAATATTTATTGAGGCTTTTGAAGGAACAAAAGTAAATTAAAAATATGTGCGAAAATGTAATCGACACATTTGTGCCAACATTGTATAATACAATCAATTCTCAGAAAGATATAAACGTCACATAAACACATATTTTTGATTTCTATATCCCCAAAAATATAGAATCTGCTTTATTAGTATCGGATAATTGAAAAGCACATCGTAACGCATAAGTAATTGACATAGTCTGAGATTTTAATTATATATCCCGAGTAATTATTATTTTGAATCTGTTTAAGGATAGATGACATAAATGAAATGTAGTTCAGAGACGAAAGTTTCCAAAATCTAGTAACGAACATTAAATAACATTGAATAACAACATAAGTTCAGCTTATTGCAAAGACCTGTCTTCCGAGTTCTCCATACCGCTCGAGAAGGAAAACATAAGCTATTACTTAAGCTGTTACACGACTGACTTGAAGGCCAGGGTCATGGCACGCAAGACTCATGCAGTTCAAAATCCCACGGTCCCGATAGCCGGTCAGGCGATCTTCGCGCGATCTCCGCACTACATATAACGTGAAAAAAGTATCTCTCGAGGAAACACAAATTCTCGGCGTGTCGAGTAGTGACAAGGTGTATCGGAATGTAGAAATTCGTTCTGTGGAAAAAGTGACTTAAAAATTACATGGACATGTAATTTAATCAAGAACAAAGATATTGTGCAGAATCGTAATATTTTACGCAAGTGTGAAAACAACAGTGCGGTCAAGCAAGTTTTTTTTATTTAATAATTTGCTCTTAGTTTGGTGTCGTGTACTTGTGTTGTAAATTGTTAAAAAGACTCGATAATTAAAAACAATGGGAAACGCAAGATCGCAACCCTGCGGACGAGGCAAGTCGCTTTATCTGTTCTATCTTATCCACCGAACATGGAACGTCGTCGTAGATCACCGAAGAGATCAAGATCGCTGTGACGATACCGATGGAGAAACAGACCTGTCGTCGAAATGCAGCACTTGCAACGTATGCGATTACCGGCGGGACAGCTTGATCTTCGAAAGGTAACACATAAATGCATACCGACACAATTATACCGATAGTCGAGAAATTTATGTCGACAATCGATAATGTCCATATTTTTAATTATTCCTGAGCTCGTTCGATAATCACGATAATTTACTCGAGATGTTTTTGCAGACTTTATAATATAGCACCTCATCAACGTAACTAATTGATTATAAGCAATCGATAAAAACATATTATTAAAAAAACTGAAAAAGATGAATAAATTTTTGCGATTATCAAATATGGATGTGTCCAAAAATAATGAGAAAAACTTTTAGAGCATCGTATAAATATTTTTATATGTATATACTAATTATATACTAATTTTATGTTTTATCCAAATTTTATCTATTTTATAAATAAATGTATACATTTATAATAATAGTATAATATGCATTATTTAATAATAATATAATTATTACATATTTTCGTAACACTACATTTTTTTAAAACGTTGAAAGTTTAAAAGTTATCATTTATATGAATGATTCACGCAAAAAATAATTATGGAAATGTAGAAATATACAGTATTTTATCACACTACAGACGTGTATACGTATTTATGAAAAATCTGGATTATAATAAATTATATAAAAAATTAACACTGTAGGCTAAATGCTCAAATATTATATTTATCTAAATTCACATAGAAGACTATTTATTATCTTGAAAATATTTTGATGATTAAATAAATATTATAATCAGATCATGTCGTGTAATGCATTTTACCAATATAAGTTTGTTTTAAATTTTAGCATAAAATATAGGTATGTTTAAATAATGCTAACAAAATGAACGCGTTCAAATCAATTAACTTTAACATACTATCGTCAAAGTAAAATTAAACAATTTTGTTAAACTGTTATAATTTATCGTTTTTAGTTGTTACGAAATTAAAAGTATAATATGTATATCCCTCATTAATCTAATTTATAATCAAAATCGACTCGATTTTAATATTTAAACAATAATGTAAAATATGGAAAATTCTTAATCCACATATAATATCTTTATTTGTTTCTACTCCAATATTCTTTTTAGCATAAAACAACAACAAAATAATAAAAATAATATTTTTAGATAAATGCTTTGTAAATAATCGAATTTATTTTTGTAAAAAAGTAGTTACTTTCTTCGAGTAATGAAAACGATGAGACGTTCCAATACATAAATCTTTCGCAAATTAGTATTTCTTTAATATTTCCATTCGAATAAAACGTATTTTATGAACTTTCATATCCGTGAAAACTACTAATTTTTGTCGCGCATGTATCCAATAAGAAATTATCCGTAGAAACCGTTTCTTACATTAAGCGTTTCACCTAGATAACTCCAATTTTAATAAATAAACAACATCCAGTGGAACAACCTTATATTTATCATTGTTTGTCAACATATCATGCATATTTTAGATCCAAGAATCTATAATTTGCATTAGATTTCAGAATAGAAATTTATCATTTTATATCGCGTATATTTTATGTGTTTCAACATTCCAATATTCTATTTTTCTTTATACAATATATATATAACTTTCTCAAGTATAGAACTTTTTCTGAACGCTATCAAGAACTTTAGAAGTCTTTGGGCAAGAAATACATGATTCTATCGATTATGTCGAAATTCTAAAAACGGGATGCTAATTTTACGGAGATCTATACATATATTTGCGACAAGAAAAAAATCTTGTAAAAGATGTTGGCCGCACCGACATTATTATTTATCATCGTTATAAATCACGTCCCTACCGTAAGGTTAACTCGCTAGAAGCGGAAATGTGTGTTATATGTTAAAAATCCAGTAAAATTAGAACGCACCGTACCTGAAGTTTACGCGTTAAGTTCTCGGGAGAGCACGACCGACCGTTCTATATTTCATTTTTAGTCGTAAAAAGGTAGCACGAGAAAGAGGCTGCCGAGCATTGTTAGCGAGCGGTTCGCAAGCAGAAGTAATGCCCGACTCCGCATTGTTTCCCATTTACGTATGCCCTCGCGCCTCCGGGAACTTCTTGTTTCACGAGGTTTATATCTACGACGTCCTCACGTTGTGCTCGGGGATCGCCGGCAACTTGTGTATTGAAACTTCTCCAGAGCAGTCCTCGTCGTTGCAGCTCGTCCTCGTCCTCGCTCTCGCTCTTTGCGTTTCCTCACAGCCGCGGAAAGGCGACATTAATTACGACCGTCAAGTTTCTCGACGACGAAAGTCCGTTTCAGCGCGCGGTGCGCTGCGCGCTGAAAAGTTTGCGGTGCCTTCCGCGGTAGCAATTAACGACACGTTCATCGGCGGTGATGCAACGTTCGTTGTGCAACGGCCCGAAAACGAGACAGCTCTTGGCTCGTTCTTGAAAACGCCCTTTTCCGCGTTACCGCGTTTCGTTCCTGTGCCCGTGTTTTTCGTTCACCTTTCCAGTTGACTGCTAATGCGCGACCATAGCGCAAAATAAACTGCTATGAACATCGCTCATCCTTCCTTGGCAAGAATCGCAAGGAATATAAAGCGACAATGAGAGGAACCGCGAAGTGGCTCGACATCTTATACTGATTCTTGTCCGCGATCGTATTTATGCGTGATAACTTTTTATGAGGTTGGATGATATTGTCCTTCTTCCATACTTCTTCTATACGGAAGAAAAGGAGATCATGGTACTATTTCAGTTGGTTTCGTCGGCGTTTGTAATATATTAATCGTAAACAACGGTGTTATGATGTAGATTCTCTCTCATTATCTACGCGTTGGTTGAGAATCTTATTAATTTTAAAGAGAGAAAAATTCTCATATAAGATGAATATTTTAATAAGTATATCTTTTCAATGCGAAACTCATTGTAAAAAAATATATCTACATATATAATATGTACTGTTACGTATGATCTTTGACGATACGATGAGTTTCTAATATTAAAACAGAGGAAAGAAGGAAAATTTATAATATAATTATGTTAGGAATAACTTTTTTTGAAAATCCATAATCTAATATTATAAGTAGATAAAAAACGGTTTCTATGTAACGAAAATTTTCGTTATAATGATAATACGTAATTATATATAGGGACTATATAATCAAATTTTCTAGTAACCGCATCATATTTGATCATTAATCTACTTTTAGACAACGTTCGCTACCATCGAAGTGAAACGCGCCAAAACTTCTGACAATCCCGCCATCCACGACACTGACATTAATTACGTCGTAATCAAAGGATGCTGCGACGAGCGCCGAAAAGTTTGCGCCTGTTTACATTGCCAATTAACAGCTGCAGTACGTTAAAGCTAGACGGATAGACGTTATAGGCGCGTTTTCTGTTGAAGTAAGCTTCTTGTTATCCCTGCCGCTTTTTTCTCTCTCGTATTCTGCACCGTTGCATCCTTGCAATTCCGCCCTGGTGCAAAATAAACCGTCCGCGCCTTGACTGTTCTTTCAAGCAAGAAATGCGAAACGCAGAATGATGAAATGCAATGCACGGAGCGCATGCTTGTATAAGGCTCGTATTACGCTTTTGGGGACATACGCTTTGATCAATTTCGAGATGACTTTATCTTTGCGTGAATTTAAGTCAAAGCGGAAATTAGGAAATTTTTGATCACTGAAAATTATATACACAACATTGACATGGATTAAATTTTGTAAAAACACACACACACACACACAAGTGAAATATTTTTATTTTCTAATTAACTTTAGTGAGACTTTACTTCAAAGTTTATCAAAATATTTTACGTTTGAAACTCGGAAGAATATGGAAAGTGTCTATGAAATTTTTGCCAGGAAAAGATTATCATCAAGTTTGAAGAGACACTTCTCAAGCTCAGCAAAACATCCCCGGTATATCTTGCATATAGCTACGAGAGAAGTACGCGCTGAAAAGAAAACATGTCTTGCACACGGATGTAATCGACCGGTCATAATGCACTCGTTGCACCGCCGCGCCGTGCTGCACTTTAAACTCGGCCAAGCGGGATCGCCAGCTTGATGAACATCCCCGGGCCCGGATTTGCAAGAATAAGCGGCAGATTACGGCCGAGCCGTAAAAAGATTTTCCGGAAAAACGGCGTGTTTAAGCGCGTCATTAACGATATTAGCGGTTTCTCGCACGAAGGTGCGTTTCACATTTGCACGCTTGTTTCGAATGAGATTTTTCATGGAGCTTGAAAGTTTTCGAATCGTACGATTTACGAGAAACGGTTTTAATATTAAGGTTTTAACGAGGCCTTCATATTTAGCGAAGCCTTCATATTTTCATAAATTCTAAGCGAAATTGTCGAGGCATAATAGAAGCTTTTCGCGGAATTGAACATTGAGATTCATCACAGCAACTGTTCTTCATACTCGGAATACTAAATGAGATCCTTTAAAAAAATCGCACACTCTTTCTTGTCACACGTGTTAGCACGTTTTTCTTCATATGAATCGCATCTGCATAGTCTCATTATTTTTTCTTTAGGAACTTTCCTACCCGAATGAATGAAATGAATTTATAAATATAGCACAGTAATTAAATTAGGAGTCTATAAAATCTGAAAAATAAGTGTTTCTCTTTAACGTAAGAGTCTCAGTCTGTTGATTATTTTCTCTGAGATACTAAAATTGCTTCTTCTCCCACCAAACGAAGTCGTTGCAATTTTACGGTGCATCTTGTATGGCAATTTGAAAAATGGATACATCACTCTTTAAGGATTAACTGGAAAAAAACACATATCTGTCGGGAAACGCGTATTGAAATATCTCGCTTGTTCCACTCGCCGCAAAAACGCTAAAATGCCGCGTCGACAAATTTTCCGTGACGAGGGCGTGTGTGGGGAAGCTTGCTCTGCCAGCACGCTGCAATTAACAACATTCGCGGTGGTATTGTCGACAAACGCGGAGGCGTGTGCGATGCATGCACGTGGTGCACCGTGATGACGCGCGGCAGTTTCGGGAAGAGGAGTAAAGGGGAGTGCGGCAGAATGCGCTTTACCTATCTTCCTTCGAAAACACGCTTTTTGCGCTCGTTGCTTTTTTCTTCGTCACGCGTTTCTGTTTAACCCTCCCTCGACTGCTCCTCCCTTCCGTTTCGCGTCGGTAATTTACTCGTAGCACGAAATAAACCGTCGTTACCTTGACTACTCCCATGTCAGGTGTTCCCGTCAGTTTTCACGATTTTTATCACGTTGTATCGCACCGCGCTGTCGTAACGTCGATGTTAAAGGAAGAAAGCAAGGGAGAAGGAGAGGTCAGTGAAGGGACGTAGGTTTATTTGCTCGTTTATGTGATGTCTTTTCAACTGTGAAGTTGAAAACCAGCATCATCACTTTTGGCGTTCCGTTGCAAGCGATGCTTTGCATTCCAGTTTCGCGTGTCACTTTTTACGTTTCCTTTTACAGGTCGATGTATAACGGATGAATTAAAAGAGAGCCCGAGAGATAGCGGCGAATCGTATACACACGGTTTACGAATGCACATCTTTGTGTAGTTTGTACATAAAAGGGAAAGAAGATAAAAACGCTGATAAAATAAATGGTTTGATAAAATGATCTTTTCCAATATTTTCTTATATACGTATGAGAGATAATGTCACACTCTGAAAATACCTAGCTATGTTCGGTAGATGCTTAATTCCATTGGATCCAATTGATTAGATAACCGGACAATTATTGCAAATGCAAAGTGTATCGAAATATGTATTGTTTTGGTAAATAAACAAGCGATAAACTAGCGATTTATAGCTATTACTTTGTGAGATAATATTTTAATGAGTGTGAGCGTGATATTTTGTACTTACTAACATTTATTTCTAGTTTAACATTGGTCTTTTGTGATGTTATACTTACCTAGCCGCATATACGTTAATTTTATTTTGAAATTCTAGCAAAGCTTCTTCACTAAAATATCATAGACTTTAACGTTTGCAATTTTCTCCGAATATTTTCCTCGATTGTGCGCCGATTCACTCTTATGACGCTATATCGCGCGTTTATTTTATATTCCAGAAGTTTGCCGCGCCGTATGGTGTGCTGTTTGCGACTTCCCGAGAACTTGGATTGCCCGCGTTGTACGTCTCACCATGCCGGAAACTGCATCGTGCACGTGAAGGGTCGACATTACCCCGCGGATAAAAAGGAATTCGTTTCCATTCTCCAGATTTTTCTCGGGAAATTTGGGAAAAATTTTCAGGAGATCTTTCTTGAATATTCCTCAAACGATCGTATCTTCATCTAGTCTTTCGTCGTCGCTGACATCGGACTCTCCTTTTTATATTGCAATCATTTCCGACTGTGATATTAGGGAAACAGTTAAAAGTTGTTTGATTAGGATTAGGGTAAGCCGTTCCTTCGTAGAATCGCAATTGAACTGGTTTCACTCAACCGCACCAAATTTCAGAGTATCCCCGAGTGCTGACTAGGGCATAATCTAATTTTGAAAGTTGCACGAAGTTGCGCTCGGCAAGGCAAACAAGAAGCGGCAGAACAGTTCTTTCGCGAACCGATTTTTCCAGAATCAAGGAAGACACTCTCGAGGTTGGGAAAGCCCTGGTGTAACATCTATGTTACGTAAAATCTTTCGTTTCGTTTCTCCGGAAAGTATAGTTTCGACAAGTAATAACATTTGTCCTTGTTTGATAGGGTACGATGCAGAAAAATCATGCTGTCGCTGATGGTGCACGTGTTGAGAGTTTGCTCAGTTTGAAAATTTTTAATTTATTTGTCAATATCTATATGTATATTTATTGGAATGTGTGAAAAACTTTCGATGTAATTTAGATGACATTTTTATTTCACGGCTGAAATGATATTGAAGAACATAAACGGTGAGTCTAGATGTGTGTTACACGGTTCATTCCTAATTCATTAGGCGGTAGAATCTCGTTTCGTAACATTTACACATTTTCTCGGGAAGCCCAGACGCAAAGTTTCAACTGTATTTTCATCTGGTCTGGAAGCAGTTGTGGTTGCCTTTACTAGATCACGATGCTGTCGAGTTTCACATTTACACAACGCACAAATACGCAAATACGTAATTCAAACCAAACAGGTCAGCCCTCGGGCAGTACTTCTGTTAATTCTATTATGTTGACGGTAGAGAAGCGTCAAAAAGCTCAAAGCTATATATTAAGTTACATATTGAAAACTGAATCATTGCAATTACTTACTTTAACGTGCAAGTTACGCAAGAATATTTAATAATGATTTCAACGATTATTTATAGTTACTTATCGTTCCTTTCATGTCTTGTGGAAGACATATTGAGAGCAACTTTATCTGGAATAATAATTGTGTTAGACACCGAGTGTGCATTAAAAATAACAAATTTTCCTAATTGGGTTAACTTTTATTTTTGTTAAAGTACTAGTATTAAAAATATTAAGTTGTATCGTACCTTATATAACGTATCGATGTGCATTAACTGCTGTTATTTAGAAGATATCAAGATACTTAAATTATGACATTAATTAAAAATAAATTGTTTCTTTCGACTGGACTTCGGACGAGCTTACGTGCAGCCAATGATCGGCTAAATATGTACAGAGCTTCATCAAACGCTGGACCGATCAAAGGCCGCGAAGTCTCTGGTGGATACCTCTCGTTTGTTCGATTCGAGGATACGCCATTATCTCCTGTGCTCCTCTTATTAACGAGCTTCGTGGTATTGGGGTGACCGTTCCATTATTCCGAAACGATGCTCTCGTGATGGCAGCGCGACGAGGGATTTTACGAGACAAGGGAGGACGAAAACCGTCTGCGGTGCACAATATCGGGTTTGTCCGACGTGTTTACGGATTCGTGCATAATATGCATCCCAACACACCGCACGCCGCATACGCGACCGCGTACTTGTCCTCGAATAGTATCGGAAGCTCGGTCACTGTCGGTACGCCTTTCATAAAGTCATTATCCCTGGCAGAGAGAGTGAGAGAGAGAGAGTGAGAGAGAGAGAGAGAGGCAGGAGGGGGAGGAGGAAACGCGTCGACGCACTGCTGACTATCGATTATGCATCCTAGTCATTGTCGATGTATTTTCCAATATTGCATTCTATCTCCTCGCACTATGTTACTATTATGTTTATTAAGCGCGAGTGGCATATAGTGCATTATGGCGTGGAGCTCGAGAATCGGCGTCTCTTAACATTCTGCAGTGCACAAATCACGGTAACAAAACGGCATTATATCGGTGAATATTTGCGATTCTGTTTTATTTTTTCTTCGTATTTTTTACAAAGTGGATAGATAATCTAAAATAAATTTTGTTAACTACTTTAATAGTAGTAACTAAATTTGTGTGTAATTATTAATGTTGTTATTTGTTAACTACTAAATGACTTTGATTGTGTTAAGAAATCAATCAATATGTTCTATCAATTGTTTTATGTACACGTTAAATCGATATGCGAAATAGATAGATTCCACCATTGCAAGTCATATTGATATTCAGTAGCTCGAAATCCGATATTAAAAAGATCAAAGCCGCAGTTGCTCTCTCGCAGTTGTACATTTACCTCGCTCGCTTTACAGTATTTGCAGTCGAGATGCATAAGCATTATATGCATCATCTTTATGCGTATGGCGGTGTGACTTCTCAGAGAATTGCGTATGAAACCGCAAGTTTTGCCGCTAGCTTTATACTCCAACATACACGGCCTTCCGCATTTGTTTGTATATTCATTACTTTGAGTTAGGACTCAATACTCAATGTCAGGTAAAGTATACTTTATCCGACAGATTACTCTATCGAGATAATTTTGCATAAATAAATTAGCGAGATGAGTCCAACCAATTGAACAAAATTAAATATCTCTGTAAATCATGAAATTAATGTGGATGAAGCAATCCAGATTCGAAGCTGAGCTGATGAAATATATTTCGATATTATTACATTATCGATATGATTTATATCTATATATTCGTTTATTTTTTTCTATTGATCCCAGGCTTAATCTATAATACATATAATCTATAATAAATTTTACGAGTAGAATAAACATTGAATTTCTTTGAATAATTAGAAGAATTTAACAGTTAAAAATTAATGATTTAATTATGTCTTGATAATCTAACTCTCTGCGAATTTAGTTATCTATTATCGCACTTTTGTCTCAGAGCAATCATAAGACAGCTTTTATCGATAACAGATAGCAAAATTCCTCTTAAATATGGCGGATTATTGTGGGGGTTATACAGAACGATCTAGAGCTGTGTTGAATTAAATTGGCTCGAAGAGAGTTCTCGCACACATTCGTTGCCATTCTCTGTCATGTCATTGTGAAAGCGTCGATTGAGCTTCTGATTAATACAATTACGAATAATAATATTATACAGGATACGTTTGATTCGAGTTCTGTCAATTTTCAATTACAATTCGGTGAATGGGTAGATTTACATCGTGTCGACATCGTGCGCCTAAGGGTTAAATTGCCATTTATGCAACGCGGCAATGCGCGTTATGCAACACTATCTTTAGTACCGTATATGCGATCGCTAATCGTGATTTCGAGGCGTCGGCACACGTTTGTATTTCCCCATGTAGCTACCCCATGTTCATTTATTACGCGTACCGCGAGTTGCTCTTTCGTTGATGTAAATTGTTGAGTGATATCGTAACATGCAAGTTTGAGTTAACGTACCGAGCAGGAGGAAGTAGAATTTTTAATTCTTTAAGCACTATATTTATGTTTGTAAATATAATAACAGATAAATGTCAACTTTTAATATCGATAAACATCATAAACACATATTACAAATATTTGTTGTAGTAAAATTGCAATTTTTTACATCTAACGTATAACTGTAGTACTTTATTTAAAAATTTACTTTATTTAAAAAAAAAATCTCGATATTCTTACTTGTTCCATTTAATGTAAATCTTTCATTTACATTGGTATCAAATTTTACAGTTTAATCGATGTAATATAAGCATAAATATTTCCAAATAATTGTCGCGACTGAGTACGGCGTTGTGTAACATGTGTCAATACCGGCGCGTAAGAACGTTCAAGTTCGAAGGATAACGGTGGGATCTATGGAGCAAATATTAATGCGTTTAGATCGCATTGGCGTGGCATCTGTGCGCGTGTGTCGACACGGGTGTCGACGTCGACGGGATTAAGTTAAGCCGTTGTCAGACGATACGACGCCTGGTTGCTACCCGTAAAGTCGCTCGGATACGGATGAAAATACGCTGTATTATTGATACGCGCAACAAGGTAAACACTTCCCGAGCGATACGTGTCTCTGCGTGGAAGTCGCGGCAAAAAGCCCTCGAAGGGGGTGAACCGTGCGGTGGAATGTCAAACTCTTTCGCCATATTTACAGTCGAGATGCAGATATCCGTGTGCAAACATGCATCGTTTCTCCACGCGCAAAAATACACACAAGGTATACAGAGAAAATTCCCTTCATTTTAATAATGGATCTTTCGGTGAATTTTTTAAACATTAGTTTTTTTCTTAGGGAAATGATATCTCGAAGAAAATTAGTAATTTTTTTGATCAACCTTTTCATCGAGATTCTGTAGAACAGATATTCTGTTAGATATCTTAGCCGATAATTAAACCTCGAGTATAAGTTTCGAACAAATGAAGTTTGCTTGAATTCAAATTAGTACGATAAAATTTGATTTCATTGAATCTTAAAAGTTCAGCCTTTGTAAAAAGGCTTTCGTTTCCAATCTTTTATTTAATTAAAGGCATACAAAACTAGTTGACATTTTAGTTAAGAATGAATTCCGAATCAATTCTGACACAGGTTATGATCGGAGATTTTAGATTACGGTGTACATTTTTATTCTCTTTCGTGTGCATCGAAATCATTGAACGAGGTAGCGTACTTTCTTCGAGACAATAAAAGTCGAAGTATTATTTAAAAGTTGAGCATTCGAGTCGGTGTCTGTTTCTTCTTTCGCTTCGTGATTTTACGATGGCCATCGATATCGGAAATTGAATGTTTTTGTATTTTCGTCTCTGTTATTTCTTTGAGATAGCTTCACAAGCATTATTCACTACTGAATACAATGAAGAATATTATTTTTTGAATTCTAGACTACATAATGCGTCCACTTAGACTCCTGATTAAGTTTCATTGAAGTAAATATATTCAGTTTCATAAAATCTATATCATATAAATTCAAACTCTCTTTTGCCAGTGAATATTAATAAACAAATTTTTAATTGTTTATCGACCCATCTGGTAAATTATCTGTGTACCGCCGACTAGATTTAGGGCCAAAAATTAAAATCGATATCGATTTTAAAGTTAGCGATTTTTCTGCATTTCAATGCGCAAATTTAGTCGGCGGTACGCAGATAATTTGCCAGACAGATTGATAAACAATTTAAAATTTGTTTATATAAGTGATAGTACATAAAATATAACATACGTATAAAATGCAGAACATAATAACATCTAGTTTACATTTAGGAAGATAATATGAAAAAAATTAATTTTTGATTTTATTTCCAAAATGAAAGTATCGTGCGACTTTAGCGAATAACGGAAAAGGAAATTTATCGTCTCCCATCCCGTGTTCTCGAAGCTTTTTATCTCACGGCGAATCGCCTGAACGCCTCAACAGAGTCGCTCTGTCTACACACCAATGAACACACTCGAAGTCTAATCGCGTTGGAAGCCAGCCTCCGGCGTGTATTTTTCCCTAACTTCGTTACGGCCGCGGTTATTTGCTCGCGCCTGTTTGTGCATTCGTTACATCGGTTTGCGTGCCGGCTTCCCTCCGACTTTTGACTTCGTTAGTTCGAGTTATGATTCGGAATCGCCGCAGGTGCGATTACGCCGCCGCATGTAACATCGGCGTCGTCGATGGAAGATAAGTAAGCGGAGTTACTGTGTCGAGCACGCCAAGTCGTTAATGCTCAGTTTTTCAACCCGTTTAAGCGTCAATTACTTTACATTTAACTTGCTTTATTTCAGTTTACATCAAATTTTATGACTATAAACCATTGTACACAGGCACTGCGTTTTTTAAATATTATAATACCGATGGGGATTGTGTCGTAATTATTTAATACAATTAAAAGTCACCAATTTATTATTATATTCAATTTAATATTAAATTCTACAATACTATTACAGAGAATTACAATGTACAAATATTAACTGCAGTTTTTCCTCTTCAAGGGATTCTTTTCCGTATCTCTCGTACAAACGTGAACCACAGAGAGCCAGCAATAGACAATGTGCAATTTCGGAAAGCTAATTAATTTCGCAATAGACACACGACAGGCAAACGTTAACTAACGCGCGGCTGAAACGTTATCTTCGATTCGATTCGAGGTAATTGTCGCTGTTCCGGTCAAAAGTCAAACCAAAGTACCTCAAAGCCGGAACGTGTTTGTGCGTAACCCGAGGCGAACGAAGGTACCTAACCCTCCCGAAAGGGATGGAGCATGGTGGCAGTAGCGGTAGTGGCGGCAGTGGTGGCGGCGACGGTCGAAAACCACGTAAGCGGCTGGAGCCGTATTTACAGTCGAAATGCAGAACACCACCCGTGTGCAAACATGCATCGCCCGTATGTGTGCACTGTGTGCGAGACGACAGGCGCGCCGTTGCACATTCCGCCGAATTGCGCGCTACGGCGGGGCGGGCCCATACACACGGTGGTGGTGTACTTTTCCTAACGTCATTATCTTCGTGCGGGGGATTGTACGGCTATATTCGTTACCGTCGGTTTCGCATATGCGCGCGCGTTTCTCTCGCCGTTCTTTCTCTGCGATGTACACATCGTCGTCGTCGTCGTCGTGGCCGCCGTGGATTTTCTCGTCAGTATGCTAACGCATTCCGCCGCTCGGGCGGATGAATAAAAAGAGAGAAAGAGGGAGAGAGAAAAAAGGAAGAAAATGAATGAAACGAAGGGAGAAGGGCGAAGGGTGGGAAAAAATGGCCGAATCGAAACAGCCCGCGGCACCGACGCCGTCTCGTCATTGTGCTCCTCGCGTTATACATAATACATGCGCGCGGGTAATATTAGTACGGCGAATGCGACGACTCTTTTGACGGGACGTCGTTACCGGCGCTTCTACGTCCCTTCACTCCCTCGGAGCTTTCGCATTTTCCGCCCCTTCTCCGCCTAGCAGCATCCACTACCTTTTTAATGGCCCTCGTTCGCTTTTGCGCGCGGGAGTATTAATTTTCTTGTCGCTCCTCGCTGGGTGATCTCACCACACAAGATTCGCGCGGTAGCTTCTCTCACCTACCGCTTCTCTTTACTTTCTTAAATAATAATTTACATGCAGATGCATAGCTGTAATATTCATTGCCGGTAGCCACTCATATCTTAGTTTCATAACGTGTGTTTTAATGATAAAGTTACACCAGAATTTACACCATTTTTATAAGATTTTTAAATTGATTGTAAGAAAAACAGTGATTATAATATCGAAACACGCTGTTTGAGGTTCAATTATTATCAGTCTCATATATGTTGATTCGAATACTGTTTTATTCCGTTCAATTCTATCTTTGTTTGCTCGACGAACGAGCTACTTACTTAACTACACCAAGTAATGATCAAACGACAGGAAACGCGTGATCAATTGGCACTCGATGCGTATGCGCATCATTAACGAACTATAATATCGCTTCTGTGAAATCTCTCGAGTTAGGTATGCGTATCGCAGCTCCACGAAGTGATCAATTAGAATTGCTTCAAGGATGCAATGCCGTGTAGTGGGGGAAAGAATGTATCATCGCTTCGTTATTCGATCGCGCATTCATATTGCATCCTTGTGAAATGTATTCTCGCGCGTTCTCATATCATTGAAGTCCTCTAACGAGCGATGTCGAACGCATTAAAGGGTTCATTCGATTTACCAAGCCACATATTGCACGAAATTTACATCCACTCTGCCACTACGGATTGCATAATGCACCCTCTTGCATTTTTCATGAGGCATACGTGTTAAGCGTGTTATAGATGAATGAAAATGCGATTTTTAGAAAACTATATCAGCTTATCCATACAGTGTCTTTTTCTTCGATATATTGATCAGAAAATCCTTTTGAATATGACAAATGTAATAGGTCAAACGAGGATAAAACAATTTAAATAAAACGCTGAGAAATTAAGCTATTAATTGTAATTTTTATTAAAATCCGAATGTGTGCGCAATGTTATTTTAATTAATTATAACATATTTAATAAAATATGTTAACATAAAATAAAGTAAAATAAAATGAAGTTTAAAACTGTCAAAAACATTTTAGTATAAAAGCGTGTATGCGAATTATACTCGTCGAGTTGCATTTTTGTAATAGAAATACATACAAAGTCACGATGTACACGATGCTAGAGTTTAAATAAAAAATAGGCAATATTTTTATCTTCCACAAAAAATGAATCTAAAATCCTTCGTACACACTCGAATTATTTTATCGTTTTAACGATTTATTATATGTGATATTTCTCGCGTGAGACGCGTTTTCCCTCTCAACGGATTTAGCAACATCGTCGCTCCGCGCTCATAAATTCGCGCTCATGTGTGATATATAAAATAGGGACTCCGAATTTTTTTTCCGACTATGCATTGTCGATACTACAGCCGATATCTTCCGTGAATCCGCGGGTCATACGGATAATTTAATGGCTGATTTTCCAGCTTTTCGTCGTGATAACGTTCCGTTTTCCTAACGTCTGGAGTTTTCGCAATCGAACGATCGTCAAACAAGGCGGCGGAATTTGCGCATACTTACAGATAATAGACGAATCCACGGATCGCAAAAGATCCTCTTTCCTCCTATTATATTATTACTCCGTCTTTCTCACTCTGCCTCGTTTCTTGCTCGGAACTATGTCGGAAGATCGAGAGTGAGCCGGGTCTTCGCGCTCGGGAGTAATTAAACGAAGCGCGTTGCGCCTTTAAAGACTTTGAAAACTCGCGCCGTAAATTACGCGTGCCGACGCTCACGTCGGCCGCGCACCACCGCCTTTGCCTGTTTGCTGACGAAGAAAAACGAGGCGCAAATATTAAGCCGAACCGCACGGCTGTCTGACGTACAGGGTGTTTCAAAACCGTCGGATGATACTATCAGATACTATCACATTGTACCAGATATCAGAGATTTCAATATTTCAATAATGGATTTCGTTGACGAATCTAAAATTTTGCCGTTATTAAAATTTTACAGCGGATTCAATCATAAATGTAGCTAAAAAGAGATTAAAAGTTACTCTTTAATTATTACTCTTCAATATCGAACTTTCATTCATGAAAATTTTCCTCAAAACTCCTACTTATTTTAATAAACAGGAAGTTAATGAATAATAGTCGACATTAATTTTCTTTATCTTCTTTATATTAAAGAAATTCTCGCGCGACGTCTCGACGTTGAAGCTAGTTTTCTTAATTAAACAACAAATGAAACGAGTTTGAAACATCTTGTATGAATACGTCGCGCTTTTTCGACTTCCTCTTTATAGCGCCACTATGGCGCACTGTAGACTTTTTTTTTGGTAATGACTCTTTGGCTCTTTCAATGTGCTGCCGTTTATCGGAG
This sequence comes from Crematogaster levior, assembly GCA_901521435.1. Classification (NCBI taxonomy): domain Eukaryota; kingdom Metazoa; phylum Arthropoda; class Insecta; order Hymenoptera; family Formicidae; genus Crematogaster; species Crematogaster levior. The sequence continues at coordinate 585,951 of CABEGB010000391.1, read as the reverse complement.
TTATTGCCGGCTGACGTCCACACCCCCTTCGCGCAATCCCGTTCTTCCTTTCCGGCGAGCATCGGAAAGTAATGCATCAGGATAACTGTTTCTTCACATTGGGATATACGATCTCAAAGGGTTAAATGGGACTTTGGGATTTCTAAAGTCGAAGGAGCCGTTATGAAACAGTCTGAACGCGCCGTGCTTGACTTCCGGTAATACATCGTGACGTCTTTCATTCGACTCAATATTACTCGGAAAAATGAACGGAGGAATCTATCCCTGATGCTTTCACAGGAATTATAGAAAGTATCGGCGAGATATAGAGATGAACTGGAGAAGTCTGTTATACGTATCATCGCCTGAGTAAAAGATTAATTTAGTTGCTTTCCCACTTTATTAACCGTAAGAAGAGTTTAAGGTGATATCAAAAGGATATCTAGCTTAGAGACAGATTAACGGATTACAAAAGGACAGACATCTTAATAAAAAAAAAAGATTAATATAGTTTCAAGCTGACATGAGTTGACAGTTTCAACACATGTAAAGATTGACGAATATTTTCAAATTGCACGGAAATTTCTATTAAAACTTTTAATGTAATCGTTGTGCGAATAGCAATCTTATCTAGACGTATAAGCTAGAGAGTCGACTATTTCACATTTAACACCTTCGCCCTACATTAAATAACAGTGCACTTCTAAGCTGCACACCACCGTTGCGCTGAAAACGACGACGACGCATATATTTCGCAGCGACGCATTTAATGCCCGCTTATCCCGTGACTTTTGGCCGCCACTGAAATTCTACAGTAATTACGAATGCGATATTCATTGCGTGCAACGACGAAATTTCACGCGGCGTTCCACTAAATTCCTCCGTCGAAATTGACGTTATTACTATTACTGCAAGTCGCTCGCTATGTTCATTCGCACAAATAAGCGAACAATTCCAGAGATTAAAATACACTGCAACGTATAGAGTCCTAATTAACACAGCTTTCGAAGATATGTGATAAATTGCGAGTTACAATTCGCATTACTTTGTGAAATTCCCGCATTACTTTGTGAAACGCTGCTTTTTTTCCGTTATCCGTTTGTAGCGGCACGCTTTCCGCTGTTCATTTCATAAAGCATATCAGTTTTCGCTTTGCAAATTTCACAGTAAGCGCGGATAAGGAATCAGTGTAAAATCAGAAGCGGAATTTTTTTTTTTAAAGTGCATGTCGGCGTAACATGTCGAGAACGAAGGAAAACTTTAAACAGGAGCTTTAGCGGCATATAATTATAAGCTTCTTGTACCGATTTCGTGGCAGTGTGCGCCGCACAGAATAATCAGATAAATTTCAGTCTCGTGGTTTGGAAAGTGCGCGATACGTTTAATGCACACAGCACAAGTGCACTGAGAGCGTGGATAGAGTTTATGTACGTTTTAATGCAGTTAACGGCGTAATCGCCGCATCGCGGTGTTAACGCAACGCGGCGTGTCATTACCCGGCGATTTTAATCGCTCGAGCGTTTCAACTTCGAAAGTCAATTACATCGATATCGGAGCAGCTTTGATCACAATTCTCCCTCGCGTAATTACAGATACGGCAGACAAAGCGGCGGAACATGGAATACGACTGGATCGTTTTCATTAAAAGCTAACGACGGCAGGAAAGATCCGTCGCTAGTCGATCTCGCTTTCTAACGTCGTTAAAATGACCTGTTCCCAATTGTCGAAGGTCGTAGGCTACCCATCCACCTGAGAATTTTTCATTTCGCGGAGTGACTGTCGATACGAACGAAACTCACAATATAATTCTAGCGACGGTACTGAAAGCGATTGTCGAATACGTTAATTTTTACTATCGAGATTATTCGCACCGCAAATGGTTCCATTGGCCTTTGTGGAATCCCATGGAATCTCAATATTCTTAAAGTTTATATCATTTAATACGATGCGATATAATAACATATACATCGATGATATTCTTAAAGTATGAAATAAAATCGAATATCAATTTATTATATGCTTCAGGGCAAGACAAGCACGTCGAAGTGCACTTTAAAGTGGATGCAACGTGACGAAACAACCGCACTACCGGTGCCTTTGTTTCTTTATGATCCTTTATCAATATCTTGCTGTCACGGCGCGACGTTCTTGTAATTATTGCCTCTTGCCTCGCGACGATCGCGTATAAGGATAATGTGCGCAAACTTCTCTTCCCTCTCTTTTTTTTTTTGAAAAAACTTCTCACCCGTCGCATCTGCTTTGTCGGCATAATCGGGCGACGGATTTTGACGAATCAATCAGTCGGCCACGTCAGGTTCTGCAATTCAAATGAGAATTTTCCATGGGCTTGCATACGCGTTCGGCTTGTCGTGCGTATGGAGCCTTTAACTCGCGTCATGCGTTGCGTTCGATAAAGCGAACTGTATCCATCTGGACTGCGTTATTATGGGATGAGTCCGCACATCCACCGCCGTTGCTCTAAAAGCCTCGATCCGTACTATTACTCTTCCCCCTACTTTTAACCGCATCGCACGGCGATCCAATATCGCTGATAATCTTGCTACGGAGAAACGCCGGAAGAAATTTTAGAAAATTATGTACAGTGACTAATAGGGCGACCTGCATTTCTGACAATTTTTATCTGATCATCTGATAATGTGACCCGTAACAGGCGAGTGTTAAACGTGCTAAATAATATTAGTATAAATGTAATACTCAAGGAAGAGAATAGTCATTTATATTATTAGTGCGTTATACGTAGAATTTTATTCCTTCTTCTTGACAATTGAGACAACAGAGAATGTAAAAAGAATATATAATTTGATCAGTCAATAAAATACGGGAGATGTTTCTAAAAAATATTTCTGTTAAAAATTAATTACAATGTTTAAAGAATATATCTGTAAATATAATGAATGAATCGATCACTGTCACCCAACGACACATTTTTATATGAATATTTAGTATAATAATATGAATATTTAGTAAAAAAAATTCTAGGTTTTTTTTTCGAAAGTTCTCTCGACTTTATCGATGAGACTATTTCATTTTATCGCAAACATACGTTGTTGACGTAAATCTTGCAAGACAGTTTCGATATCAGATCGTCGAGGACCAATCCCTAGAAGCGTAAGACCGGTGCCGAGACTTAGCTTCGGGCACAGTAATCTTAGCCACTTTGCTACTCGGTATCGCGTATAGGTTCAAGTTACACCAGCTTGTGCTACACTTTTCGCGATACTCGTTATCTTACTCTAGAAGCTGGGACAACGTAGCGCGACTGATCGGTTGAAATATCGTCCGAGTTGAAGTAGATAGTACATACACACACTCCAAATATTTCTTACCCAAGGCACGTACATAAAATAATATTACATACAAGAGAGCTCGCATAAAGCATATATAAGAAACTATACATTTATTTATTTGCAATTTATTTACAAATAAATACAGAAAAAGAAGTTATAATTATAATGTTCATAAAATAGCATACACGAACAGGATGCTGAATAAATGTACGCGGATCAAGAGAGGGATACAGGTAATTGTTCAAACAACGCGCGCGCGCGTGGAGTATTCTATTATTACATAAACTCATCATATTACTTATTGTAGTAGTGAATTTTACTCGTGATTGAAAAATTATTGTATTTCAATTGATAAACTTGAGAAGTCGCAGCATTCTCTGTAGTCCGCTTTGAATTAGTCTGCGAAAACACAGAAAACACACGAATTGACAGAGTCGCAACATTGGGGAAAGCAATGCGCTCGTTTGGTGCATCCCAAATGCGACGCGGGTGCTTCCACGAGGTGGGCGTTACGCCACGTACGACGAAATTTATGGTGTAAGCTCCTTCGAATCGACGTGCGCTTTGCTGAAATTCTCGAGTGATCAGTGTGTAGGAAGTTCGTCGGATATTCTGAATTCCTAATGCAATTCACGTAGAGACTAGAGCGCCTGTGGGAAATGTACCCGCGACATATGTATACGTGTGTGTGTGTTTTTGTGCACGTGTGTACGTTCCTATGCGTATGTGTCGACAAAGATCGCACAAATGTACTCGGTACCCGTACGAAAGTTTTGCCGCAAGAAGGTAATAAAGCGGGCAATAATCATTCTCGGCCGTGCGGGAAAAAGTTAACCAGCTTTGAGTCTAGTTTCTCCGCTCGTTACGATTCCATGTCATACGTCTTCTCTGGATAACGTCGTACAGTTTCCGGATGAAATGAGTGGGATCATCCTGCCCGGGAGCCGGGAATTCACGGTCGTTCGACACTCCAGATAAGACGGAAGCTTTCTGCGCCCTTTTCGCTGTGGTGCTTTTAGCGTGTCGGCGTTAAGAGTGTCGCCGAAATAGGCAGATGCTCGAAAACTTTTTTACATGTCTCTATCTCTAGGAGGGAAAATCTTGACGCAACGACGACATGAAGATGGTCCTAGCCGTTAATTATACAGAAATCGAGCACAATTTTGTCGCCTATGGTCCCACGAGGTCCCACAAAGTCATTACAAGTTTGTAACGAAGTACATTTTCCAATTATAAAGTCTAGAGTGCGATGGAGAGACAGTTCACTTTTCTGCGAAATAGAACAAAGTTAATTTCTTTTAATTAAGTAATGTCTTGTTCTTAAAAATAGGACAGGATATTGTAAAGCAAGGACGATTTTAATTATTTAAATAGAAATATAATTTTGTCAACTATTGTATACATAGATTCACCGTGAATATCGATGATTATTAATAAAATATCTTATGCAATTTAATTAAGACAATAGAATATTCGTCAAAATTGTCTGAGAACACGAATGAAACTGCATACACTGTACAAAGTCACATTTCCATAGTAATAAATAATTCTAAAAATATATACATCTTTACAGAAATATATTATTATCATAGTTGTTCATATAAACAAACGAGAAACGAGATTTGTTTAACTGAAAGACGTGCGGAGGTAACCCGACCGTGTTTTGCGTTTATACAACATATTTAAACACGCTATCGAAGGCGCCCGGTCGTCGTGAGAACATGAATCGCATTCGCGTGGTGCGTGTAAATAACGGCGAATTTGTAAAACCGCCGATCCATTTGCGCGGCACTCGAGCGTGCCGAAGTCGTCGCCAACCTAATACTTCCTTAGAACTACGTTACGTCGCGTCGCACGGCGCCGATAGCTTTCGACCGGCTAGTAGCTGCGACGACGATGGGGATAAAAGCAAAAAGGACCGTCGGCGGTGCGCGCTCACGTCTCTCCGAGAGCGAATATAAAGCGAAAGCACTCAGTGCGTTTCCTGTCGGGGCCTCTTCATGCCGTCGGGGACGCAGCCAAGATCCATAGATCCTCCCTTTTTCGTCCCTCTCCTACCCACGGACTCACGCACATTCCCTACGCAAAGGACGGTGTATTCATCTAGGCGCCGTTTGAAAAGTCTTAAAAATTTAAAAGTAAAGCTCTAACTCTCCCAGTGTTGTACCGACTAAGGGATTAAGAGTAGAAAGGATTGGCTAGTCAGAGGGGCAAAAGAGACCGACTAGAGAAATATCTTGGGTATTATGCTACGTGGTAGGGTTTGCATTAAACGAGCAGCGGTGAATATACCAGTCCGAGAAAAAAGAAAGGAAAAATGTAAAGTTCACCGTCGCTGTAGAGCTAGAGATGCCGCTATTGCTATCGCTACTGTTTTAGGAGGGTACGATCGAAGGCGGGAAGGAGGAAGATGAGGGGCGCTATGAATGGGCGATGAATAGGAAGTTTGAGAGAGAGAGAGAGAGGCAGTGGCAGGGTTGAAATGAAAATTAAGGGGCTTACGCGGGGAAAATGGCAGTGAGGAGAAATCCGGCGGATTACGAGGGAATCGGTTTTTCGGATATTAACCTAGGCACGCGTGCCACCGACACATGCATACACACCCACTCACGGGACGAGTTTTTTTTTAACGCAGACTATAGGATGCTTCATGTGAAAGGACTGGTTGACATGTTTAATAAAAAAATACTAGGGGCCGAAAAAATATCGTAAAAAAATCTTTTACCTAAATTAAACTAGATTTGATCGCATCACAATATTTATGGAATAGAACACCAATGTTATTTGCAAATGGTGAGGAAAAAAAAAGATATTTGTAAATGTTGATTTTTAGGCTTTTAAGGATTTATCGGGCTTGATCTTGTTGTGTACATGTTTTCTATTATTGTATTGATCTTTTATTTCCAAAGTTTATTTAGTTTATTATTTTACCGAATTTTTCTACGATAAAAGACAGTCCTTTTTCCCTCTGCTAACCTTTTCAGTTTGTACTTTTAGGTAGATGGTTGTTCTTTCATCTTCAGGTTACAAAATAATATTAGTTTGTCCTTGACGTCAAGATATTGATACAACGTTCTGAAGACCAAAATATATTTCCAATAACTTCCTTTTATCTTTAAATTTTTTTATACGTTTAAATTATTATTTTATATATAAAACATTGTATTTTTATTAATATTTTCGTTTTCTTTGTCAATAACGTTTTCTTAAGCATGGACTTCGCGATTGTTTACCCTTAGTTGCTGGTAATTATTCAGTCAATAAGGGGTGCTACCTGTTGCTAAATTTGGCAAAAGTGTCTCACTAGCGAGGTTACGAGGTCGGGCGAGGCGCGCTAAGAGGTGAATTACCGGATAAATCCACCAACGAACACCATGGCGAGATGTAGTAATAGTAACCCCGATTCTGGGGAAGGCTAATCCGATCCTTAGAATCCTGAGAGTCCCCCTGAGTCGTTCGAGGGAAGAAAAACGAGTATAATCAGAGAATCGGGCGTTAAGGAAGAGAGCAACGAAGGGTGAAGAGATTGAAGCGCGCGATTTTCCTACATCTGGGTTAGATTCACGTTTTGCGACATTTGCGAGCAGACGAACATCGGAGAAAGATGGAAGGAGACAGCGAAGGGAGGGAAAGAAAGGGGGATGTAAAAAGGGTGGATCCATCTCTGCGCGGATTCTGATATCGAGCTTCCGTTGCATGGTGTATAAGCCGATTACGTCCGGCTTTCGCATTCCGGCGTACGACGCAATTCCGCCGTTCTCTGTTTCGTATTAATGCGTAAAACGGCATTTACCGGGTAGAGAATCGGAGATGGGGAGAGAGGAGAAATCGAGGGTGAGCAAGAGGGAGAGCGGTCCCTCTCGGTGTGCAGGCTACTTATTAAATGAGCGCACTCGACTGCTTGGCGACGAAATTCCGCCGTCGCGCTGGTTCACATCTCCACGTTACATCACTGCCTTCCTATACATGTCCTAGCACCGACACCGGTCTAGTTATCCACGCTTAGATCTTTTGTTCCCGGAAACGCGCCAGATATGTCCGTCTGCGGCTTTTGTTCCGGAAATGCGCGCGTATCCGCCATAGTTTGAATGTTTTATTTGCCACCCCGGGGAAGAAGTCGCTATGGATCTCGGCAAACGCATCTCCGTTTTATCCGGCAGAAATTTCGTCCTCATAATATGCGCCCGACGCGCCACTTGGTTCTATGCCTCGTCGATCGTAGCGATATATACGCCATAATATAATCGTTGCTTAACGATTTTAGTCCCGGATGGGACTACAACACAGAATATAATGGGATTGTGATAATTAAATCCTCATGTATCTTTCGTACGGCGTAAAATCAGTAAGATTAATCTTTCATAGTTCTATCTATTATTGAAGAGAATCGATACGCAACGCTGTAATGGAGTTTTCCAAAGGGAAATGTTTAATATATTGTAAGAAAGTTCTCTCTACTTTGATTTGAAATTTCGAATTGGGCGAAAGTACATGCCGTATTTTATGCTGCCATCATTCCAGCTTGAACTTCGTTTAATTTAGTAAGTAAATCGGAGATCGAACACTGAGACATCGCGATAGCAGTCTCTCATGGTGCTTTTGCTCCGTTACATTAGACGCGAATTCACGAATTCGATCCTTTTCGCGTCGAACGGATATGTTTTAAGATAAGACTTCAATCAATCTAAAACGGACTTTTCTAAGGCAGACTTTTCCTCGATCAATCGCGCGTTTGCATTAATCCTACGATATATAAGTCGACTGCTATCCGACTCGAGAAATGACGGAAGAGCAAGGTAACGTCCGCAACAATATCGGTCGCGATAAAACCATATGCACTTTCCATTTTTTCTTTTTTTTTTATATCTGCGATGCTCAAATATGCATCGCGGCGCATCGGACTATCGAGAAGCGCGATGTTAGATCGAGTGCCGCTCGTAAAATTGCGGGGGTTTATCGATCGGATCGTTTGGGAGAAAAATATGTATTCGTGCATGCTGCGGGCAAACTATAGTCAACACTTCCACCTTTGTGTGTGTGTATGCGCTTACATCGAATGTGTCCTCCATTATTAATACGCAGTCATATGTACGATTAAACGCGGGCTTGCCCCCGGTTCCAGGGCCGATAATTATTTGCGGCATAGTTCGCGTTGGCCCGATTTCGAAAACCGCAGCCAGCCGGGATTTGTGCCGATCGCAGTCGACAAAATCATTTCACCGAGTCATCATCTCCGCGTTGCCTTTACTTGCCGTTCGCTTTCCGGTTGTTCGCGCGATTTCGATGCGGCTCGTTCACCGCGCTGACGAGCTTCCCGAAGCGAGACACTAGGAATCGGTCGCCATTGTCGTCGTTTATTTGACCGGTTAATCGCGACAGCTGTACACACACAAACCGAGCGCGACGGAGCGTCGAAAAACGAACGGCGTTACACTTTATTGGATTTCTGTAATGACGGGCGTTGCTTGCCCGTGTAATTCGTTTGACGACCCAGATACTCCCTCGTACTCGCGCGCGACCCTGTTCGTTACATAAGCGAAGGCGACGGCTTGTCGTGTAAAAACCACGTGAGTGAAACATCACTTAAGGCGACATGCTGTTGCTGTACCTGCTGCTGCTGCTGCTGCGACATGGTGCTCTTAATCGAAAGTGTCGTTTTCGAATGAACGTTTACGAAAAAGAAAATTATTTTTCTTCTCGTTCGATTTTTATTTAATTTGTAAACCGTGAAATCGTAAATTGTGGAATCGAGAATAAGAACTCTAATTTTCTTCAAAAAATAATAAGTCTTTCCTGAAGAAAAGGTATTCTGTGCAATTTTATGTCTTTTGAGTAAAAAATGAATGAAATACAGTAGCAATTTGTTCTTATTATGTGTTAAGGAGCATAATAATACAAATTTATTAAATTAAAATTAAATTAAAATTAAAATATAATAAAAAATGTATTAAATCTGAAATGAATTATAAAAAATAAAATAGCGAAAATAGAAGCGTATTACCTAAGAAAAAAGCGTTTATTCATTTATGAATCATCTATATGATAGATTTTATACAAAAAGCTGAAGTCAGAATTTACCATCTTAATATCGTAGCAGATTGGGAAGTATCCCCAGAGAGAGACACTTCTGCGTTTCATCTCCTAATACCGGTGTGTTCTTGTCGAATTGGCGTGCACTCTTAGAAGACAGAGAGAGCGAGAGTGAGAACGAGAGCAAGAGAGAGAGAGAGAGAGAGAGAGAGAGAGACAGAGAGAACGATATCGTATATAGCATAGGGGTGCCCTGGCACATATTAATGCCCCGACTGCGGAGTAAAACGAATGATTTGTTGGGGTGGCTTAAGCTTCGTTACTGTGGCTGCTTCAGGGTGGCAAATGGTGGTGCGGTACAGAAGCAACGGAGGGAATCTCGTAAAAGAGAGGGGGAAGGGCAAGCGAGACTAGGGCGTTACGGAATTGACCGAGAGAGAACATACGCGTGCAAGGGCGTCCCTGTGAGAAGCTGCACTTTGAAGAGACAAGGATGGTGCGATATCTCTGGTCTCGAGGTTGGATGAAAGGGAGGGGCGAGGCAAGAGGAGGAAAAGGTGAAGGAGGACGAGGGAGGGCGGCCGAGAGGGGGTCTTGCAGTCCCGTCTCATCTACTTGATTGCATCGCCCGGATTACAGCCGGGCTTTAACGCATCCCCCTCGGGATGCTCCTAGCGTGAAAACAAAAAGAGAAGCGGATGCGAAAGGAGCGTGAGTAAGAGAGAATGCGCGGAGGGGCAGAGAGGCTGGACCACTTTCCTCGCTCTCACTCCTCTCCCCGCGCTCAACGTCGCGGCGGGTGCTCAAGTGAAATTCCCTGAGAATAATTTTCACTTCTCTCCACTTCCTGGTGTCGTCTTCTTCTCCTCCTTCTTCTTGTTCCTCCGTTTTTGTTTTTATGCGTTTTTTTTTCTTCTCCGCTATCTCTCCTAGTCCCTGGTGGTCCGACGTTGTATTCTCTTGAATCTGCGAGCTTAAACCTTTTTCCTCGACAGTAAGTAGATCCAGCCGCATGCGAATCCTCATGAGCGATGCTAATATGCCGCCCCCAAATGATGAAAGAGAGAGACGGAGCGAGAAAGAGCGCGGTGAAGGGGGTAGAGGAAATAGAGAGCGGGCGCTGCTTCTCATCTTCTATAGCGGTACGAATTCGAGCCGAATTGATTTTGCGCGTAATGAGCTTTCACGCTTTTAGACGGCGCGACGGCCGCTTCAAAGCGAATTGTTCGTTCACGAGCTATAAAGCTGGATTCGATTAACTCTTCGGGATGTAGTTACCAAAAATTCCGAATTGAACTTAAGCAAATAAATCTTTTAAGTTTCACCATTTTTCTATGCTCCATTAATTACATTATTCCTGGAAATTGCTATTGTAATTGCTGCAGTATTTATTTATAATTTATCTAAATCTATTTGAAAATTTTTTGTGAACTTTCTACGTAAAAAAATGTTTAAATAAAATATATAATGATTAGTTTAGTCTACAGTTATATTATAAGATTACAGTTATATTATATTATAAGATATGTTAATGAACCTTTGTTAATAAACTTGGGAATAACATGTGATATTAAGGCTCGTGCATGTTGCGTCGGAGCCACTTTTCAAAAAGCTCAGATTCGTTCGCTTTATTCTATATCCGCGACGCATTCCATTCGACGTCGTATTGCCTTTCATCGATACGCGTCGATCTCGCACGCTACCTCAACGTCGCTTCTGCACTTTTCTCGTTTTGCATTGGTGATCGGATAGGATGATTCCGGACGTGCCGAATAGAGTATGCGTCTCGCGATGTCGTTCGTGTGGGCAATAGCGCGATTTCGCCTTTGAACGTTGATCAATCCTCGCTCCAATTCGATTGCGCCTATGGCATACGTATCGCCGAAAGCTCGCAATAGCTAATGGCAAATGCTTGCTCCGACTTAATTAATTTCTATGGTTATGTTTAGAAATTCGCTTTATCGGGCATTAACGGGCTCGCGCTTGCGTCAGCTCGTCCCTTTTAAGACACAACGTGTGATTAATGCGAACGCGCGCGCAGGTATTAAGCCCGATGAAACTTTGAAAGCCGTTCCGGGCGATATATCTTACCCGATATTGCCAGACCGTGCGATATTTTCGCGAGAGGATCCCCATGACCTCATCCTGGACGCGTTAAGGATCCTGGATCTCGCTACGCCTCGCTGGCTCGTTCCGCAGATATAAACGTTTCAAATGGCGGGAATATCGCTAATCCTATTGTAGAGAATTTATGACGGTCTAATCGTCTAATGAATACTAAACGCCCTCACGCCCGGTGGGCTTCCACAGCAAAGATTCGGCCACGCTAATAATCTCATTAATTCGCCCGAGTTTCGCATATCTCGCATATTTCTCGTTGTATTCGTGCAACGAGGAAGCAGTCGGCACTGCAAGCCCATAAATCCATCGAGAACTTTCTTTTTACGGTAACAGCGCGTTTTGGTTTGAAGGGAATGCTTAAATTTATTGAACAACGTTGCGTGTTTGCTTTGTATCACGAAACGTTTGTTCCGCATTCCTGCACGTTTATAATACATACGAAATAAAGAGTATTGCTTTTATATGCGATCGTATATACATTCTAAAGTTAGCTCTAAATACTTTAATTTTGTCATCCCTTTAGCTTGATGCCTAATTGTTAAAGTATTTAACACTGAATATTAAATAATTACCATTAGCGATGAGTAAAAGAGTTATAAAAAGCAGCAAATAAAGAGGATTGCTTTTATACGCGATCGTGATACATTCTAAAATTAGCTCTAAATACTTTAATTTTGTCATCCTTTTAGCTCGATGCCTAAGTACTAAAGTACTCAACATTGAATATTAAATAATTACAATTAGCGACGAGTAAAAGCCGTAAAAAGCAGCAAAAAGCACGAGAGGAAAAATTGACTCTACCCAATTTTAAGGATCGTACTCAGATATTGCCCAAAACGAACGTTGAATCTCGAAAGAAAATGAAAACGTTTATCCGCAATTAGCGTTAACCGACGTCGGAAGGATCAGACTGCGTACCCAAATTTATGGTAACGTGCCGCCGCATTTTCCTGTATCACCCTTCCTGCCCCCATAGTTCCCTCGTCTCGAGTGAGAAGGATCCTTATCAGAGTTGCTCCCTCATCCCTCGATCCCAGGATCCCTGTTTCGCCGGCGGCGATGATTGGATCATTTTGCATAGCGTAACGTAGTCGGCGCTTGTCCAACAACACCGTACACGCTGGCAATATAACGCGCCGCCGTCTCGTTTACTGCCCTTTGAGTGGCCGTGAAAGGGCGAGTGTCGATCGTCATGGAACCGGTCGTCACAACTGTGCAGCTTTCTGCCTTCGTACACTTCCACCAGCTGTCGCGAAAGACCTTTTGGTGACCAGTCGCGATTTATTCGCACACTTAATACGAGCCGGTTGGCCTCGATGTCAAAAAATTAAGTGTCTTTCGCGTGAAAGATCCCATCGAGCAACTTTATACCGCTCTACTTGCAGGACACGATCTACCTTGACATGAATTTATGAACAGTGCAATTTACTTCTGTAAAAATTGACACATATTACATTGATATATAATATAAATTGTAATTTATTTATACGCATTATAGATATGTTTTTGATTACTTAAATAAATTTTTTCCAGCTATTGCACAATCTGTTTATTATAAAGCCTTAAACGTTTTTGAATACATATATATAACAAAATAAATAATTATCGACTAAATAATTTCATTAAAGCATAAGTATTTGTACTAAAATGAATGTTTTTAGATTGTTATCTAATAGAAGAATTAGTAAATTTAGAATAGATCACAACGAATTCTGTTATTGAGTGATTTCTAAACGATTTAGGTGTACATATCGTTTTATCGAGTAATCTTTTGTTCTTGAAATAGACTGTGCTTTAGCCACGGATTTAAGATTTTTATCCGAACGCGCGACCTGCTTTCTCGGTGGCGGTTTCGCGCGAAACTCGACATGTCGTGCGTCCGTGGGAGCGATAATGCACGATCTCGCTTAACGCCCTCGGAGTGTCGATAGGAATCGCGCTAAGGATCGATTGTGTCACGGGTTCTCAGCCGCAGCTGTGTCCACGTGTAGATGCCGTTATAACAGCTGGTGCAAAAGCTCACTTGTGAAAGCACGCGCGCGTGCGCCCGGTCACACACGCTCGGTAACTTATGAGAGATTCACTCAGAGATTGAACGATCGGCCTTTTTTCGCTTCCTATTGAATTGAACATGCTTGACGCATGTTATATGCTTTGCTAAGCGTAATTCGAGGTGCATTATTCACCGGCAATTTCAAGCAAGGCCGATTGCAATTCATCCATGTGTTGATGCGATGATTGTGTTGAATTGAAAATTCTAGCGGCATTTTGGGTTAATATTTCACATTTCGATTGATGGCCAACTTTCGTAAACTTTCGGGAAGCTCGTAGAAGTTTTTCAAGGCACATCCGACAAATTTATCGTACGACGCATGAAATATTAGGTCTTGGCACTCTTGAAAATCATACATATTCGTCAGTATCTTGGAACTAGAACAGAGCCATAATGTCATTCCAGATGCGGAAGAAAGAAAATCGTCCTTCCGCCTCGAAACCGCCAAATTGGTCTCTCTATCTCAAAGCCGCAGAGTTGGCCCTACTATTCCAAAGCCGCAGAATCGCATTGGTTGGTTCCTCTGCCACAAAATGATATCGTTTGTTCTAGTTCCAAAGTATAAAATCCATTATTTTGGTCTTAATATATCGCTTCTTACTACGTACGCCGCATATTTAACTCTTCGAACTTACTTTTATTTTTTACTTTTCGTGTTACAGCATACTTTTATCATTAAATATGTAATATCATTGAATACATCGGACTGATATAATTTTCTAAAAATTTCTAAATATTTCCTTCGCTTACATCTTGTAATAAGCTCATTGCTTCGAATAATTTTTTCTCGTGGACTTCCGTAACTTATCTGGCTGTCATTCCCCATTTATTTGAGACAACACGAACCGCACAACGTGCCTTGTCGTTCGGCGAGAAAGCCTTGGCTTTCGTCCGGGACAACGTGCCCGTCGTCATCGTTGAAGGTTCGGTCTGGTCTTGGGTGAAAGATCTTATCGACTAATTGGAGTAGCGCGAGAGAAGGGCGATAGAGGAGGATTCCCTCGTGCGGTGTCTCCTCAAGTTTAATACAACGCCGGGCGTCTTCCCATCTCTCGGGAACCGACAGCTACCTAATTACGATCTCTCCTTACCGTCGAGGGGAAAGAGATGGGACGGGTAGAGAAGGGGAAACAAGAAGAGCTGAATTGCTGGTCCGGTCATGTACGACGAGGATTGTTGCCGCGCATCGACGTGCGCGTACGACGCGGGAACTGTCGCTCTTGTTATCGTTATCGAGAACCCTTTTTCTTTACGGCCGCGCAAAGGACTCCCGCGGTTTTCTAAGATCTTATCGATTAATTAGAGGCTCGGCGAAGAGGGTGATTGAGGATGAAGTGGATTTTCCAGCGATGCAGTTCACGCTTTTAATATACCTGGCTTACGTACATTTTCTTTTGTCGGGCAACGTCGCGTGCGATAGGTCTGATATGATTTCTTTCGTACCTCGAAAGGAATTTTATGCGAGCGATCGCATCGATTATGCAGATGCAGTAAAAATTACAGTATTACAATATTGGGATGGATTAATAGATAACAAGCAAAACTGTAAGAACTGAATAAGGTGAAAGAATAGATTATAATTATAATATTTAATAGCGAATTTTACTTTTTTATATTAATAGAACTGAACATAATCAAACTTTCCTTTTAATAGATTTAATGTTACGATTGTGATTTTATTGAAAAATTTAACACAGATAAAAACCTTCATAAATTCGCAATATCCACAATTCCTGAAAGCTGAAATATTTCAAACTCGTTAGTTCAAACGGTTCCTCCATTTTTCCACTGTTACTGTTGTTTACCAGTAGCGAACATGCGATCGTGCAAAAAGTATCCTGACTGGTTTATTTTAATCAACTTTCCATTCAAATATCCCATTAGGGAGGGCGAAGCGGGGATAAACTCAAGCGGGGAGTTTAAATCCCTAGGCATGCGAAGGGAAAGAGTTAAGCTCCGTTAATGAACACCCCGCGAAACTCTATAAAGCTCGCAAATACCGATCTTTTCATTATTTTTTTTCTCTTCTCTCGTTTCGATTGTGTGTCGCGGTTTAGTTTCTTTTCGCGAACACGTCCAAGTGTGCACTCACCCACTGACATCGCAGGCTTTAAACAAACAAACTTCAGGATTATCTTGGGGGCTCTGGGAGTTTGCTCTACGCGTTGTTTCTAATTCTATACGCTTCCCTGGGCCGGGGATAGTTGCGTGCAAATAAAGCCGAAGGATAGGCGTACGGAATACATGCCGGATATCGAACTAGTTAGATACCTGTGTTGCCTACTTATTCACGCCTTTTGGAGTACGCGCCTATCTGCAAACTGATGAAACATGCGCTGAGAGGAACCAGAAATAGGAAAATAAAGCGATTCACGAAGATATTATACAATTACAAGTTATTTATAGATATTATTGTAAATGTAAAATTATGGTAGATATAAATATAGATATAAATATAGATACTTAGTGTTCCAGTTATATAAAGTGCATAAAAATGACTTGTGATTTTAAGAAAAAAATAACATGTACATATACTGCAAGTTGTTTTTTAAAAATCAATCGTAATGTTGTAATTATAATTTATTACATTATTATGTTATAGAACTATTTTTATTTATATATTTTTATTTCTATTTTCCTTTACATTATAAGTGCCTCATAAAAAACAGATTCTCAGTTTCAGTAATATTTACGTGAATTTTATCGTTCTTTTACCGTAAGAAGATCGCGTTTTCTTCTATTCTAAGAAATATTAGAAAGTTTTAGAAGTGTCAGCAGTCAGGAATACATAATGTGCTGTAATTTTTACTAATAATGTTCTCTACTGCATTTTATTAATGTTTTTAACATTACACTAAGGAATATGGATAGGTTATAGGCTATTTTTTATAAAACCATTTTTTATAATACTATTTTGTTTTGAATTTTATTCGAATGATATATACGTAAAGTAACAAAAGCATAGGAAATTATTCAAAATATCAATATTTATTTCGACACATTCAAAACGAATATCCATCTAACACGGTATCAAGAACGAAATATATCAATATTTTATTTCCATAACTGCATCGCTATAACAGTCATGGTGCCTAGATATATATACTTCTACGTGTAGTGTATTTATATTTCCTGACTCACACGTCGCGGAAGAGAATTCGCGCGCCCTGACTACAGTCAGTCGGTTCATCGTACCGCGAATCGATCGGTCGTAACTCCTTTAGGGACAAATTATTCTGACATTCGACGATTTCTTCGTCGAGAATTTTTACGCCGCACCGGGGAATATGGAAGTGATGCGCGAATTTGCTACTTCATGGGGCTGTGATTTTCACGATTATTGTGAAACGAATGCCCTTATTTTCATTTCCTTATCCCTAGGTAATTTTATTTTCTTTTTCCATATGAGATAACATTTGGGATTTTTTTTTCACAAATTGCAATTGAAATCAGTTAACATGATAAAAAAATATATTTTTATAACGATTTATTACTTATTTTTTTCTCTAATAATTGTTAAAATCTTTATATGTGTGTCATATTGTTATAATTCTGAGTTAATGGGTTTCCAGTACGCCATTCTTCAGATCCCCGTGTGCGCTTCTACAAGTTTTATGGGCTACAAAATTTCTTCTTATTATGCAAGGTTCTCTCTGTACATGCAATAAAATGTCATGCAAGGAACGGAAATAGAGCGCACTCGTTTCTTCCAAGAAATGCGTTCTTGAAACTTCATGGTGGTCCAGCGATTATTATTAGCCGTTAGCTCTTTCGTAACCACCACAATTACGGCGATGACGAGACATATGAGAGCAATATGCTTGCAAAGTGCAACCGTATTATCGAATTTTAATGTCCCTATTTTTTTCATTACGGTGCAACTCATGATCGTAAACTTTAATTTCTTTGGACAGGGCTTCGTCTGTTTTTACTCGGGATATTTTGGAGTATACTTTTCTGAGCGTAGTGTTATAGATGTAGAAATATAATACGTGAAAAATTTGGCGCGAAGTCACTGATTCTGAAGCGCGAACACGTATAACCATAAGTCTCAATATGGGATAAGTACCTATTACGATCTTGCACTGGCCACTGTAAAAGTCCAGCAGGGGGAAGAGAAAGGAGAACGAGGTCTTGCCTTCGGAAATATATACTAATATATCTTCCAGCATCTTGGAATTATTCCAGCCATTATATCGTTTGCTTGAATTTCTTTATTAATGTCAATTTCTTTCGATTAAGCTTACTTATACCCTATATATAATATAATGTTCATAATGTCTTTTTATTTACTTTAATGTTTAATTGATAATAATTATTTACATCCTCTTTATAGAATCTTACTGTATTATTTACATCCTCTTTATAGCGATGTAGTTTATCACGCGGGATTGATCACGTGTCGAGTTAGTTTATTTAAATAAAGAGAGAAAAAAGGAAGAGAAAGTTGATGAAAATCGCAGATACTCCTGTTTTCACGCGCCGTTCATAAAGAAGAGTGAAGAATATTAACCGCGGGAATTCTTAAAATTTGAAGAAAGGAACGTCGCGTCGCCGTCTGGAGCTTTAAAGGTGAGAAAAAAGGCATTGTACGAATACGCCAGATTTCTCCTGAATGGATAATGTCGGAGACGTTATACAAAGGGTTTAAGGGTTACCTCCTTTTTGCAAATAATTTTTTTTTATTTTTTCAGAATGCAGATTGCATTACAGATTGTATTAGAAATGCATTTACAATTAAGATAGAAAAATAACCATCACAAGAAATATTATTTGTAATATTACTGCATAATAATTAACATTTTTAATGATTATTTTGTAAATGGCAACATTATATAATTAAGCAACATGCGGATTTTTTATTGTATATACTATAGTATACGAGAAACGACTCAAACGACGAGGATACTCAACACTTATTCGTAATTTATCTCGTGGCAACGAAAATTTACAACCAGGCAAACTAGTCAGTCCGACGTCGCAGTTCTGCGCACTTTGTCTTAATTACGAAATGATAATGGGCGTCGCATTTTCTCGCTTTAACGGAGCTCGGTGTCTCATCAGGCGTTCCAGCAGAGAGGCATCGGATTTCGCGCATGGAGTCAAAGGTGCGACGTCCGCGCGAGCACGCTCGGCCATTGTAACGTCGACAAAAGCGTGAATGCAGCATCTCGAGTGCGAGGAAATTTCTTAAAATCGGAAGAAAGTCCACTGTCTCGTTACGTGCGCCCGTTTGTTTCGCGTTCGCTAACTCGAGCTAAACGCGACAAAGGTGGCCATTGTGCAAGCGTACGTGAGACTTCTTCGACGGATCGTGTGTGTATATGTGTATGTGTACATATATGTGTATATATATGTGTATATATATATATATATATATATATATATATATATATATATAACTATATATATATACACACACTCATATATTATACGCAGCTACACCCATATACACACACACACACACACACACACACACGCACACACACGGACGGACAGACAGACAGACACACGTATATATATATATATATATATATATATTCACGTTGTACATGTGCAGCCGTATCACGAACTGTTCGCGCTTATCGTCGCATGACACGACATCCTGCCCGGAGTCATTCACGTAACAGTATCTTTTATCCGTTCCCAAATTCTCCGCCGTACCTACCTGTTTTCTGATCCTGGGAACGCAGCTCGAGTCGATCTTGGTCCTTCGCATCTAGCGAACCATCTTAAGGGCGGTCCACATTGCGAGGTTATAGCGGCGAGTATTTTGATAAAGGCACAGTAAGGTGCGGACGTGCTAGACTTTTATCGAGATGCGAGTGCAATCGTTGATTTTTTGCGACGGAATCCAATTTCCGATTTTCAATCGTCCCTTTGCGAAAAAAGACTGCTGGAAAAGTTACGTAATAGGGAAAATTGTTTCCATCTCTGTAGGGATATGACATCGAGGCTATTATGAAATTTTGTCGTGCGTTTAAATTAGGGGAGACACGCACTGCGGTGTAATTGGTATCGTTGGAAATATTGTGGTTTTTAATTGGACTGTGCCGTTATGGTTAACAATTAGCATCCTAATCCCAAGAGTATCGCTCAATACACGATTCATCTTAATTCTTACCTACTATGAGATGGAATTTTAGCTTGTTCATTTTTCTTTTTTATATTTTCGAGAGAAGTATATTCCGGCACATTTGATTCTGTTCTCTTATTCGTACAGTACCTTAACGTTACTCTTTGCCGGCTTTCGTCGTCTGATTAACCATTTCACATATCGCGCGGCATAAACCAACCTTAAGATATGGACGGACCCTCAGGCATCGCGAAAAGAGAGTTGCTGAGGAGAGGAAAACGTGAGTCAGGTCCGAAGCACGTCCTATTAATGATCAACCCGGAGCTGATTCACGCCACTCTCGAGGCTATTCGTTACAGCCGTCGGTGCGTGGCATCTGCACGATGCGGATACCGGAAGAAGAAAAAAAGGTTCAAAAAGACAGAGGGAAAGAGAGAGAGGGGGGAAAGAGGAGGGGGAGCGAAAAATGCATTATTAGTTAACTCAGTAGCGTCGCACGCGTACACGCTCGTGCACATGCAGCGGCCTAAAATAGTAATATCGTGGGACATAACGAGGCGTCCGACGCCGTCGCATCGAACGTGTTTTATCCCCGGCGCGACCATAAATCACGCCGTGTTTAACAAACTCCAGCGCGTAGGATCGCCCAATAATACACATATTCGCCGCGAATTTACACGCGCGCATAGAGCTCGAATGTTGCACACGCTCCGGTGATACTTGCGTTTTTTTTCATTATGCATTCGTCGTTTTATTTTTTTTCCGGTTTTAATCATTGTTTATCGCAGTTACGCGCGTACAGCGCACGGCGTTTGGATGGGGTTGACAGGCTGCACGGGAGGGAAGAGGGAGCGATGGATTACCATCCCCGTGGCTTTGAAGCACTTTTCCACGACGATCGCCATTGGCGAGTCAATCATTGCAATGCAACGCGTGCTTGTGTGCGTTCAAATTTAACAAAATGCGTAACTGTGGTTTGCAATGGCGACGAAATGCGCTTTTCGCAATGTGTTTTTCTCTTTTTTTTTTATTTTTGAATGTATATTGTTCAATTCATCTGGTATTTCGTTGCGTACTGTTAACACGAATTTTTATGGCTGTTATCGCGCGATATTTATGGTCGCGATTGCAATCATCGAATAGCATAATTCGCAGGATTAACGTAGTGCGCTTAATGGAATAGAATGAAAGATATGTCATGTAGATAGGTACATCGAGCAAATATAAGGAATATTTACTTTTAACATTTTTCACAGGACGTTTGTGTATTTATTATTTACATTTTTTAATTATTTTAATATCTTGAAATTTCTCTAAGACACTCGTCAAAGTGATATTTGAATATCACGTAGCATTTGAAAATATCAAGTATTCAAATATAAATTAGAAGTAAATCAGCAACGTTTGTGCGCTAGGACGTTAGCGTTGCGAAGGAACGTAACTTCTTTACCAAGCAATTAAAATAAAATAGTATAGAAAGGAGAAAATATGAATAACAATTAAACAAAAACGAGCATAAGCTAATAAAACAAAATTAATGCTCTGAGCTTATAATGTTGTAGTGATGTTGCACCAGCGGACGTTACTCTGATAATTTATACTAAAAGCGAGTCTCAGGCAAGGTCAAAGTTCTGAAGTCAGTGAGGTCGGTGTGTTACACACCATTCGCCTCACTGCAATTTTGGGATGTTAATCATGCAACGTTAAGGCGTTGCTTCACCTTCGTATCGCGGTTATCGAGTTCGCGCTATTATGTTCTTATTGCCCGCACTGTAATCATCCTTTTCTCTCCTCCGGCGAGCCTTAATTACCCTGTTTACTGTTTTCATAGGCGTCGTAACGCCGGCGCGGCGCTATGCACCGTCGCCGTAACGCGTTTGATGGACTTTGAAAACAACCCCCTCGGCATCTTCGCAAGTTAACTCCTAACGCGCCTTAATTTATTATGCAAAATATTATGCGAAGCTCTTAAAGATCTCGCTTAATTTTACAACTGCCAAAAATCTGTTAACAGAAATGTTCACTACAACAACTTGAGGAAAAACATTTTCGAAATGCATCAAGACGCGTAAGTCATTTGTCAGCCGTTAAAAAAATTCCGCGTTAATTAATCTAATTGTTAATGTTCGATATAATAATTCTCAAGAAATTTATCCTTTGAAAAGTAATTATCACGACTCGTTTGAACGATCCGTCCAAATGGAAGTCGCTGAAATTCCTTCTCCATAGTTTGCTCGGCGACAGGACTGTATGTATCCTGCTCTTTAAATTAAATCCACGCTTTACAGCCAGCATGCGGAGTGGCATTTCGTGATTTGACGCGGAACGAGGTTTACACTCGCAGCTGCGGCGCGCATGTTTAAAGTTACTTGGCGAGGGATTTACGACGGGCACGGGACGATTGTTGTTACTGTCGCAGCAAGAGCATCCCAGACGGGAAGGTTTAAATAATCGCAAATAAAGAAAATTTCAAAAATATGCGCGTCTCGGAAAAAGCGTGTATGTACATGGCTCTTTTGACGGGCTGCATTTGTTTGGAAGACAAAAACTTTGGCAGAACAATGGCGACAAAGAATAAATGCCGGCTTCTCTGGAACGTGACGGGATGGACATTATATTACTGAATGTGATTGTAGATCTCTTATTTATTTTTACGTAGTATTTGATCATAATGAGAATTATGAAGAATTAGTATCTAAATATTTCGAATGTTGGAATAATGCAATTATTAATGTAACGAAAACGCGTCGTCTGTTTTTCTTGACAATTTTTCGTCTATGCGATCAATAAACGTAATATCAAATTTCGAAGAGAACCTGGGTTTGATTAAGAGGAATGTGCCTACGGTATACCGAATTCCTTAGCTGATAATGAATCAATGTGCACGCACATATAGACACAATACAGGAGAATGTAGGGCTCTACGGTTCCGCTTAAATCGACACTCACCCCTTTAGAGGCCCTCGAGAACGCCGCTCTCCCGGTTTGAGGACGGATGAGGCTTATATACGTGTGTAGCTATCGAGTATTACGAGAGCGGCGAATAAGCGGACCGTGTCGACGAATACGGATCAGCTTTAATACCCGAATGATCCTTCGGTACTCGATATGGAATCGCTGTCTCGATCCGCGTCGTTGCTCGTTTTTCATCACATTTGCCGAATAGAGCGTGCCGTCGGGACGCACGGAGGCTGTTAAAACAATCGCAGATCTGGGAGGCTTATAAGAGTATTACCTAATGTATACTCTGCAATTTCTGATAGAATCGTGACATGAAATCGTTTCCCTGCGTAAATTTCTACATCGTTTCGAAGCTCAATTTCTCACACGCGCGTTTCTTTATGATATTTATCTCCCGTTATTGAATAAATTTTGCACCATTTGAATTTTCAAACGCGTAATGCTCGTCATTTGTA
Source organism: Crematogaster levior (assembly GCA_901521435.1). Classification (NCBI taxonomy): domain Eukaryota; kingdom Metazoa; phylum Arthropoda; class Insecta; order Hymenoptera; family Formicidae; genus Crematogaster; species Crematogaster levior. Next base: position 562,968 of record CABEGB010000391.1, on the reverse strand, counting down.
GCGGAGAGACCATCTCTTGAGATAGTTTTCATAAATTGAAAAAACATCCAAATTATTTCACCGTGCAATGTATAAATATAGTTTAACCTCTTCTTTTGTTATTTCGCAAAACTGCGTACCGAAAGTCTGTGGATCGGTAACAGAAAGTTCTCGCTCGACGTGACCTAATCGTCGCGACGTATATAGCTGCCACTCGAGTCTAAATAGTTTTTCAACGTCCCTCCCGTCACTCGGGTACACATTCGCGGAGTGACGGCCGTCATCGGTGCTCAGGCATTCGAATAGAGGGACCGGAGGAGCGTGTCGGCGAAAAGTTTTATTTACTTTAAAAACGCGGCGCCAGAGATCCGCTGGTCGGCGCACAGGGGAAATAAAGTTCTGTTGAATGGGGCGAGAAGAGGACTCGGAGAAAAGAGGAAGCAATAGAAACGAGGAGGAAGCCCAAGACGAAAGAAATTGCGACAGCAAAAGTTGGCGGCAAAAATCCGGATAAGTTGAAAAAGTCAATTATTGCGATAACACCAGTTTATTCGCACACAAAACGGCAGACTGATGACGTGCGCGTGTTCATGCTCCGAGTTTGTCCGAAAACGCAAGGAAATTACTTGCAAAAAAAGAAAACTGCTGACTGGCGTTTCACCGCGCGTAGCCTTACGAATAATCTGCATGAAAATGAAGTGCCTGCTTTCTCGTCTTATCTATAATTTACTCGCGTGGGGCACCAGTGCGCCGTTCCTTGCACGGACTACTCATGTAACACGTGTTTCAACTGCGAACTCTTTCCAGCGAGCAGAAGCTTGCCAGACTCGACTGGAAATATTACCTGCGAGCCCGAAGAAGTATTACGTTCGAATTCACACGAACATTCTCCTCTTTTTGCTATACGTTTCATTTTTATCGGTCGTATATATCCGACGATTATCAACCTCGATGTTCGTAATTCTCGTCAATTCACGAAATTTTACTAAGTGGAGATTACGCGAAGGAGAGTAATATATATGGTGTACGTATATATACGTAGTGTCATAACGCCACTAAATATTCTGTGAAGAATGCGTATCAGTGATATAAATCACTATAATGTCATTTCTATCCGTAAAATTTCAAAGAGTTAAATCTTTTGAGACACAAATTTCGAGGGAATTATGCATTTCGCAAAGCTTCTATCGGCTTATAAACCCGATAGAAAAGAACCGCGGCTAGAAGCTCAATAGTGCTACGTCGTTCCCGTTTCGTTTTATTAAATGTAAAGCACAAGTTACCGCATTCGGCTCGCGAAATATCGCGGGATATCCAATTTCTCCATATAGATTCCCCCCTCCCCTTTCTCTCCTTTTTCCTTTTTCCTTCGTTTTCATGACATCGCGATCGGCCATCGATGTTTCCAAACGAAAATTCTTCGCCCACTTCACGAGATCTCGATATTCCGCGCGCCCCGCTATAATATCGAGAACCGTAATAATACGCCAGAGATGCAAGCCCCCTCTCTCCTTCACCCCCTATGCCCCCTCATGCATCCTCTCTCGTGGTGCGGCAGTGCTTTCGATTTTCCGCGCAATTTTCGAACCACAGGCGGACATATGGCCCACGAATCACAGCCATTGTCGCTCAACAATGCCTCCGTACCTCATCTTCCCCGTGCGCGCGGCGCGTCCTTGGTCGCGGTCTGCGCGTTATGTATATATTACCTATCTGTTATATACACACCCCCGCGGACATACACCGCGTATTATATCACATAACATACGCGCTTGGCGCGCATACGATCGCGTGTACGGGGTGTCTCGGAGTTAACACGCGAGCGCGATCGAGCTCACCAGTTTTTCGATAAATTACAAAGGGTTAGCCTATCCTTGTTTCTCGATTATCGCGATCGTTTATAAATTACAGCGTTATTTTCCCAATTAAAACTTGAATTAAATTTCCGTTAAAGTTTCCCCGAAAACATGGACGAAAGAGAGATTTTGTTACCCGTTTATATCTCGCTCGCGACGTTTAATTTATCAAAAGTGTCGTTAATTTTTGATCGTTTGAAACTCTCTAAGGTAGCCATTGATAGCCTCGATTCTGTGGCAGCCGTCATTTTTCTTAGTCACCATTCTCCATCCTCTGAGGCTGAAGGCTTATTCGCTATACGCGATAGGTAGGTACGGGACACCCCGTACACGTACACCCATCTACCCACTCATACGTACCCCCTGGAGAGTATTACGTACGTACATACATCGGCTATGTGGCCGGGAATATAGGTGGTAGGTAATATTCGACGATGCCGAAAGCACGTTCGAGCGATCGATCTCTCGCCTCTCTGTCCCGGCCCCGGTGCCCCCCGACCTCCTTTCTACCCTTCTCCTCACGGGTGCCGGTTGCATTCGGGACTCCAGACTTCGGCGTCGCTGCCGAGAGAGGAACACCGAGCCACCGAGAGAAGTACGAACAGCCAAGAGCGCGAGCAAGCGGGCGAGGGTGGATGGAAGTCCGGGGGGGTGTGGGACGCCAAAGGGGTGCGACCGTCGGGGGTGGATACCCTACTAGGTATCTCAACTTACGATTGCCCCGGGGGCGTGCACAGAAGTGCAAAGCAATCGTCTCCCGGCCTCAACCCGTCTCGAGCTCTGCGGGCTCTCTTCTTACCCCTCCTGGAAAGGGGTAACGTATCGAGATACACGCGAGAGCACCGAGGGGTTGGATATCTCTCGACGGTCCGTTGCCGTTGTTGCTGCCTGGTTTCGAGCTCGATTTACAGCACGGGAACGCACGACTTACGGAATTCCCGTAGAAGTCCGATGGCTTTCTCTCTCTCTCTCTCTTACTTGCTCACTCCATTGTATATGTGTCTACTCTGTTTATCCCGCCGATCCCCAACAATCTTCTTCTTTTGGTGAAACCGGTGAAACGGATCAGCCGGCGTCGCGGATTTACGGCGCGCGAAATTCGAACGACGCTCGTACGTCTTCTCACGTTACTTCCGGTAATTCGGTGGGTTCTCTTTTTCTCTTTGTAGAGCCTTAGGCACACCGATATTTTTCTTCGAACAGGCCAGAAACGTTGCGGGAGAGATTCGGAACTGGCGAAGTCGATTCGGTGAGATGCGCGTCTACGAGAAAAGGGCGGTACTTGTATTATTTTGTGGTTCCACGCCTCCTGCCGACGTGAAATACACAGCCTATGGAAACTTAGTTTTCCACCGCCTCCAAATTCCCGAGCTGTCGGCATCGGAATTTCTCATCGTGTTATTTTGCGATTTTACACTCGAATTATAAGCAGATACGCGGCGCCCGCAAATTTGCTCCACGTCTGCTGGAATTTTTGAGTCGTGCACATCGACATTGTTTTCCATGCTGTTTTGTAGCTTTCGCGTGATACATGCATTCACGTATTTTTGCCATTCTTCATGTTTAGAGACTTGATTCGGAATTTCTTCGCTGAAGCGTTAACGTGAAATTGTCAATGTTAATATTTTCTGTATTTTTCTCATTGCTATTTTCAAGTACCGTAATACATACTTTTTTCTCTAATTGAAACAAAATTATAGAAATTTACATTAACAAATTTTGACAGAAATATTAGGAGAAATTTAGTTTTTTTATTATATTAATAATTTAATTTTAATAATAAAAATCTGAATATTCTGTACAATGCAATTTATATGTATAATACTAAAATATTATATTTGTAGAAACAGAAGTTAACATTTGTCAATAATCGTAATAAATGCTATTTCTATTTATAGCTACGATAGTCCTTTTAGAATTATTACAAATATAAACGCACATGAGAAAGGTACGCTTTTTTATCAATCGAAGTTAAATTGCACGTTAAAAAATATGTGTGCCATAAGGCCGCAGTTGGAAATTCTTTAATGATGCGCATTGAAGTCGGTAACCGGAAACGTACGGGCTTACGAGACGATGCGGGCGCAAGGATACGACGGGGTCGTGCGTAGCGAGATTCTGTGACAAACGACACGACTATACGTTATCTCGGAGAGACCAAGATACATGTTTTGGGGAGGAAGTTTCTTCCTGTAGTTTCGCGCTCTATAATTCGCCATTCTCGTTTTCACGTGCCCCCTATCATTTACGCCGTTCCTGACGCGGGTTTCGCGGCTGGAATTGAAAAACAGGAGATGTACAACCGACTTAACATGTCCATTTAAAGATATACGCGCGATCTGAAAATTCTGAACAACGCGCAGAGTTATTTTGACCATTTAAAGAGTTAAAAGAACGTGTATTACTATTAAAATATAGTGAACGTTAGGATGAACTTTAGCAGTATTTTTTAAGAGAGGCATCTAGAGAGATGTATGAGCTTAATTAAGACCGAGTATGCATCATAAAGTTTCTGAATAATGCGAACGCATGCGATACGGTGTGAAAAATTTGTTCACAATTTCGAAAAATTCAGACCGTGTCATCATACATGTCTTTTCAAAACGAAAATGAGAGAGAGAAATAACTGCAATATCTTTCATGTTTGCGCAAGTGTCTTTATCCGCCTTTTCCAAGCACGAGAAAAAGTTAATACTGAAATTGAATAGATGAAAATCTCGTTTCTCATTCATCAACGTATTAACTTTAAAGAGCTGAAGTTAAAATGATATTATAAGGAAAAATATTACTGTTGTATACATAATTTACAATTATGACGAGAAAAATTCAAAATAGTTATATATATTTCTTAATTATTTATAGATTGAGCAATTTAAGAATTTGAAAGTACACTTCACTGCAAAATATTGCATATAGAAGACGACGAAAAGCAAAAATATAACAATGTCACAAGTTTATTTTCAAGTTTAGGGTTAAAAGTCTCGCTCATTTACTTGGCTAACGATATTAGCATCGAGTTAAACCGCCTTGGTATTAACGCGTAAACGCGTCGTGCCAGAGTAGCCGGGCAAACCGCCTTGGTATTAACGCGTAAACGCGTCGTGCCAGAGTAGCCGGGCATCGATTTTCATCGTAAGTGTGGGCGTGTGCGCGTATCTCTGTATGTGAGAGCGAATTATCTCCCAATGTTCCGATTCGGCGGTCAGAACAGGGTTCTGACTCCCGCGAACCCGTGGAGAGATCGATATCGAGCGATCGGAGAGCTTAGGCGGCGCGTCAGTCACCTTCGGATTCCTCAAAAATCGCTGGTTAGCGGTCAGTTTGCGGACGGGGTGCGCTCTATACTCGGAATACTTCGGATAGAATCCGAGAGAGAACATTCTCGACGTCCACGTCGGCAACTGTCGAATTAACCCCGCGGTGTATGTATGTATGTATGTATGTACACGCTCGAAGATACGGCACTTCCGGGGAAACTGCGGTCGGTACCGAGCCGCAACGCGATTCCTTCTGCAAATACCGCTCGCAGGTGGGTGTCAGTTTTGTCGGTTTCTTCACCGAACTATTTCGAACTTCTTGTTAACAGCTTTGAAGCGACTTCCGTCGATTGACGGAGCGTATGGATCATTCCGCCGCCGCGCTCCACGTCGTATGCTGACTTCCCGATTTCTTTAGCCCGGAAATTCCTCTGGCTGGGGCAAGAATTCCGGCCGACGGAAATTCCATCGTCTTCTCGATATCGCTCGCGGTGCTCGGAATAATTCTCCTCGAGAGCGGCATCGCCTTACGCATCGTCGATATGATGTCCCGTGCAATGTGAGGAAGAGCTATTGGACCTATTAAATTGCGAGTATCGAGATATTGTGATATTCAGATTATTCGTGAAATTGAATAATGGATAAATATACTGACACAATACTTGCAAATATACTGAGAATATTAATCGGTTGCGAAATCGATTGGATTTGCGCGCGAATTTTGTTCGAATAATCGTAGTGTGACTGAATTTTATTCTTGATCATCACTTACAATTAATCTTATGATGCGATACGTTTTTGTGACGAGTTTGCATAATGAAGACTAAAAGCATACGAATGATACATGGCTTCGCGGAGAGTAGTATTCGCGACTTTCGAAAATAATGCGCCATCGGAACGAACACGCGATGTATTTCGGGCATATGCACATAGTACATCCTGTTAATATGTACATGTATTATATGGATCCACAGTCTGTCAGTCTCTTTTAAAATCCACCACGCCGTCTAGCGTGACGTGTCACACTCAAAACATTATTCTCTCGGAAATGTCGTAATGTATTTTATGTGATATTTACTTATTAAAGTTTACAAGAGCGAAACATCGTCGATATCGCTTATATTTCGAAACGACCACTATGTTACTCGACATCTTATTATTAGTATATCAAAAGTATAACAAAATATCGTAAAAGTCAAAATTACAAAAGTATCCATGGCAATAGAAATACAATTTTTACGAACAATTAGGTTTTCGTTCAGTATATTTTACAAGAATTTCACTTTTGTACATTAAATATATACAAAAAATGCTTTATTATGTAACATTGATACTGTTAAGTAGTATTGATAATGTTTTATTATAAAAGAATTATAAGTTTTTATATTTGAATTGTATTTTTGCATTCATGACTTGCTTTTTTCTAGGTCAATATCGTAGATTGAAATATTAAATATTCGCGAAATATTTCGAAGTTTACGAGCGTGTGCAAAATGCGGCACCTGGAGTGCGATTTCTTCGACCTCGAGGACGAAAAAAGGCGGAGAGTTTCGATTTTTCAGTTTTAGTGTCCTGTATAAGAGACTCAACCGCGAACCATACATTGCGAGTGATTATTGCTGGGACAAACTTCCGAAAAGTTTAATTGTACCAAAATCAATGGCTGGTAGCGATCCATGGATTAATCGTGAATTTTTTTGTTGCAGAAATACTACTGGAAAAACTACTCACTGGAGCGTCGTCACATCCCCGAGACCTCGCTTCCTTCGACACGGGTGAGTTTCTATTTTCATGCTTTTTTTCTATCATTTTCTTTTGCACTCCCTTTATATCTCTTTTTTATTATGTCACATATTTTATATAACAAAGAAAATAGAAAAATTGCGAATAAAATTTTATTATGTATGCAACATTTTTGTAGTGTTGTTGCATTAACATTGTAATTTTTATTATTGTAATTTTTATTATTTATTATATTATTTATTATATATTATGAAATTTCGTCAAATATTCAATGTTTAATATCTGACTTGATGACGTATATCTTTTTTCTCGATTATATGTAGTTTCGTTCGATTTGAAGTAGACTTTGTCTTATTAAAAAATCTTTCTAGACATCATATTACTTCTCAAAGTTAAATATCTTGGTAATTGAGCTTGAAATTACGTTTCTATCAAAGGCCATTCGAAATAAAATGCAAATTTTTTTTATCTCTGCGTTCATTTCTAAAGGAAATTTCTTAATATTCTAGTTTTTAACTCGCAAACGTTACTTAATTTTCAATTGCTCATAACTCGAAATTGTTTCGACATTGCCACTCTTTTGTCGTTTAATTTTTGACATACATATTTATATTATATTATATATATATATATTTTTTTTTTTAATGAGCATACGCAATTAATGGAAAATCCTATATTTAGTCACATGCATTTTTAAGGAAGACTCGTGTCGGGACTATAATAAACGCTTCTCCCACCATCGTTTCCTTATCCGTATTTAAGTACCGTCATCGTAAGAAAGTTTCGTTGCGCCGCGCCGTTGTATCGATATCGCGCTCGTAACGACGAGGGGTCGAGTTGGTTGACCTCGCATAAAGTACGGGGCTTGTGGGTCGTGTGCCGGGTATCTTGAAAATCTCGTGGGTCAGGGCGTGGTGCCGGGGCAACGACAGTGGGGTCTGCAATCAGGCTGTGCCTCGTTTGCGGCGGTAGTGCGTTCAACCAGGAGCTGCGCACAGCACGCGCAAGTCTCCTCTCTCATCCTTTTCCTTGTGTAAATACTGCCGCATACCCGCGCATACGCACAAACGCACATACATACATACATACGTCCTCAAAGACCTACACCCTGGGTTGACTTCCCATTCTGATTAGTGGTAAATAATACCCGTAACAATAGCTACCACTTTCCACACAGCTTGCCCGTCGTGCTTGTACGCAAAGTTGTCGTCTGTCACGCGTGTGCGGCATGCGTACGCGCGTGACTCTCGACATTAGTGCATGCGTGCGTAAAACCCTCTGCAGCAACTTCGTCGAAGGGTCCGACGGCGCCCTTTGCACTAAAGCTCTGAAGACATGAGTCAGTCAATCTCTATCTGCTTTCGATTCCTCTCAGCTTCCCTTCGTCTTCATCTCTCTCCACGTCTTACGCGTGTTTCCCTTGCGCCATACGTCCGCGGAATTTCGATGGTCTCCGAGAAACAGATTTATTGCGCCTCTTTCCGAGCTTCTGGGACTCTCTCGATATCTCTTGGCCGTTCCGGTATCGATCAATGTGGCCAGTTTGGAATCGTCGTATCCTTGCGTTTTACCTCTTCTTTTTTTTCGGTCTTCTTTTTACCTCCGCTTCGTACGAGCTGCCGATATGTTGAATTCTTTATGAACACTTTGCAGATGATTCATTCGCAGCGCGAAAGCCGAAGAATGAGAGTTCGAAAAATACGCTCGAAGATCCGGTTTTGTCTAGTTCAATTTTTGACGTGTGAAAAGAGACATCTTGTTCGCAACAATGACAATAACGACAACGACGACAATGACGATGATAGTAAGAGCGACAAAAGCGTCGACGACTTCTGTTCTTTCGGAGGTTTTCGTCGTCTGAACATTGCGTTATCTCGTTCTCGCTTTTGTTTAGCGTCGGTTCTTATCGCCGGCCGGGGCGACGAAAGTTATCGTTCGATCGTAGCTACGGGCGAGGCGTCATCAAGAAATAAATGGCCGAGAAGCGAGGAGGTTAAGCTGCTTTTTCGCCGCTTAACCGCGCTCCTTCGTTATCCGAGTCTTGGCAAGACTTCCGAGACATTAAAGAGAGGCAACGTTCGGGGACAGGTCGACGGTTAAGCTCCGAGCTTACGGTTACGGTTAATAGCGGCGATTAACCCTTTGCGAAGCCAATCTTTAAGCATGGATAAAAAATCACGCGAGATTAGCGAGGAATATTGGAAACTCATCGAAAAGGACGATGTCAGACGGTCTAGTGAGACGGTATCGTTTTATTAAGAAGATCGAAAAGTGCAAGTTGTTATAAATATTTACTATTAAACATTAGAAAATATAAACACTTATTATATATAATAACAAATCTAAACAGGCCAAATATGTAAAGAACGAGCTAACAATTGATGACATTAAGATTATAAAATTAAAAAAAATTTATTATAGATAAAAACACAAGTGAACGTTTTGACTTCACGGAGTCTTCATCAGCACGCAAAAAGAACATTTAACTTAACTATACATAATTAAACTCTCCTGTCATTACATGGCCATAAAATTATTGCTATCAATACGAATATATGATTCCACTATGAAAATCGAACATTCCGTTTAAACTTATTATTAACAATCGTGAATTCGTATATAATAATCATATTCCAATCACCTTATCAAAAACTGTCGTAGTCAAATTATATTATATTTAACTATTAAATTCTTTTATTTGATTAATCTTTGATAAAAGATTGTGTAAAATGTGGTTTTTATGTTGTTAAATTATATTATATTGTGGTGTAATTAAAATTTTATAAATATGTTCGCAAATATGTGTCTCAGACTATTAATAACGATGGTGAAATAAAATAAAAATATATGAAAGATAAAATATGTTTCGTACATATTTTTCACAAATGTTTCTGTTGTTCTAAAAGTTTAATTTTGGAATAGCATTGGATAACTCTATTTGACTACGGAAAGTTTTCTTCCGGAAACAAAAGTGACATTGTATAAGATAGAAATTAGTATGGGGTAAGTTTTGGAATATATTTATAGACCAGAATACTATATTTTGAAACTTATATACGAAAATATTTTTCTTAATCGAACCTTGCAGTATGCTAAAATTATGATAAACTTTCTTATTAGTTACACCGCGGGCCGTTTATCGTAACGTCAGCCCCGTCTACTCAAATACATTCGATCTTTCGTTATCGCTCGAGGATCTCGGGTTCCAGTCAGCAGAAACCACCTAATCCTGCGGAAAGCCCTGGTGAAAAAGCGTCGATCTCCAATTCATCCCATCCTATTCCGTGCAGCGTGATCGGGCAGCGGAGCGGAAAGCCAGCCTCGCCGCAACCGGAAGTCGGCACAGTCTCAGCCGGTCGGTGAGAGAGGCTTCTTTTTTAGAACGAGAATAATGACTCGAATTACGGTCATTTTCTGTGCGACCGCACAGGTGTCCGATTGTGCGCGCGACGGAAATCGCCCCAGCGCAGACACACACGCACACACACACACACACACACACACACACACACGACGCATCGCGGTGGCTAGCCACCACCGCCGCCACCATCGCCGCCGTACACGTGTCACCTGCACTTCCACTGCATGTCAGTAGCCGGCATTGCGGATATAGTAAAACTCACGTCGCGAGCTGACGAAGTGTACGACCGCGTTAAACGTGCGGCGGCGCATTTGAAGAGCCGGATTTAAAAGCAACTCGAGTGTCGGCGAGCGATCGGTCGAACGTTAAACGATGTAAAGCTCGAAAATTAAATTGAATACATTTTAATGCGTCTAAGTATCTTGACGAGGGAATGCCTGATTGCAAGCTACTTTATATTTGGAGATAATTTTGTAAGTTGTCATACAATGCAACCAATCTATACTAATATATAAAGAGGAAGTCTGTTTTTTTGTTACCGCATAACTCAAAACCTACTGAACCGATTTCCTCCAAATTTTGACACCATATTTTCATATACACTAGGACGGACATAGGCTATGTAGCATGTCTAAAAATATTTTTATTATTCAGAAATTGATGTTTTCATTTTTTATCATTTACGGTTGTATTAACCTGTGTAGTACAGTGATGTTATTGCTAGGCGCGCGACTTTATCCACCCGTAAGCAGATTATATAAAGAGCACTGTCTCCGGGTTTCTGTATTCGCGGGTTTATTCGCTGGTTTTACTCGGTTGCCACTATGCCTCGAGTACGATCAAATTTATCGAGATCTACTGCTCGAAAAATATCACTTTCAATACGTATGGTTCGGTATGGTACACTATTATCTCGGGCAAAGCCGAGACGGGGGACGCCACTTAATGATATAGCGAAAAACAAAAACTGACTGATACTTAGACGATGCTTGACATAAGAAACGATGTAAAATTAGCAATTGCAGTATTTCAAAACTGTAACTTGAGATACTTTTCTGGTTAGTGTAATTCGCAATAATACGACACAATAATCCTCCGGTGGTTCTTTGAATTATTTATCGACTTATAACGTTTACCTCTCTTTCACTTTATGATGGCCAATCTATATACTTTTTTACTTAGATCATTAATTTTTTTTTCCTCCGATATTCTCGTCTTCGGTTATCGCATATGTCGTTCTATATTATATACTCCTGCAGACTTTTCTGTCGAAACCTTCCTTATCACAAAGTGTTTAGAGTTCGACGCTTTGAGCAGTATTTAATTGAACTTCTCGATTTCCTCGTTTCGTTGAAAAGCCTGTTCTTCCGGCCGGACACTGTCTGGAACATTGAGGTCACTCCGTATAGTTTGGCCGGAAAAGTCGCCATTGACATCCGGCCGCGGCAGCTATTGACCGAGTTCTTTATCTCAAGCACGAAACAAAATGTTCCTTCGAAGTGAGACAAACTTGATCGGTACGATTGATCGATATACAGGGTGTTTTAAATAAGAATCTTGATTTTGTTATAAATTTCATAACATATTTCAAGTTTGTTCTTTTCCTCTGAGGATTTTACTCTTTTTTCAAGGTAGATTGAGAATTTGATACTTGGGATGAAATATTTTGGTGATTAAACTCCTATTAATCAACGCGATGTCTACACTCGGTTTACTCTCCGTTATTCGCTGATTGTCGAAAGTAAACCATCGAGTTTGCCTTTACTTTGGCAACGTTCTTCCAGGAATGCAGATGAGGATTCGATGGTTTAGCTCTGACGGTCAGTGAATAGCAGAGATTTCAAACGGTTTCAATGCGAGCGTGTCACGTTCACACGTTAATCAACGACAAGTAAGAGCAGTAGTTGAATCTTTGTTTTGTTTAAATCTGTAATGCTGTAATCTAGAAGTTTACTTTCTCTCTCTTTCTCTCTCTCTCTGTGAAAAGAGCTGGTTATTTGTTGTTTTTGTTGCCTTGATATCTTTATTAAGAGAAAATTAATACCAGGTTTAATAACAGAAACGGTAGCTTTAGTATAGTGCGCGACGTTAAATAACGATAAATTAGACGAGTGCAAAAGGTAAAATAAGCAGCAGGTTAAAACATGTCCTGAAAAATTGATCACGAAGCGAAGGCGCGATCATACAGACCAAAGTGAATCGCGTTTAATTATTTCTTAGTTGCACCGCAGCGACAAAAGCGGATCCGACAGGGCACGAACTCGACAGTCTAGTTGGTTGAATGCACAGCAACGATTATATTCGCCTCGAAAAACAGACGAGGATTAGCGCCTCTCTTTCTCTTTCTCTCTCGCTCCCCTCTTTCTTTCAATCTTCTCTCTTTGCGTTTAAATCCGCTTCTGCAGAAACACGCAATTTTAATAGGTCGCCATGCATTATTCAAACAATTGAAGCGTCACATTGCTGGCGTTCTGTCGCCATGCTGTATCTCGCGGTGCACATTCACGCGTTAAATTATTATAAAATACTTAATTTTACGTTTCGTCAAAGAGCGAGCGCGTCGGTATGTTTGTCTGCCATGTGTCGTGCTTTTCAACGTGTTGTCCGCGGCTTGCCCCAGCCCGGACATAAGAAACGTGGCGTGCGATAAGAACCGCCACCGCGTTAAGGGTGGCAATTTCTCGTCACCTATAGTTGTCCACCTGCACGAAAGCGTAAGATATCGGTCGAATCGTTTCCGACGTTCGATCACGATCATAAAATCTGCTATCGCCATCGACGTCGTCGACCGACATTTCTCGCCGACCGGTATTCGAAGCCGATGTGAGTAAGCTTACAAGAACCACCGCCGCGTTCTACAGGACGCGAATCACGATCGGTCAACGCGTAAAAGCGATTATCGAAAGTTTGCTGACGTGTTTTTCCAGTCTTTGATTTCGAGGCACGTCGACTTACCGGCTAGCTACAGGTCATGCAATGGCCGCCGGTGGTACAACGGATACGTGTAAAGGGAAGTGGAAAAATAAAGTGGATACGCTACCTCGTTAACCTTTAAGTACTTCGTGAAACCCCTCGCTCGATGTTACACGCTCGATACCTGATTCTACACTGGATTTGCTTAATCATAACAGACTGGAAGTAATGTTTTATTGACGAAATCGCATCCCGTCGTGGTAATTAGATTGCACATAAATATCAGAAATCAGACGAATAAACGTCAATTGGTAGACTTTTAAATGTAAATGTTTTATTGTTTTCTCTAATTATTTGGTTTATCAAATTATGTCTATTTTTAAAATTTCATTCTTGTTTATTCGATAAGATTATTAGATGGATGAATAAATTTAATCGTAAAACGCGCGCGTACGTGTAGTCATACAGATGTGTGTGTGTGTGTGTGTGTGTGTGTGTGTGTGTATGTGTGTGTGTATATTAAATATATTTTTTTTATTTTTAATTGATATTAGTTGTTCCAAATACTCTGAAATACTAATTTAAGTTGTAATGGATTACATTATCAGATATAATATATCAGATTTGCATGATGTACTTGCGCAGATAGATAGAGGTAGATATGCGTCAAACGTTCGCGTGTTATTTGTAGACAAATATGGATTGCAACGGTGCTTTAATCGCGTTTGTTTTGTCGCGGCCGTTTCACCGTGGACGAGCGAATTAACGAGCAAGTCCAGTGGAAAACCAGTCGACCGGCTGTCCGCTGTCTAATTTTTTTCCTCGATCCGGAACAGCGGCCGCCGGTGACACGAAAAAGGTCGATCGCCGACAGCGTCAATCACGGTCAATGGACATAAAAGGGATTATCGAAACTTCACTAATGTGATTCCCTGCCGTCGTCATTCGGCCATCCTGATATGCACGTTACTTGCAGTCCGATCGCATGTCAATGGCAGCTGAAGCAGCGCAGCAAGAAGAAGGCAGAAGGTCGATAAGGCGCATCGTCAGCCGAGCTATATTTTCTGTTGTCCATAAAGATTCTGTGCGATTCTGTCGTTATATTTTGAAATGAAATATCGAGCTGTCAACCCGACGGTGACGATTGTTATTAACCGCAATGGTCGCAATCATTAAACAAACTGTTATTTATTTTAGTGTTTTTTCCTCTACGTCTCTCGATATACTTTATATAGCGTTATTATTTTTCACCCGATGCGACGTATGGCCAATCGAGCTATTTTGTTTTCCCCTAAATTAATTTCGATATAAACCCGGCGATTTTTATATCCGTACGCACTACGAGCCGTGTTTATTCAATCAAATAGACTCCAAAGACAAAATATAAAAGTTGGGGTCAATTTCAGTGGCAGAGGATGGTAAATTTGGAATCTTGAATTTTGTACGTCATTGATGAACAAATAATTAATGGTTAATAATTTCATGATGCTTGTGGAATTTGTTTCACAATTTAAATAAAACTTCTATCTGTCACAGATACAATCGTGGTGTTTAATCATGATCGTCCGAACCGCCTGTTAGCTGTCTGTACTCTAATTTTCGCTTCGAATCACGATATCTTCGACATGAAAGGCCACGAATGCTGATTGCATCGGTGCCGTCAATCACGGCGAGGCACGGGTAAAAATTGCGATTGTTGAAACCTTGGTAATGTGATTTTCGTGAGCGACGCTCTTTTCCATACGTGTCAGTTGCATTTCAATTACGCGTCGCGCGACGGCTGAATTGTATATCAAAGATCGTATTGCAAACGGATAGGTGAACGTAACGGAGAAGCGAGAGAAAAGACACGAGAATCGCTCGGAATCGTTAAAAGCGTAGCTTTTGCGCACAAAACCTCGCATAGAACGTAGAAAAGTGTTTCCGTCGATAGAATTTAAATGAATACATGCAATATACGTATATTTTTATTGGATAGTACATATTAGTAATAAATTGAAACATTCCGCATATAAGAAATGAGGCTGACGTACGTATAGTTTTATTTTTTAATTCTATACGAGTTAAGTAGAAGCGTTTCCAAAATAATTCAGAAGCTTCAATTCAATAACGATTGATGTTACACTATATCACAATTTTAAAATTCATCCGTAGTTAAAATACATCAAAGTTTGACGTCGGAGATTCTATTCAAATATGCAATGTTGGCCGATGCAGTTTCATCGATCGAAACGCTCGATCGGTGTCTTCCAATTCTCCCGGCTAAACGATACGACGGACAAGGCATTCGACCGGCATTGTCCACAGAGTGACGATCGCACTACCGCTTACAGATTTTTCCTCCGGGAGAACGGATCCCCGCGGTGATATGACACAGCGTGAAAGCCGATTCCGTCGACGCCGTCAATCACGGCGCGTCGGATATAAAAGCGATTACCGAAACATCGCTAATGTGATTTTCCTGGCGAGCGGTTGTGAGCCCTCTCATATCGACGACGGCGTGTATTGACTTTTGCTCGGTTCTTCGCGAATGAAAGATGGCGCCGACCAGTCGATATACCATCCGGTGAAATTCCTTTTGCAAAATTATTGTTATAATAACGCAGGTTACCGAATAGAATTCATTCACCCCGCGCGACTTGAACAAATAAGGATCATAATATGGATCTACATAATATGATTGTAAAAGTGGTAAATATATCTTTGTATTTCACGAATTAGGATTTGGATTTATTTGGATATTTCTTACTTCTCCTTTCTCAAATACTTTGCCATACCTTCTGATAACAGGGAGATTAGTGAATTTGTAACTATGATTAAACTGAAATTTATTTCCCCACGTGAGACATTTTTCTCTTTATTTTATTATATTTTGTTTGTTTATTTTATTATGCTTCGTTTCTTATAGAAGGTAATTTAGCCCATAATTGACGAAACGAAGTTTGTAAATGTCACATGGGGGCGACGACCGGTTTTTCGCCGACCGAGTATTCTAAGATTCTAAGGTAGCGCACACAAATGCCGCCTCTCGATGGGGATGAAATGCAAAGGGCGAAGAAAATACGCCCTTTAGCCACGGCGAGTTCTCAGCGCCCTTATCGAAAGCTCGCAGGCGGCGTCGATCTGCGCCGATGGTCTAAGCGCACCGTCGTCAGTCCCGGTCTCTCTCTCCCGAAGGGAGTTCGCCGGGTTATTTACCTGAATAAACCGCTCGATAAAAAGAGTACACACGATCCCCCGTAGCGCGACGTGCATTAATAATTTCGCGGATACTTGGCGTATAAATCGCGCGCGTGCCTTCCTCCGCAACTTATTCCGTCATTCGAGCGGAAACGCGACATGAATTTATTATGACGCGAGTTGACTGACGCGGCTATACCGCTCCAATTATCGCGCGTTCTTCCATGGTTATTTGTTCGCGAAACGCGGGGACTATAAAATTGCTTGTTTCCGGTAACATGATTAGCTACCGGTGATACATCGCAGTCGGATTTACAAACGGGTAAATGGTTATTGTAGATATCGGATACATGAGTAAATAAATGGAGGGAGGAGAGGAAGGGAAATACACTTATGTACAATGTTATAAATATATAGATGGATCCAGGGAGAAACTATATTACAGATAAATCATTATTTCTCATTATGTTATAATATCATCAGTTTAATAGTATGTAATGAGGTTGGCCTATATTAAATGATCCATGTGAAATATTAGGTTATATTACCGTGGCCGTTGAACTTTACACTCTACAACTTTAATATACCGTAAGTGATGTCTCCGTCACACCTCTGTTTTATCCGAATAAAAAAAGAATAGAATGTTGCTTATTTAGCATCGTTTTTGTTTCAATAAAAGAAGTCGAATTTACGTAGAAATATTTCCTGTTCGTGCGTCCCACAGTGGCATATCGTTCTTATTGATTATTGGTCCAGTATATAGTTCAGTTATTTGAAATTCATTACAGATGTTACCTCATATTTCATTTATTTAATTCGTTCATAATTATCTTTCTGCAATATTATTGCATAATTTCGGTTCGGAGTCATTTTGGTTTTGTTGTCTGTTAAATGTGCAAGATATCTGAAATATAATTTTAATTTGCATCAATTCCATTTGTACACGCCCATCGCTCTCGCATTAAACGTCGCGTCGCGCCGCTCGGTGGAAGTTGCATCGTTTACATCGGAAAAATTAGTACTCTCACTGGAATTTACATCCGAGGAATTATTGTTAATATTAATATTTCCGCGAGAGATAAAGAAACAGCATATTGTTAATTAAAATTTCTAATAATCGCATTGAAACATGTTAATGTGGTACATCATAATCTCATTAAAATGTGCTACGACATATCTATATCCATTCTAATAATTAGCAATCGTAATACTCTTTATCGTTTATTATCATGATAATCACATATTTACAATTATGAATCTTATAGTTATGACTTTCGAAGTTCCATTTTTTTAAATTATTATCTACATTTAAAGCTTTATTTAAAACTTTAACTTTAATTACTATTTTAATTATACTATTAACTTTATTTAAAACTTTATCTATAAACATTGTAAAATTTTTCTCTTCCTCTTTCTCTCCCTCTCTTTATCTATCTCTCTCTTATTTGAAATAAAAATATAACTACATGATTTCCATTAACGTCGGATAAATGATATAAACTGTATACACATCCACATGTTACAATACGATTCCAAAGAGACTAGTTTTCATAACAACTTTTGTTATTGTTTGTTTGTAATTATTTAATTGACAGCGTTGATTTTCCATGAAGCTTCCATCAATTTATATACAATATTATATATTTATTATATAGGAACATATTGGGTTGGTTCATAAGTTTGTGCGAATTTTTGTCTAGTTGGCATTTGAATGCAATTATTAAAAAATTAATTTAATTAATTAATCTATTATTAATAATATGTAATTAATAATTATCAATATATATTAATATATATTAAGAATTAATTAAATATTTTAATACATTTTAGTTTTATTTAAAAATTGACACGAATCTCTAAATCGATTCAATATATGTTAAAACATATTCAAAAGAGGTTTCGATTAACTTTTAGTTGAGATGTAATGCCGCGTCACTGTCTCGAGGCATGTATCTGAAAGTCACATCGTTAATTATGTGTCTAACCCGATAAGGCTCATCATAAAACCAGAGCATGTTTGGCAATTATTACTGTAGTAAAATCCTCACAACTCCCACGAGGCGTGCGCCAACGGTGCTCTTTACATTATTACTTTTGTCGAACCGTGTTGTTGGCTGTCGCGTCCTTCTAATCGTAATTAATGCGAGCGGCGGGACTCTCTCGTAGTGAGAGGTCCCGCGTTGCGAGGCCAAAGTGGTGTCCGCTTATTAAATTCCGTGCGCTTTCCATGTGCGCGCGACAGTGTCACTGTCAGTGCGTGCTTCTCAGTAATTCCGGCCGCGTGGATAACCGCCCGGCCACGCATTAAGCGATGGATTTTATCGTTCGCCCGGACTCACCCGACGTGCGATTATCATCGCGATACCTTCACCAGGCAGGATAGCAACGAGCACCTAGCTTGGTAACGTGCTGCACGCACGTGACGGAAGTGTACACGCTCGTTTCGTTGACGGGACGTACACGGGTATTCGTGCGAACGGTTACAAGTATACAGAGTTCCCCGGAATAGTCGTGCCTTTCGTCGACGGTGAATACTGGGATTGGAAATAAGTCGGAAGGAATGAAGTTGAGATGATTGTAAAATCTGTGCCAAAGTACGCAGGATTGTGAAGCATTAAGATTGAAGGATCCGAATAAGCACTTTTAGCTAAAGCCTTGAATAGACTTGCAAAGAGAACTTACTTCGACGATGAGTCTCGTTTGTCTACTTAGCGCTGAATTTAGCTTTTATTGATTAAGAGTCAACGTGATGTAATTTCCTCTTTTGCCAGTTATATTCGCCAATAGCTAATATTCGCTGATAGCTAATAGAAGATGCGATATGAATAAAATTTTATTCGAAACATTACAACATTCCGATCGATGAATTATCACGTAATTTAACAATTTATAATTGAATATGTGTTAATATCGTTCTAAATGAAATATTGCGATTCTGTCTCGGTTCGTATAGCGAAATTATCGCGTATGAATTTCGTGAAGCAATTTTCAACGCACAGATCTGTTCTTTTCACGACTATTCGTTATAGTTATATTCCTGGCTGGGATCATGCAAACGTGAATTGTTCTGTGTTTTCTTTCGAAAGACATTAGGTTGTACGTAGAAGAAGAAGCAACGTCAGGTTTAGCCCTGCGTTACACTTAACCCTAGGACCTAGGGACCGGTACAAGCCTCTGATTATAGTGCATCTCGCGCGGCACGATGCACGCCACGCCGATAAAAGTCTCGGTGTTTCACGACGTAAACGGTTTTCCGAGATTACGCACGGCTGTTTCGCGCCGAGGCCAGGTAATTGACTTGAAATTGAAAGAATATCGTTACTACGAGCGAGACACTGCCGATTATCGTGCTCGCTCGTGTCTATTAATCACGACGCGAGATAATGCGGCCGTGTTGCCATTGCGGAGCGAGGGTTATCATGCGCGTGTAATTACGTATTCCTAATATCTTCCGCCTTGCGCCGGTAATTAGGCTCGCTCGACATGATTATCTGAGATTGCGAAATTATCATTTGACGAACGTGATTTTTGGAATACGCAACAATAACATCGCGTTGTTTCGGTTTCCACACACGGCGATGGAGAGCACAAATGCCCCGATTATGCTAGCTTTGATTATTAATACGATGAGTATACTGAATCTTGCGCTCGATAAATGTTATTAAATTCGACAGAAATTCAATACCTTGTGCTTGGTAAATACAATTTTTGTCTTAAAACGTCTTGAGATAATATTAATTTTATTATTTAGATTTATTATTATTTATTATTTAGAATTATATTTAGATATAATTATAGAGGCTATTTAAAATTTCTGGCTTGATGATCGTGTCTCGGATTTATTGAGAAGCTATAGCTTATTTATTTGGGTAATTTCTCTCGTATGGATCAATAAAATAACCAATAAAAAAGGAAAAGAATGAACTTGGAGAAATTTTTTATTACAAGTTATATATTATTCTTCTTATTACATACATAATAACGATTATTTAAGATATTCTATCCATTATTTAAGACATTCTATCCATTTCATTTTCAGATAATATTTTGCAAATGTTACATATTTCTCGGATTTTTATATCATGGACTTATCAATATTCTATGATGGGGGATATCCCCTAACTCGTTCAGATTTGAATGGAATATCCTTGCTCTCATATTCACACGATCAAATGTTCCTACGTCACCGAATCGACCCGAAAACGTCAAATGATAGACATCGGCACTTTTCTCTACAGATTTACTCTCGTCCTATTTTTCTTTAAATCCGATTGCGTGCGTGTGTTTTGAGGCAACCTGAAAAGTCCGCATTCTGAACCCAGCCGTCGTTCTGCTGATCTCTGACGTCACTTCCGGCCTTCCCGGTGTTCTCTCCTTTCAAGATCCGACGTAGATTGCGAGCTGCAACGAGGCCCGTCGTTCGTGCATGGGGTTTTACGCTTTTGTTCCTTTGTTCGTTTCTACAGCTCCTGCAACGCAGCACTCGCGCAGCAGACAGACGGAGAGCGCGATGTAGGAGCGCAATCGACAAGTTAACGCGACATACATTTGTATGTAGGGTTGCGAATGTTACAGAATCCTCGAAGAGGATTTCGGAATTGAGACAAAAAACGGAAAAAGGTCTCATCTTCAGTCTATGCAGTATTTAGTGCTATAGCTGAGTGCTTGTTTTTTTCCGATGTCTAATACTATTTTGCGAATAATCTCAACAAATAGAACGATAATATCATCATCAATATGGTAGATATTACTTATCTAGCAATTGTAATGTAAATATAAGAAAAAACTCATTGCATTTAATGATAAATACATGAGAACACAAAGGGACGGAGCAGGATACGGCGAGAGAAGCGGATTCCGATATTTATGCGATCGTGAATACTTCGCGATTACCACAAAAGGAAAGTCGAGGAAACTTCTCGCTGCAGCGAGAAGAAGGAGGAAACGCAGCGGTTACGGAAATGGTGCCGATCATTACCGAGTACACCTGCCTTGCATCGGGAAACTGCCGGGTATAAGATGATTCGCCGATAAGGTGGAAAGTATCGAACGTGCACGTAAATAAATAGGCACTCGATTCATCTCTGCCACACTTAGAAATTCACACAGGCGCAATTTCATCGTAATTTCGCAAATTACATTTCTAGCGCGACTCCCTCCTTTTGATTTTTAATTAAGTGTGTTGTAGTGTGTGTCCTCATGCAGTTCCAGAAATTTGATTAACAGAAAAATAGACTCTTTTTTTTAAATTCGCTATCACGAAGAATAGGAGAATTAGTTTCTTGTTTTTCCAATGAAATCTCTGTTTGGTAAAAATACACGTTTAACATTTTCTTATTTATTTTAGTTACAGGAAAATTCATTATACAGGCGAACTACGTCTTCTCATACTGACTTTTCCGTTTCGCGTAACAATCCGTTTCGAAATACAAACGCCGCATAGAAATGGTCTTCTGCAAAAACCATCAGCAGCCGTGTACATCGGCATTGTAAACGTCGTAACGGCGATGTTTCTTTTTCCGACGCGCGCGGCTTCGGGCGGATAATTTGTAGTAACACCGAGCGTCTTTGTTTCGCGGCGCTAAGCGTTTCCTCGTTATTGTCTTCGCTACGAGGTTGTAACAGGTACTATTGCGTATTCTCCGTAGGAAGTACGTTCGTTGCCATGTGGCGCATCGCAGTAAATACCTCACGAGAGCTGCTGCTACAGCTCGAGAAATTGTTTGCGTAATGGTATCTCTTATTCTTAGCATACCGAGTCCCCCAGCTCCTTCGTTCGTTTATGATACCGCGCGTAGAGCGGCTCGTTAAAAATTTATTACAATCTAGGTGGCTTCGTGTAAACGCCGTTGAAAACGAGAGAAAGCAGTCGTGGCGTCAGTTAGGTTAAGTTTTACAATTTGATTATTGTCACAAAGTGTTCGATTGACGTAGTTACGAATTATTCGCAACTATGTATTCGTTTATTAAGAGCAAAATTGAAACTTTACGAAGTCCGGTATTATTTACGAAAACCAATGGCTCGTTCGATCGACCCAGTTCCGTTTTTTCCCCTTTTTTTTTAAGCAAGCCATTTTATCTCGCCGTTGCCCTCTCTTTCCTAGTCCCCTTCCTCTTCGGTGGCTGTCCGGAGCAGCCTTGTCATATTCAACTATGGAATATTCAACCGCGAGCTATTACGGCTTTCTCGTCACGGCTGCCTTTTATTTCGCGAGAGTTTTGCGCTCGACCGTCGCGCGACGACAATTTATTTATATTAATTCGGAGTAATCTAATTCATGGTGACTGAATATGGCGTAAAAACACTGCCAACGTATCTTTTCACAACAATTTTATTTCATAAGCCATTTTCTATATGAATTCATTTATAATTTAAATTAAAGTGATCCCCCCATAAGATTGATTGTCGCGAATGTATTAATAACAATATAATCGAATATTGGAAGTATTTTCAGTAAACTGCGATAAATCAAATTAACATGGTAAACATGCTTATATCAATAAAATATCTTCTAAATACATGATGCTTCTCAATCAATGCGGATCTCTTGATTACTCATTATTAATAGGTATGGATATGCATCGTATTTTTGTCTAAGATCACAGACATAATGTAAACTCAGTTATATCGAATTATATCAGTAGTTTATTCTAGGGTGTAATAAACCATTTCTCAGAGAGAAAGGGATGGAAAGAGACATTACATTGATGAAGGGTGGAAACTTTCATCTAATATTCACGCGTCGTTGTCCGCTAACATTTTGCTCGATTTTGCGTTATCGCCATTTTCGAGGAAACGATCGAAGAAGCTTCTAGCCACTCCTCAACCAACTTATCTTACATCCATCTCGAAACTCCGGCAGAAGCGATCTATCGGTCCGGACGCGCGCGAGATCCAGTCGGTCCGGTCTAGCTACTCCCAAGACGATCGCTATTCCTGATTTATATCATCCTATTTTACTATTACTTTACGGTGCGCAATTACGCTCATCCTTCCCTCTTCCCCGTGATGTTGTTCTCTCGCGGCCGCGGATTAATACGTACACTTATCAGAGATGATTTATCAGGGCTCGGCGCGGTCGACGGACGCGCGCGACCCGTGATCGCCCGAAGTCACGGCCTCCTCTTTTTCCTCTCCCTTCTCCTACCCGAGACAATCAATTTGATGGGAATCTACTGGCGGGCGAAAATACCATGGGCGGTCGTTCATCCTTGTCAGACGGTAATTAACGTAAGCAAAGATCGTTATCTTCTTTGAAGTCGGTGTTCTTCTCTCTTTCCCGCGCGCTCGCTCGCCGTCTCCTTTTCACCCGTGTTTCCCTTCTTTTCACCCTCCTGCGTGCGCGTGGGGAACGAGCCCTTCCCACCCTCGTATGGCTCCTTGTATTCCCCCCTTTTTATCGCGGACTCCCCTGCCTCCGGCCCTCCTTCCTTTTCTTGCTCCCTTCGTAACCCGCGGCTGTCGACCGTCTGCCGTTTTACTCTCTGTGTTTCTGCTTCATGTTCCCTCTTTTCTCGTCCTCCCTTCCCTGGTTAGAGACCCCCTGTGTTTTTCCTGATAACGCGACTGAACCTGGCCAGGGGTGTATGTGCACGTATGTGTGTTTTGAGTTTGTGACGGGATTTTCATTGGACCGCAACAAACGCGCCCACCGTGTGGTGGACGCGCGTGTCGCATGGCTTTTGAAATTTCCGCACGACGTCACGACGTTTCGTGGGATACGTAGCGTTAAAAAATTACTCCAGCCAACCATTCTGCTCTGTAGGAGGGAGCGTCAGAACGCATAACTGTTCCGAGCGTTAATTTCTCCGGGCTCCTTGCCGCTGCCGCGTTTGATGTTTTTGCGGTGTAAAATACTTCCAGTTAGTTCTTCCGAAGAATGCTGCATTAATCTTGAGCGATATCCGTGAACGTTAGAAACTTACTATCTCGCGCTTGGAACGCTGAGTTTCCTAGAATTACCGCGACTATCGAAAACCACTTATATATTAAAGACTGATTGTGAGATAGAACACCGCTTGTGTCAAAGACGATTTAACAGAGAGTTCCAATTATAAATAATTGATATAATTGAAATTTTCACGTTGCAGGATTTAACGAAACCTTTTTGTATTTTTGATAATTGACCGGGGACGGCCCCACAAGACCGTTGCGAACACGCGTTACATATTGGCCACTTGACAAGTCAACACTCATGAATGTATAAAACGATCCCGATCCCACACCGAGTGCATGTAATACATGCACGTACATATATGTGGGTACGCGAGAATGATGCAATGCAGACATAGGAGGACCGGTACGCAAACAAGGGCCGAATCGAATGAATCCATATCCAACGGATATGACAGAAGGGTTACCGTTTTTCCCATTACTCCACCGTGTATCGGGATCCGGAAATTACCTGCAGTATTATCATACGAGGGTCAAATCGAGATCTCGCCCTCCCTTGCGTGTGCTCTCCAGGGATTCTCTCGCACGCGAAATACCGCCGCACCGTCGTATCCGCCAATCAATAGCCTACGTGTCTGGCGGTCCGAATTTTCGGCGGTAAACGCGACCAGAGTGAGTTAAAACTGCCTCAGAATCCGACTGCATGTTTAAAATATCTGCGCGTGTACGTCCGGATACGCTGTCCATGGAGAAATCGCGCGCGCGTTTCAGGAACGGTTATAGAGCGCATACTGTGCATTTTGGACATTCAAATTTGCGTCACTCTTGTATTTATTAGAACTAGATGTTGACAACTTACACGGACTTTTGATATATATATTTTTCTCAGAGAGAGAGAGAGAGAGAGAGAGAGAGAGAGAGAGAGAGAGAGCGCTATGTAATTTAATTTACATTATTTTCATTTTATTTCTATTTTTGTATCTGTAGTTTTTCTCCTTGTGTTAAACATTTTTGAACTTCTGTAACTGTGCCTTATGCATATGAATATGATTATTAATAATTGATGTGTGTATATGTGTTGTGTATGCATAAAAAATGAGGGTCTGAATGAAGTTTACTCCCTAAAGGCGCCCGCAAAATTATGTGTTACGTGTGTACAAATTTATTCCGAAATTATATCGTGAAATTAACACATAATTTTCTCTGTAATTTTATAATGCATACGATATCACACGATGCATTTGCGCTCTCTTAATTCGTGCGTTTTACGAGGGTTTGCTCCCCCAGCTTACCTGATCGGAATCCGACCCTGCTCGCGTGTATCCACGGGGCCCGCGGAGATTGATGGCGCAGCCCGAAAACAGATGATCCCTCGTAAAAAAAAAAAAAATAAATAAAATAAGATGTCAGACGAGATGACTTTTTTCTGCGCCATTCCTTTGTCGTTGAATTGCGTGCGCGTACTCGCGGGTCATAAAGTAATAATGGGAACGTATGGCGCCCTTTTTTTAATAATACTTTCTTTTCACCAACCACGAGGTATCGAATAACACCCCGTGCCACAGGTCGAAAGTTCAAACACGCGAAACGATATACTAACGCAATAACGAGGGAAACATGTGATACCTCTTTCGCGCAATATCCACGATTTTCCTCGCTCCGGTTTTCGCGAAACGGGTCAAAAGTATAAGAGATTAATTTCATTTATCAATTGTCTTTCGTACGACGATGCTTTTTTTCTCTCCCGGAAAAAAATAAATAAATTTAGGTGCACAAATTTATACCTTACGTCTCAGGAAAAAAATTGCCGTGCCGCATTCTCGTCTTTTCTCGCGACAAAAGAGGGTTGTACCCTTCCAAGTCGCCGCGTCGATTTAGGGACTCACGGACATGGCGCCACCCTTTTATATACACACATGCACGTACGTGTCATATCCCCGTCGTTTCGGAACATCCGCTGGCGCGGAAAAGTTGTCGAAGACGAAACTTACTTGGCCGGCTCAGCGAACTCTCCCTCGTGTCTCCTGCAGCTTCGCGCGCGCCGGATGTGTTTCCAGCACACGATCGTAAATACTTTTTATTTGTTCGTGTACACGGAACTTCTTCTATCCGTTTACTGTTGAAATCGCGCTGCGCCGGATCCGCTTTCCATCGGGCACTCTTCATGTTGAAGGGATTCAGAAAGTGTATGAGAATTGAAGGCCAATAACACGCGAAACGATGGAAATCTCAGCTTACTTATTACACAGGTACGAAGAAAAACATTTCAACAATTTGAAATTACAATATATAGATATTTTGTTACTCGATTTTCGATGACATATTTATAATTTTTGATTTTTTTAAATTTTTTGTACATGTTATTTAATCGTGCTCGTTTATTTGACTTTATTCATTTATTTATTTATTTTGAAAGCAACGAGTTTTCCCCTATTTATTTATTTTGTAATTTTCATATTTTTCTTTTTTTTAAATCTCTCTCTCTCTCTCTCTGAATGGAAAAATTTATTTTTAATCGACGATAGGTTCACGGACATCCTGTATGTCCCACGGATGTCTGATGGTTTTACGGTCTGACGATGAACCAACCCACTTACGAGAAGACGCAGAGTGGTGCGTTAATGCATCGAATTATGGGGTTCCGTCGAGCTTGGCTTTGCGAGCGCGGTTCCCGGGGGCATTCGCCCGAGCTGACGAGGATCTCGATATCGCTTGTAATCTACTGTGACGTGCCCGCGGAACAAATTATTTTCGAGTTAATTTAATTCCACTTCGGTTTTTACTCTGAGTAAGAGGCAAGCGGTCAGGAATTGGAGTACTACCGAAGTTTGGAACATTCACTTTGGAAGAAGACATCCTGTATATACATTTTTATTCCCGCGTGTTATTTCGCGGACTTCGCGGCTCTTCACTTTGCACTCTGCTTGTATAAAACTAACTGTCTTTTTTGTTAGAATAGAAGTTGATAACGAAGGCGAGACTGGAAGTAAAAAGTCGCAGAACAACTGGAAACTTGGCTTTTTATTCGAGGCTATCAATATCCAGTATGACTGAAAAAAAAAACAGCAGTGCACGACGCTTTAAAAACTAATATTCTAAACTTTGTGTCTCCTTGTTAGCATTTATATCGAAGTGCTTTAAATAAGAATTGAAAATCTTACCGTCTCTGCTGCGCAATAGAAAGATTTATATTATATGCGATATGATTGTTCGGATCTGAAAAGTTCATCGTAGAGTTAATTTTTAATCCGCGAATAAACGATGAAAATGCCATACGGAAGTTTGCTCGTTTTACATCGGAATGTTTCGCGTTTTATGAATTACTCTCAATTTAATGGCGCATGCGAGGTAGATTTAAATAGTAATTATAAAATATTTGTTCTCGAGCGCGTCTCCTGTCGGAAATTTAATTAAACGTCTCGATGTACGACGATGTTTTTGTTTAAATTTCCCGCAAAACGTGAATTTTCTTCTCCGAATTGAACGCAACTGTGTCAGCATTGCATTAAAAGGAAAAAAGAGCCGCTTATGCACGAATTTTTATCGAAGTTTGGTTTGAATAAAATGCGGCGCCGTGGTCGTTTATGGTACAGAAAGTAAAATCATTTTGTGTAATTTAACCATCACAACGCTCTTTTGAAAGCTTAATTCGTTTATGCCTCCTATTATCACGCCGTAGTCGAGTTCCGCACATCGATATTTGTATTATGACGTGTTAAGAAGAGAGAGAATATTCTAAAAAATAATTCTCTCGCATATATCTTTCGGTATTAACAGATGTAAATGATGTAACGCGCTTTCAACGCTGACTTGTCAGCTTAACATTAATATTAAATTCACAGCGAAATGCAAAATAAAATTCCCGAGCGAGTATCTTCACCTTCGTGATGACGAATATTTAAATTTCAGTAGAATGTTACTGCACTTACGCTTCCTTATTACGTCGCATTAGCGCGAACTTGAGCCTCATCTCGAATAAAGCAGACGCGGGGATAGGCGTGCCTTCGAGCCTCGTTCACGCTGTTAAATGTCCAATTTATATTCGGTAGATTCAAGGTAAACTTCATTAACCAATTTTCTCATCTTCGAGATGCCGGTCTTTTACATAGCTCGTGTTTGCCTCTTACATCTCATAAAAGCGCGAATCGAGACTCATCTCCAAACAAAACAGTTTGAAGAGAGCCACGTCGCAGCAGCGGTGCAATTTACCCGGCAGGTGTAAATTGAACGTCAAGTAGAACGTCCAATTTTTCTGTCTCCAGGACGATGCGAGAGATTGCATGCGCATTTTCGCCGCATTTACGATCCATAAATTTAGCATCGGGCAGTTGAAAGATATAAACGAAGTATTAAAATATCGTGTAGACTTTTAATTGCAATTTGAAAATGTAATTTTGTTTTTATGGCATGACGTGGGATATACACGAGCGCAAACGAGCTTCACAATTTCTAATTGCGTTACTAATTGCTTACTAAGAACGTCAAATTAAAAGAATTTCATTTTGAATCACTTCGTTCGTTTCTTCAATTTCCTGAAAAATGCGAATTTCCGCAGATAGCGAGTTCCGGAAATAAACGATTCGACCGTTATCGGTTTGCACTAGCGCAATGGTGGATAACATCATCTGCGGGTCGCTTTATTCCCGAGAAATCGATTAGGGAGTCGCTAATAGGCATCGTAAAAGCGTCTCGCTAAGTGTCAAGCACGAGAGAACTCGCGCGACAAAGGTCGGTACGCGCGCGCGAGCAGCGCAAAAGTGTACTTGGTTGCGAATAATAGCGCGCATCCGAAGGGGCCGTTAAAAGCTTGAAGGCCAACTCTGGACATTCTACGGTCGACACGAAGGTCCTCAGCAAGTTTCGCAGTGTATACATTCCATCTCGAAACATATTTACGACAGGAAAGCGCAGTACAGTATGGTTGCATCAACGTCTCACACTTGCTCGTTCACATACATATGTGGCATAGTTTTGACCAAAAGTTATGCTCCGTTAATGAGTTAAAGTAAGTTAAACCGGATAAGAGAAATCTATACGGTAAATTTGTGAACTGGGATACATCGCGACAATTGAGGTAATTTCAGATTTTCTCTGTTTTTATGTGCTGTAATTGTACCTATAACTTGTTAAAGCCGCTCAATATTTCTGTACGAGATTGTTCGCAGTATATACACGTATGTGCAGAATGCTCGAAACAATAGTAAATGTCGTACACGGTACTTACGTCGTAAAATCGAGAGCGGAGAATATCGCCGGATTAATAATTCTGTTTATTGTAGTACTGTTAATTATAAGTCAAAAGTTGTTATTGTTGCAAACTTCTGTATATGCAACTCTGTGTATGTAATGCTACTTTTGAAATTTTCATTTTTATTTTCCAAGCCAAGTGCTTTTTATTAATTTATTATTTACAAAGTGACGTTGATATTAAAATAGCGCATTATAAATTTCTGTGTTATTAAAATATTAATTGAGTAAAGAACACACGTTGAAATTCTAAAAGGAAAGTCTTTCTACAACCTGTCTTGTTTGAAATAATTTTATACAAAGCTAAAGGATACAAAGTGTTCAAAATTGTTTTTATCAAAATTATATTGTTTACCTTAATATATTCAATAAAGTACGTGCCTGCCTGTACATTTTCTTCTTTGAGCAGAATTATTTACAAAATGGGATGCGAAAATACATTTTTTACTCATTGCAAGTCAGCCAGGATTAATCGATCAAAGCGAAGTAAACTAATACTGCGATCATCTATAATGTATAAAAATACTTCCGTGTCACTGAAAGATGAAGTAAATGAGTACTTCTATGTGAAGCAAATTCAATTTTTACAAGAATTCTCTCCTCAATTATTAATTATGTCCAAGTGACAGCGTCTACCAGATAGCATGGAATTAAATATTAATTATGTCAATACGGTAATGTGTTACTGGTTGATTAACTCGTTCGTTCGATTGTCTCTTGAGAGCCCTGTAAGACCCACGACGCCTATCTCGCTGATATCGGTATCGTCTACCGTTTACCGATACTTTGTGCAGCACTATACATTTGGGCACATAGTGCAGCCGCTCTCTGCGTTCGCACACGCACTCGTGCATCTTGCACGTATGTACATACGAGAGTGCATGCGGCATAAATAACGACTACACACGTCCGGCGAGTAATGCCTCGTAATGCATGCCGATGTTTCGAGACGGAACGAGACATAGGGCCGAGAGATAGAGAGCTATGGGGGGAAAATATGAATATACGGAAGGGTGCGACAGAGGAGAGGGTGGGCACGAAGGAGGAGGGTTTTGGTCGCGGTTAAAGAGAGGACTACCACCGACACACCGCCGCCGTCGCGCCAGTATCACTGTCGGAGTTTCGCGTGATCCACCCCCGGTGAATGCGTGCCTCTATAAATATGGCCGTGCACTCACCCTCGCGCGACAGGACGTGGCCTCTTGCAGAAGGGAACGAGAAGAGAGATGGGGAACGGAGGAGGATGCACGCTTGTGCAGGATGTACATGGGAAATACAGCTTCGGCCTCTCGCTCGACGGGCGAGTTATCGATATCATAACTCGAAGAACTCGAATGCGCCACTGCCGCCGCCGTCGCCGTCCTCTTGTCCGCGTCGCAGTCGTTGTTGTCCTCTCGCCTTTCCTTCCGCACCTTTCTCGTATATTGTGTATGTATATATATATATATATATATATATATATATATATGTATATATAGAACCCTCTATATGTATGTATAACGCCTTCTACCTTACCAACTTTTTTATTTATCGGCTTAGTCGAAAATCCCTCCCCTCGCTTCCTTCTCCGCATCCTTGTACACTTCCGTCTTGTGCACTACCTTCACCCCTTAGTTACCTTCCTCTTCTTCTTCCTTCCAAACCACCGACTTCACTCGAGCACCATTGTCATCGCGCTTCTTCCCGCCTTATTTTCTCACCTCTTGTGTCCTTTATTTCTCTCTTTTTTTCCGCCATTCCGTTTCCTTTCTCCAGGAGTCACGTCCCTCTTCTCCCCGAACACCCCCGAGAGTATATCTTTCTTCAAGACAGCTAATTGTGCTCGCTGGCTCTTGTCGTCGTCGTCGTCGTCATCGTTCTTAGTTGAACGAAACTGGGGCTCGTCGCCGACATTGTCGCTTCAATGCTTGCGTTTGGGTGTATGCCGGTGTCGTTAAGTATCCATGTACGAATATCCAGGTAGAAATGCGAACAACATTGCGGTCTGCTTTGGAGGAACTCCAAATACTGCCAATACTACCAGTTTATAAAAGTCTATCGAGTTGGTTTTGCTATTATTGTTGTTTATCGATAGAAGGCAACGAAAATTGGTTAAATGTACATTTATATCTTATCTGTTCTTAGATATTCTTTCATACATGCAAATTATATTTTCCGTCTAAGTAATTAGATTAAAATCTTAACAGTCTAAGTAATTAGATTAAAATCTTACTGTATTTTTGTAACTTGCGTTTATGCGCGAGATATTTTTATATAAAGTATCTACTTTAACTACTTTATAATTATATATTAAATTATTTATTTTTATATTAAATAACGGCAGAGAGTACAATTTTAGTTTATATATGTTGATTTTTATAATTTAGACAGTTTTTTATATAATTTTTTACTCTATAATTAAGAAATGTAGAAAAATGACTGATTCGCAGTCACTTAGGAGCTCGGCGAATCCGAACTCACACTGTAGAGACTCATACATTTACATACTTATATATAAGTTCTTGTGAATAACATTTGAAAAAAAATATAAGTTTGTCTCAATCTAATTTAAGAATAATGAAAATATTTAAAAAATAATAAAAATAAAATTAATATACGTATTAGATGTAAACGTAAGATAGCAAAAGCCTCATTTTTCATTTCCATCTCTTAATGAGAAAAAAAGATACAATTGAAAAGGAATATTTATCAATGCACGTCGTAAACATTTGTTTCCGCGTCGCATCTAAATGCGACCCGTTGCAACTATCGTTAACTAGGGTATCTTATCTCGTGAGTAACCGCATCTGCATCCAGACGCCCTGGTATCGCGTCTTTAACGACCCCCGGTATAAGTATGCGAGCGGCGTGCGCATGCACGGACGGATGAGAGGACACAGGGTGGCTTGAGGACGACGACGACGACGACGACGACGTTGAATTTAAGCTAGCCGTCTTCGACTCACACGCCGGGTGAATTAATCGAGTTAATTGTTGTGTACTCTGCCTCTCCCTTCGTCGACGCTTCTTTACGTCTAATTAAGTGCATTCGACCGAGCAGTAGGGGGCAAAGTTAAATGTCGCTTAGTGCGCACGAGCTCGACCCCGTGCGCCGTTGTTCCTCGTGGTGAAAGTCCCGTCTTTTGTATCCGCGTCGTCTGGCGACGACGTAGCGATTCCTCCTGGGGTCCTGGATAATTGTGAATTCGCTGCCGGGCGTCGCGATGCAGCCGTTTCGCGCGGATGACGCCTCTACAGCGAATTGGAAGGCGAGTTAACTCTTCCCGTAGGACTCCAACGATCTCGTTGCTCGAATTGTTAAATTGTTTCCTTCTCTTCCTTGTGTACGGTTTTATTGATACCTGATGTCGCCAATGGGAAAGAGTATCGATTCTTGAATAAAATAGAATAAGAATTTAAGAATAATATATTTATATAATAATTTATTGTATTACAGTCTTCCTCGATCGCTTTTTTATATATTAATTCTATATATTTTTTCTATAATTTTCTATATATAATTTTATATCCGATGTATTTCGTTAATTATATAATATTGTTGTCGTTTCGTACATTAAAATAATTGTGATATGGATATTGCAGAATGAAGAGCGGAACACATAAGTATAAAACTGTAGATAAAAATATATGACACTCGATAGAGCAAACATTTCCGACTCGATAAGAGAAAAATATACGCGACGTAAAAGTAGAGCGTGGTTAAATTAAACAGCCCGATTAAACACGGTTCATAGAGAAAAGCAGAAAAAATTAACATTCGTAGTGTATCGAGATAACTCGTATTTAACGGATTTCCAGTTCTCTTGGCTGCACCAGGTGCCGCGTGTACGTCATGGTTCGCGCAGTTATTTTCTGTGGCAGCATCGGTGTGCATTATCATCTGTTAACACTGCCAACGCGAGATTTCTCTCCCGCGTGGTACGGGGTTACTGCGACATATTCCAGACAACCGAAATTATTCCGCGAGAGAGATGTCGACCATCCCGCTTTTGAAAATACAAGCGCGATGTGGAATACATGAATGTCTGAAGCGTATATACGAATCCTTTCGCGCGGCGAGTGCATTTGCATCCGATATCTAGTCGACGTAAGTAGCATTCCACCTAGCATTCGTCAGCGATCGATACGGTCCGTCGATGGGTGACAAATCAGTGCGAAGAAGGCTTAACTCGGAAACGTGAATAACATTCGATCTACCTTGGCGGTACAATTCCCGACATTCGACATGGTATTTCGAGGGCGAATGCCTCGATCGCACTACCCAACCGATCGTTTCCTTTTTACGCGGTTTTTTTTTATGGGAAGAATAGAACACGAATAGAATATTGGGAACATTTATCTTCAATGTGCCTATTCATGCTGTCTTTGAAGCGAACTTTCAAGAGTTCGACTTATTGCACGTCTGACCTCGGGGCTCCCTTGGTTTTTGAAAAATACGAATCGATCAATCTCTTCTTTAAAAAGAAGGAATCAATTTCAAATTTGGCGAACGATGTTCTATAGTTCGAACGTAGTTTCAGGACGAATAATAGTTTTAGGGTACTCCAACATTAAGCGCGAAACGGTTTAAATCTACCGATCCAGACGAACAAGAGTGGTGGGAGAAGACAGGAAGGAGACGTACGCGTTGTCCTAGGCGGACTATTAATTTTGTATTTCGTTTAAACACGCGACGATAGGACTGCACCAGGCGGAAATTCATTTCCAGACTGCCTCTGTCTGTCTTCCTTTCTTCCCCTCGGTGTGGCGTGGCGCGCGACCGCGGCTCTTTTATTGCCTTCCGCGTAGGATGCCTCTCAACGCACTCGGTTACAGAAGCGGTTTATCGAAAGTTTAAATTATTTCGCCGCACGAAGTCGACGGAGAGCGACGAGGAACGACAGGGGACGAAGAGAGATTTTCTCGTCAAACGGACGCGCGGTTGGCTCGTGCCTTATATGCCTCTCTCGTTCCTCGTGTGGAAAATCGATGTCCCGCGACGTGGAACGATTTTCCGCGAACGGATTCGGTAGCGCAATCGGCAGTTTTAACCGTCAAATTCCCGCAAGTTAACCCTTCAAATATCCGACGGATTTTTGTCACACGGGATATGGAATGGGATACGAGTGGATGGAGATTAAAAATTTCCAGTAGCCTTGTTTCGCACAAATACGTTTTATTCAATAAACGGCAATGCTGTTGAAATCTTTCACAGACACACATGAATTGTTCATAATGCAAACAATGTTATATAAACAAATAATAACAGATTTGTAGATAATGAAAGATATTTTTCGGCAGAGTTATATTCAAAATACATCAATCCTATAATAACAAATATTTTTTTATAAATTTTTGCTTTTTATGAATTTTTGATTTTGCGTATAAATCATCGTTGCTCTCTTCACACTATGAAGATTTCATATAATTTATTAAAAATTTGTCGCTAAAACTAAACAGCGAGTTTTAGATTATATCATTTATAAATCAAACGGCAGATTATACCCAGCATTTAAAAGACTGACTCTATTTAAAATTGTTGTGGAGACTCTGGCCGCTCATAATTTCAGAATGACCAACAATCACATGAGAGAGAAGTACACACTATATATATTTTTTTCGCGGTGGAAATTCGCGCGACGCTGATCAAGTGCGTTAATCACAATTAGTATGGAGCCGACCGTATCAGGCTGATCCTATAGAACGGTGAAATACGTGCCGGTTGACCGCTCGCGAGCAAACGTCGCGCAGATAAAACAATCACGCCGCTAATACGTGACTGGCAGGCGGCGTGTAAACGAGATATCCGAGATATACACAGACGATCAATTAAGATCACAGTTTCTGAAAATCGTCGAAGCAGATATTATTCCGTTCCTGAGGGAGTAAACGTGGGGATAACGACGCTTGCCCATGGTCGTCGTTATTTCGTCGAATTCGTTTGAAGCGTCTTCAAGCGAGGAAACGCGATACTCTCCTTCGATTATCGATGCCGACGGCTAGCCGAACGGCTTCTCGTCGGAGCGCACTCTTGATCGGTCTCGCAATGGTACATTAAACGCTTTGAAGGGCGCGGCCGAGCGAGAGGGAAAATGAAATACGGTGCCTCGAAGGGCGAACGGCCGATTTAATTTCGCTCCAGTCAAGACAACAGTACGCGGAATCACATCGAACAATATTCTCGCACGCGGTAAACATGCGAGTATTTGTTAATCTAATTCAATTTGTTAACTTGACACACGCGCGTGTATCGTCGGCCGAGCACGATCGCGTCGGATCAAACACGCGAACGTGCGCTATTTTCGAACAGTGTTTTAGCCGAGAAAGATGTTTTAATCGATTCAGCGTGTTCGCAAATAGCTGGTCGCAAAAAAATTTCAACAGCCAAATCAACATATAATAGTTTCTACACCATAATAGACAGAATAATGAATGAGGTGTAGATGGCTTTTATATCTATAAATTAGCCATCGAGACTGCCATCAAAATATTACAGAGTTTTTCATAGTCTTTCAAGCGCTTTTATTTTTTCCGCGTTTTTGCTGTTATATTGATGTTAACAATTACCATTCTATCGCTGATCAAATTGTCCATTGAAATTTTAAAAAATCACAACACTAAAAAAATAACAAGCGTTACACATATTACGCGAACCGTATAGGGGATGAGCAGCTTAATGAATAAATAGAAAGAAAAACAAACGAAAATACTTTTATTCTACACTGTCGAACATTGTTGTAGGGAAATCCAGATTAGTTAACATTCTATAAATCGTGCGAGTGATCTGAGCGTTTAAGCACGGCTCACCATGCGATTGGTGTATAAAAGGATTTGATTAGCATTCGGATTTGCTGATTTTTTTTCCCGAGGTAATTAGTGAAATCTCGTAAACGATCAGGGAAAGGAGCGAACGGGACACGCTGTATTTAACGGCGTGTGCAATTGCAACGTACCGCAGCATTGGGTATGTATACGTGGCACGGTTGAATTCCCATGTCCGGACACGCGCAAAAATTTCAATGAATAGAGCGTGCCGCGCCGTCACCCTAAATATTCGCGCCCTATCGAGAGGGGTAGGTCCTACCCGGTAACCTAACCGGTGATATCCTCGTTGGACTTTATGGCCTTCGCTTAACCCTAACCCACGTAAGCGACCCCAACTGCGACCCGACACTGGGACAAAGACGAGAGGCGATCAGTTAATATTTTTAGCTTTCAGCTCGACACAACAGGCGATGCTAATAGCGAACGAGATTATGGTGATTATCGCTTTCGGGGATATCGCGTTTGAAGCCATTTACTGAAAGGGAAAATCCTGGTCGTTTTGTAGACAAGTCCACAACTATCGGACGATTTTCCGTGACCCGCATGTGCGCCTGTTGGATTTGTGTCCCCTCCCCCTCCCCTATGGAATACGTGTTTTTAGCGTCGTAAATATTTACGTGATTTATGGCGAATTTAACGAAGCTTGTGCTTACCGTACCGTGATCTTGATGACTCGAGACTCGTCCCGAGTTACAGCGCGAGTTTGCTATGCGGGCATTACGACAACTGTTTAACGCGAGTTTATGACGCGATCAGTTAAATATCAAACTTTACAGGCGTGTGCGCCAGTGAGGCACACTTAAAATCCGGTGATCTGAATTTACTGCGTATTACAGAACTGAATGCGCGATTAAACGCTACGATGGAAAGCTCGTGGAAGCTTTACGAGGATTTGCAATTTGTAAAATATTATTAATTCGACTATAGAGAGGATGCGGTTGAAAATTTTGATACGGGAATATTCCATAAGCGTCAAGTTTAATTTTCGTATAATTTTATCTCACTAAATTAGTTAAGCTATGCACAACTTGTGAACTTTTAATATTTCATATTTCATAATCGGGAGTTTTAATTAGAATCTTATTGTATTTAATTTCCAATCCCAGTTTATGTAAAATTAAATAAAGTAAGATGTCATCTAAATTTGAGCGTGTATATTTATTATCTTTTATTAATCGAATGCTTTTCAAGTACTTAACGTTTAATTTTAAATGTTAAGCTTCGGACATATGTACTCTTCACAAATGACTATTTTATTGCTTCTTCCGTGAATACAATACTGGACTCGCTGTTGGAGTAACCAGCCGGGCCCGCATAGTCCCACTTTTCCAGGTTCAAGGGCCCCCCTTCTTCCTCTGCTCGTTAATACTCCCTTTGTAATGGGCCGCCTCAGTCCGTCGCCGGAAATTTCACAATTTATTCCCGTTGTTCGACGGACATGGAGAACGCCGCCGAGCGATATATATATAATTGGGATTATCAATCGCGCACGGCGCGACTCTCAGCAATCGGGTCAGATAGCGCGGGGACAAAACTGGACGGTAGAAATAATTGCAACATCAGCTGACGCGCTCGCTGTAAATCCCAGACTTTGGCCGGCCATCTGTCACGGCAAACTTGGCGCCATACGCCACGGTGGTTTCTTACCGATCTGCGTTGCGACGCGGGGCAACGTCGGTGGCGCGGAAAGTTTCGTCTCTCTCTGGTTTCTGTTTTCAGCATACCAAGCTGCCTGCCACCGGGAAAATATTGCAAGCTTATGTGTCATCAACAAATAATTACACGCTACCGCAACCACCACTATCCGTAGTCACGTTACCGCCGTCGCCGCTACCATCGTCGTCCAGCATGTCGCTCCGAGGCGAGAAGTTTTTATCTCGTCCAGAAACTTCCGGCGCATAAAGACGACACGATGGGGACAACGCGATGCGACGCGGGAGTCTTTTAAATGTCGGCGGAAGAAAGTGCGCAATAAGCATATTTCACGCGTGCGCTTCTTCTCGGCCCCGAGGGAGTGAGAGAGATCGAGCTCGTTTGCTCGCAAGATAAACCGCGGCGAATTTTAGAGCGCGCTTTGTTCGAGGCTGGTGTGATAATTAATCATAAACCCGTCTCTCTTTCTCTTCAATGAATGTTGAATAGAAGATGAGTAGTTTTAATTACATTTGAATAATTCCAAGAATATTTAATATAAAGAAAATTTAACGAATATTAGTAGGTTTTACGCTATTATCATCACTAATATAATGAACAACATAATATTTTAGAAATACATAATATTGTAGATAGTCAAGAGAGTGTTTATTAAATACTAGCATCCCCAGTCTCAGCTTCGCCCGAGATAATAGTGTGACCGAATCATACGTATTGGAAGTGATATTTTTCGAGCAGTAGATTTCGATAAATTTGATCGTACTCGAGGCAACCGAGTAAAACCGGTGAATAAATTCACGAATACAGAAACCCGAAGACAGTGCTCCTTATATAATCTGCTTGCGGGTGATGAAGCCCCGCACGGTGACTACACAGGTAATACAGCCGTAAATGATAAAAAATGAAAACATCAATTTCTGGATAATGAAAATATTTTTAGACATATAGCCTATGTAGTGAATATGAGAATATGGTGTCAAAATTTGGAGGAAATCAGTTCAGTAGTTTTTGAGTTATGCGGTAACAAAAAAACAGGCTTTCTCTTCATATATTAGTATAGATTTATTTTTATTCAGTATTTGTCATGTTGAAATAAAACCAAATCTCATTTAGTGTCTGTAGGAAACTTGTTTGAAGGAAAAAGAGAACGAGAATCGAGTCGCAACGTCAGCTGCATGGAAAGAATACATCGCGAATCCTCCGTGTTTTTCGAACCCATTCTCATGCGTGGCGCTCAATGCGAAAGAAACATCTTGCTGCGTACAAACACGTAAATACGCAAGGAAATCATTTCTTACCTAGCGCGTCCGTCCAGATCAAACATTTCTCCACACTGGGAATTCTCTCTCTCTCTCTTCGGTGTTCTCGATTATTTACTAAGCGAAGGAGCAGCAATAAATCGAGCGACGGGTTAGCACTCGCGCATACGCGCACTTTATCGCCATTTTATCTGGGAACATTGACAAGATAGTCCGTGGAGAAACGAGATATAATTCGGTCCTTTATAGCGCGCTCAGACGCAATCATTCCCGGAAGTTTCATTATAACCGGATCTATAATAAAGCATTTTTCCATCGCTTCTGTTTCGTTTCTCTTTTTCTTTTCACCGCCTGTCGTCTTTCGCGTAGATCTGCCATACTTTTATCACGGCGCAAATTGAGCAACGTTGTTGAGAGATCCACTCGACGGTAGGGGAGATTCTTACGAGCGAACGACAGAAAGTAAGTGGAGCATTCCATGCCAAATCGATCAGCCGGCCCGATCAAAGGCGGGAGCGGGGCTCCGAATGTAATCCGAGGCGCGCGCGCGGCCGAGATTGCCGGGGAAAAATCTAATTTGAAACTTAAATGGGGGGAATTTGTATCCCCGTTGCTCTCTTACGATGATTCTTGGCGCGTAGGAAATGAAACTCAGCCCGGCGCTTTCGAGCACCGAGCGCGGCGCGTTTATGTCTCGATTCGATTCTGATTTCTCGTAAACTCCTCGAATATTCTCGCGCCACGCCTCTCGGTGCCACACTTCGGCAGATCCTCCGCGGTATCATGCAAAATCTTAATATCGCGGAGAAAAGGAGAGAGAATTTTTATGAAAGACGCGCTATTATTTTGCCGAGCTTATATCGAACTTCCTTATGCAATAGTAAAATGGAAAAAGTAGAGGGAATGAATAAGAAGATGGGGAAAAAAGAAATTTACTGTTGAAAGGGTACATTTTCAAAAAAGAATTACGTCGTCGCGCGACACTTAACAGACGATGCTGCCTCTCTGTATCTGTGTACAAGTTTTCTGAAGCACCTTATATATGCGCGTTTTAAACAAATTGGATTCGTGACGTAAAGATTTATTTGACCTATTGCAAATGGGTTTCTTTGTTTCATTCAAGCAAGCCATTAAATTACCGAACGTATCTGTTACGGCACCAATTACGTCCAGATCGAATTAATTATGACGATAGATACATCAACATACGATAATGGTAATAATGACAAATGTGGGACGCCGCTCTCGGTAAGTGATCGGAGTTCGCAATAATGGTGCCGTGCGATACCGTCGCCGCTAAACATTTTCATTGTCGTCAGATAAACGCGGCGTCGATATGCTGTAATTACATTTATAATAATTTGCCGAGTAAATTGCATTTCATAATTCCCTCCCCAGTGTAAGAAGCAAAAAAATTTCATGAACAATTTTAAGACCGTGTGTTTTAATATCTTGCTGTAAAGCACATTATTTTTATTATATTTTTGTATCATTTTATTACATTAGAGTACTATAATATTATTTTTAATAATAAATTACTAGGCAGATTTAATCTCAGATTCGTAAGTTACTAGAGTACAATAATAGCAAGATCAAGAATTAATGGGGGACGACAGATGGTTCGCTCGTCTATCCATAATAACGAACGCATTAATACACACGAATGTAACAATAATCGCGCGCGATAGGAGTCTCGCCGGCTGTTCTTGTCGGGTTGCGTTACGAGCTTAGCGGCTGGAACATTAACGTTACTAATGCGCGAATCGTTTTGTTGACTTTGAGGCTGGTTGGTCTGAAAGTTTTGGAACCGAGGGGACGCGAATTAATGCTGGTTATCCCGCGGCAGCGGTGCACACGCGGCGTCGTATGCGGTATGGTTTTGCCGAATAGAGAAGGGAGATAGAAAGATAGAGAAGACGGAGAAGCGAACGTCTGAGTTAGCGTTCGAGAACCATGGATTATCGCTGAGCTTGCGCAGGACTCGCGAACATCGTCGAATGCGCCAAAGTTCGTTCGTTTGTAGGCCAATGACGTTAAGCTTGCTCTCCGCTAGCAGCCTCGGTCCTCCGGCTTGGGGGATTCGAAATGATCCTGGCGCGTCGTATACAATTCCCCTAACCGCATAATTTTCGCCATGCCAACTTCCATAAGGTTCTCGATTTGTCTTTATATAATTTTATTTTTAGGAT
Organism: Crematogaster levior; assembly: GCA_901521435.1. Classification (NCBI taxonomy): domain Eukaryota; kingdom Metazoa; phylum Arthropoda; class Insecta; order Hymenoptera; family Formicidae; genus Crematogaster; species Crematogaster levior. The sequence continues at coordinate 521,633 of CABEGB010000391.1, read as the reverse complement.
TTTTGATACGAATGATCGATCCAAGGTCCTCTGATATGTCGCGCTTCATGAGATTCCGACTTCTCACAAATTTCATGTCTGTAAGTGAATTAGAAATCCTTAAAATTAAGATTCGCATTCCGCGTCTGTGTACACGAATGCAATTGGCGCAATCTTGCAAGTGTCGTCGATTACGTAAGGCAGCACACGCAATATATATTTATTGATTACCGCGAAAGGAACTTGCACCGAGCACGATCGCGAAACTTGTTGCTTCGAAACTCAAGTTGTGGCAAACGGCTCTCGCGTGGAAAAGGTTTTGCGCTTCATTCCGAGCGGCAGTCCTCGCAGCTTCAGTGTGGTATAGTTGGCGGACTGCATTGTCAGGCAGCGCAACGACATCGTAAAGACATACTTGTCGCCGTAAATACGCGGCTACAGCGCGACAGCTTACGGCGGCAGGTATTGTTCGGCGTGTCAGATTGTTGACTTAGTTTCTTACCTGCGGGTTTCGTGGCAACGCGGGTTTTGATCCAGGGCTTCCGCCGCTCGCCATTTTGACGAAGAAAGCCACGATATTGCGTTTTCTGAAAGAACGTTACTGCGACTGAAAAAAGCTCCAATATTCTAGACGTTGAGTTACTTGAAGTTATTAGACTCTAGAATTTTATGACAATAACAAGGACCTTCGATTCTCATCGACGAGGATGATAAACAGGGAAACAATAATAAAAACAAATAATGCACGCGCCAGAAAAATAATGCGTGTAAATAGAGATGATATAGTGTGTTTTTCAACTTTTATTTTTAACTCTCTCTTTTTAACATAACGAGAAATTTAATATTTGAAATAATCGTAATATGGGAAAATAAAAATAGGAATTAAAATAGGAAATAAAATGAAAACAGGAATAGGAAAATAGGCGAATCGTAAAAAAAAAACCACACTTCTGCAATATGACAAAGACACTCGTGCCTATGTGTACATACGCTCGGAATTCGGCAATTAAATCGTCGATCGTCGACGCCGATGAACGGCAAAATAGAATCGCGCTGCTGTCAGCGGTCTTTCGGCGAGCGTGATATTATTAATCGAGTTTATCTGCGAGCGAAGCCCCATTGTCTTTTGATTGCGTCGGTAAAATATCTAATTGTTTCGGCTGCATCGCGCGCGCGGACCGCGCCATTAGCACATCGTTAATACTGAATTGCAACAACCGCGAAACGCTTTGTGCTTTAAAGCGTGACGCGCCCGGATAAAGAGCAACCGAGAAATATATATCCCGAGTTTGTAGGGTACATTAACGGTGGAAAATAGCGAGGCTATTACATTCGCGTGCATGCTGTTGCATTGGCGAATTCGGAACGTTATACGTTTTCGAACTTTAATCAGGATCGATGAATTCGTCGCATGCCACGCGACGAAGAGACGACCCCAATCCCCTTTCACCCCCGATCGCACGTGCATCGAAAATAAATTTGCGCGTAATGCAGCACGCGCGAGATACATAATTATGATTGCACGCAGTTATGCCGCGGGCCAGCCAATTACAAAACGTTGTTTTTCAACTATTGTTCGATGTAACTGCTACCAATTATTCGACCGCTGCGACGTGCGCGCGATAAACTATCTGCGTTCCCACTGCCTTACGCAAAATAGACACATGGTTGTACAGAAATCGATAGCCGATTATCCCTTGCAAAATTCGAGTTATCGCTGCCGTTTTCGTTCGGCCTGCAATTACGCGTTGCCATGAAACGCGCGTATGTATCTGAACACATTTTCGAGAGTGAATCCAAGACTTCGGGGGGGTAGGCTGTCTGTTTCTTCTTTCGTGACCATGTCCAATTTAATTACGCGTGGAGTTCTCGCCGGACTTGTAAAAACGTGTCTGGAATTGAATTAACTTCTGTTTGTCGAGAGCACCGTGTAATCTTCTTTGGATTACTTTATGACTAAAAGCTGCGCATTCGTGACGCACGAAGGTGCCGCGCCTAACGCGCGACAATGCTGAGAGAGAGAGAAAGAGTGAGAGAGGGAGGAAGGGGAGGTCGACGACCGTTCTCGATACGAGAGAAAGAACGTTCGCTTTGTCGGTCGCTTCCGCACAGGAAATACGCGGGCGCGTTTCATCACGATTTTCCGGAAATGTATGACGACGCGCGACGCGTCGGGTTTTCAGCGTCGACTTAATCCAATCTCGATCTTTTGGCTTGCCCCCCCCCCCCCCCGCTCTATTTCATTGTATTTTTTTCACCACGAGTGTCCTCGAAAGGTAGATCAATCGTTCTCTTAAGGTTTGCGAGCGTTCTTCTCGATGATCTCGAACGCGTTTGGAAGGATCGTGATTAAACGCGTCGCTTTCGTCACGTCCCAATCCGAGATCCGATTAAACGTTGAAACGATTGACAACACTGTCGAAACCGCCGTTCGCGAGAACGGTTCTCGTCTCGATATTGATATCGTTTTCGATATTGATCGAAAGACCCTACGTCCGCGCGCCAGCCTCGCGCCAGCATTTCGCGATATGTGCCGCGACGTTTTATTAAAAATTGACAATTTTCATAGCCTCGATTTTGTTATGTATAAATACGCGAGCGATTTTCAGTGCAAACCGCACTGTTGCGGCACAAAACAATTGGATTTATCATCTGACGAAGCGTCTGACGTAACATAAGATTCGCGTTAATATTAAGTAATATAAAGTAACGATGCGTCATAGATAAATTGTTGCATGTAGAATATTGATATTTCTATTAGATGAATATTCCAGTATTAATATCTCCAATAATTTCGTACAAACTCATCCAAGACTTTTGTATATTTTTACATATTTCATGTATTTTAATCATCCAGTCGTTCCCCGTATTTTCTACATTTTTATGAAAATTCGTGTAATCATGTGCACCACGATATGATGGGAAACGAAGAAAAATTTTATTTATTCTGAGCCAGTGATAGTTTTTGTAAAAATGCCACTCTAAAATTCATGCTTACATTCTTTTTCTCGAGTTCGGTGTATTTCATTGAGAAGCTGCCACCAACAACGGAAGTAGATCCAAAACCGGATGACAGAAGTTCAGTCGGTTTAGTCAGTTAGTATAGTGCACACGGTGGAGTAAGTTCATCATTAGCAGTGCGGCTTCGAGGTTGACTTAGTCCGATACTCGATAATGCTGTCGGACGGGCCGGACGGCCCGAGAGTGAACTTCCCGAGGGAGAACCGGCAGGACTTAAATGAACATTTTTCCACGCGGCGTGGCGGCCGAAAGTGCGAATTTATCGATCTCATGCTGCATTTTCGTGTCACTATACCTGCGAGCTGTTTTATTAACGACCGTACAGCTGTGCGCAAATGTTTGTGCACGCGTGTGTATGCGCTTGTGCGTGTGGGTGTACAAACACGCAATTTTATCGCGCCTCGGCCACGATAGAAATCAAACGGCCGTTCGTACTGTAAAACGTACTCGAGCGCATTCCAAGGAAACGATGATACATCGTTTCTAGATGGGCGGTATGAATTATTTCATGCTTAGGCGAATTGAGGTCATCATCTCCGGCAGTGCTTTCTTCCACTCGTCGACGAGAACTATGTGGAATTGTCATTTTCCCTTGTGGTTATGGAATAACTATTTATTTGTAAGTTGCGCGCATATGGAAACAGATATCGCGGGGGGAAGAAAGATTTGTTTTTTTTCCATGGAACTTATATCACATGATAAAAGTTAAAGGGAATTTTTGTGATCATATTTCCTGTGATCATATTTTAACATGAGCACGAGTACGATATTATTCAGTTCACAAAAAGATTTGAGAGTTACGGCTCAATAAATATTGCCTTTCCGAACAATAATGTATTCCAACTCGTTTTTTACTCTCTTTCAAGGGAAACATTCCATTTTTTCCGCGCAATGATTTAAATCCACACAGGAGATAAATATTAATATTTTAAAAAATCAATTCGCCTTTTTCAAAGGCATATAAAGGATCCATCGCTATGCTGTTTACCTCATATGCCACCGATAGATATCAAACGATCGTTTGTACTGTAAATCCGCTTCCTGCATTTGAACGCATTCCAAGAACGAAGATGCATCGGTTCTAGAAGAGCGATATAAATTATTTCGTGCTTATACGAATCGGGTCATGCGCGCCATGCTTTTCTGCTTGTCGGCGAAATATTGCCGTGTTCTCTTACAATGCATCGATAAATAAATAAAAGTTTTTTGTATGTTAACGCAGACGGCATTAGTGAATTTGACAATCTAGACTGTACCAGTAGCATTAACGAGAGGAAGTAATAACGTAATAATTGCTATTATTACAGCAATAATAATGGCAATGACAAAAAACGAAGCATAAGTAATAACTAAAATAATAATTCCTAGTTTATTAGCGACGAGTTTCCATTAGTGATGTGCAAGTTGAGCAACGTAGACTCGTGGATTTTATATTGCGTCGCGGGATATCCACTTGATTGCGCTTTTATATGCGCAACTGCATAAATGAGTTACGCGAGTAACCGGCTTGCCAGGCGGTTTAAGTGGCAGACTAGATGATGGATGAGCGTTTTATCGGAAACGATTCTGGATTCGTTGTTTCATTGGTTTCTCCCTCTATCGGTACTCTAAAAGGAGTGACGTAGAGTGCCCTGATGGATCTATTCGCGTTATCGTGATGCACCTCGTCTTATCGCAGTTCGTGTCGATTAGATGAAAAGTAGACTATCGTCCATTTTTCAGCTAATCGATGCGAACTTGGGTAAGACGAGATCGATCATAACATTAATTTCCACTGTTGCATCAAAATGCTCTACTTGAAAATTGTTACGTGCCAAGCACGATTCGCCTGGATTGCCAATGAAAAGTCATATAATCGCTTATTTTTTTGTTTCTCAGTACACGTGTCCAGAACGTATATATATCTCAGACCTCTTAGACTCAAGTGACACCGTCAAGTATAACGTTTCATACTTGACATTACACCTAGAGAGCGTGAGTAACGTAATCTGCCGGTCCTGCGAGGGTCAACCGGCAGATAAAAGGGAGAGGGACTAGAGTCGCAGAAAGAGAGAAATTGGAGAAAGAGAGGCGTTTCTGGAAATGGCGAGGAAAAAAGATGCGATGGCCGAGACAAATGTCAAAACGGTTCCGACACGCTGGAAAAAAAAAGAGAAAAAGATAATCTGACTGCAGAGCCCCCGGGAAGAGGGGAGACGCAGGGAGACGCAGGTCCTCCTCTGAAAGGTCGGGGGTGCGTGTAAACGAAGAACCATTAATCAAAATCCGCTCCCGTGTCGTCCCGTACCGTTGAAATCGGAACAAACGAACCGCTTGTCCTCCCCCCTTCCTCCCTCTTTCTCTTTCCTCTTTTCCCATCGCGAGTGCACGAATTCCCATATTAAATGCGGATATATCACGTCACGCGCAGAATCGAAATGCGTGATACGTACCGTTCGCTAGCCAAGGGAGAAATCTACGGGTATCGCGAGAACTCGCGTCGGGCAATCGTTCACGCTTGTTCATGCAAATTTCCGCGAAAGCAAACCAACGGCGAGCGACGGATGGCCGGGCATGCGGGACAAAATTGGCTCAGTTAGATTCCTGGACCCGAACTGTCGTCCCATCGTATGTTAAAACACGGCCGTCCTGTTCTCGATCTGAGATAACACAGCGGGTAGCAGAAACAAAACTTTGAATCACGACCACGTTTATCATGAAGGATGAGTTATGAGTACTAGTCCTAGAAGTTCTACTCCTTTAATTCTAAATGCGGTCGTTCTTATTCTATTCTAGTATTAACATTGAAAATATGGCATTGTATAATATTTATCTTAATATGACGCACATGTAACAATGTTGAATAATATTACGTATCCTTTATATAAACACAAATTTTTAAATTTTAGGATCGGGTGGTAGATATTTAATACTTAATAAATTGACAACGAAAGATGAGAATACGTATTCTGAAGAAAAAAAATAAAGCATACAGTCCAAATATAAAATATAATCCAAATATAATTAAGTCGATAAATTGTTTACGAGAATAGCTTTTGAGAATTTTAAAGTGTAATATTTAAGATATAATCCGATAACCGTCCAGAACATTAATTGTAATTGTATAAGCGTTTTCTCTATCTCTCAAAATAAATACATAGAATTAATTACATCCAATTTCATGAATAACAACGTTGCTCTGATAGGCTTGCTACTATTGAGCTGCAGGATGATGTTTTTAATTAAATTCTATTCAGAAAATGCCGTTAATTCTATTTAAGTTTTAAATCATAGCCCGTCCGGCAGCACAGAGAGAGAGAGAGAACGTGAGATAATAAGTAGCTGCTAATACTCTCGCATACCCGCGTACTTCTCTCCGGCCTTTCCGCAATACAAACGACTTCCTTGCTCCTGAATAACGTCGTGCGAATGTTAAATTAACCTCGGAATAAGTAAAAAATTCTGTGCAACACGCGACGCGATATTTCACGTACGGTCGTTTCCTCTCTCTCTCTCTCTCTTCGCAGCTCTCGTTCTCGTTCTCTCAACCGTTTCCTTCGCTCTTCTAAGTTATGTCGTCCTCTGAACGTTGCAGTATTAATTATGGCTTGTAGCACGTATCTTCCACTTACATATACGATATTGTATGTATCGCATCCTCCGCCAAGTCGTTTCGATAAAAATACACATGATAGTAATAGAAAATTATTTTACAAGATGCAAATTAAAGCGAATTCGTGGCGAGAGCAGTGTCTGAGAGATCAATCGATACAGAAACGCTGAATTTGTGTCGAGACACACACACGCAATAGTCCGTAGTCGCGGTCTTGCATTTGTCGATTAGCAGAGTCGTTGTTCATCACGCGATCGCGAGTCAGCAAATTAATCGTGGCCACGCCAAGGTACTTTTTGCCGCGAGGAAAAAGAAAGGAGGAAAAGAGAAGTGGTGGCGCGAGAGAAAGAGCCGCAAGGTCGGTTTTCTGTAATTGCCGGCAAAATAGTTTCCTCATTCTTCCCTACCAGTTTTCTCGGTCGTCTCGGAAAATCGAGTTACATCGCAGCGACCGATCGAAGTCGGCAATTGTGTGCGTGGGTATGTGCACGGCCTTGCCTTACCTGGCCGCTTAACACGCCCAATGAAATTCCGATGACGTAATTGCCGCGCTAATTAGATAATTGTGTATTCGACTTTGCGATCACTCGATGGTGAATCGTAACGAAATAACGGGGCAATAAAAGCGTCGGTGTGTACGGCGTACATCTTCGTCCTTCTTTTTCTGTTTCCCGCGATCCTTTTCAAGCGATCCACTCTTTATATCGTTTCAGCGAAAGGTGCTTTCATTAACTTGAACGAGACGAACGGAGATGCGACAGAAAATTACAGGCAAGGGTGGAGTGCATTTTCTCGCCCCTTTAAAGTTTTATCAGTCAGACGAGAATTTGAGAAAAGTTTACGTGTACGACGAGATCTTTCTCTCTTTACCGTTTCTCTTTTACCTTCCTTTCTTGTGATCTATCTTTTGATACTATCATTTACTTGTACTACTATTTTTTTCTAAAAAATCGTGATAAAGTATTTTCAATTATTCGTACAATCGATAGACACTTGTAAATTTTATTTTACGATTGATACATTATGCGCGCCTGACTAATATTAATTTAATTTCCTTATTAAGATATCTAATTATGAAAAATAAAGCTGCGAAAGAATTTCGTTTTATCAGGCTCTTATTAAAGAAAGATAGATTCCAAAGTGTCTGAAGACTCAATGGATAGGAGTATATATGCGATCGTCGCTAGACATCATATGTGTATATAGTCTGCTCTGTTTTACAGAATAAAAAGGCGATATACCTTGTCGTCAGATCGAAATCGAATTACGTAGAAATCCACACGAGCGATATTGAAATCGTGCACCTTACGATTTGCACGCGCACTGGATGTAAAAGAGCATAAGAGTGTGGGTGAGAATGAGAGAGAGAGAGAGAGAGAGATTAAATGGCGAATTTAAAAGCGTGCTAGAATCGATACCGTTATAAATCGCGATCGTTATTGGCCTATCGGCCAGTCGTTAATCGTGTCGACAAGTGCCGCCGTAAATGCGGAAAAGTAATTATCCCTTTTCCTTTGCGAAGTGCATTAGTGCTGTCAGTTACTAGCAATTTCGGATAGCGATTAATTACTGTCACTCGAGTAGTAGTAATGTTTGAAAATTTATAGCTTATTTACAACGTATTCTTTTGTGTTATAATACAAGTTATAATCATGGCACTATAAATATGACGTTACAATATGATAGCTATCATGCCAGTTAATAAACTGGCATGATAACTGTCATATTGTAACTATCATATTGTAACGTCATATTTATCGCTCCTGAAATCATTCGTAGTTAAGAAATTTTGGTGTGAAAATAGATCAAAGCAGCTGAAGGTTCATCATGTTGTAATGACGCGCTGCCGAATTTTCGAAAATTGATTTTGTGATGGGCGTGCTGTGACGCACCCAGCTGCGCACGATCCAAAGAATCCGTGGGTCAATATCTTGCAGCTGCACGTTTTTGGGCGCCGGGTGCGTGTGTGGTTTGGCGACCGTAGAAAATGCGGAAAGATCGAATTTATCTTTGCCATCTCGTGTGGAGTTGCCACCGTTAAACAAGCTGACTTTCGGAAAGAGCTTATTTCGTGGAAAAAAATGATAATGACAGCCGAATAAGAAAATAATATCTTATCTGCGTAGTTTTTTTTTAGAAAAAAAAAAACGTCAGCGGGAAATTGTTGGGCAATGAAGAAAAACGTGTGCAAATGGGGAATATTAATTACCGTTTGGTATGAAAGAGACTTTACAACTTGCGATTCGCATTCATTTTCGGGGTGCCAGCTTCACAAAGCTCAATTCCTACCAATTCCTTTGCATAATGAAGTAGTTGAGCTGTAGTATTAATATATCAGTGAAAAGATATGTCTTTGAATATTACAGGGAAATTCGGTTACTATGCGTTCTTAGACGGTTTTAATGCTCCCGCGGGTATAACGCTAATAAACAAAACAATTGTGCAAGAATGTATGATAATACGTAAGTCATTTTCAAAGTGGAATACAAGATTAAAGAGACAAGATGGCGTGAGGCAGTGTCGAGAGAGAAAATGTGGTATAAGGTCTCAACGAAGAATGGAATTCAAGAACTCGGATAGACTCAACTGTATATTGAATACAAATAATACAAGAAAGTACTTCTTCGGCAGTACTTCGATAAAGTCTATCTTCCACGATCGTTATCGTCATGTTCAAGGAAGAAGTCTTCCACTGCGAAAGTATTCGATCCCACGATTTCATTTCGGTTTCGCACCGTACTTCCGATACATCTCGCTACGTCCGCCGAAGTGTTATTATAAGAGCCGCACTGTTCTTCGCCAATCAATTTCACATCGTCGAAGCGTTGCAGAAAGAAAGAACGAAAGAGCGAGAAAAAAGGATGCGAGTTTCACCGATCTGTCGCGAAAATGGAAAACCGCAAAAAAACACGTGTGCTCCAGGTGCGTTACCGCGGTGCTTAGGATCTCATCTTCTTTTTCCTACACGCGTCTTATGTTGTTTTAGCTGCAAGAACAACTCTAAGCCAATCCGCATTTTGCCGCATCGATACCACGAACAGTGCATCATTGAGACGACACACGTCTCCGTTTTCGATCTAAATTATTTTTAAATGTTGTAAAATGTTGTAAAACTTTTTCTAATTTCACTGAACGCTCCCCTCAATGTTACATTGCTTGTTTGCATTTGTTTAAGTATCTTAAATCGCCTGTATCCTTCTTTATATAATTATCACAAGTGCGATCTGTATAATGCGACATCTGCATTCAAATGCATGGTGCATAATCTGCAGCTTAGCTCACTTTATTCTAAAATAACCTGACAAAAATTCAAAAAAAGTCTGGCGACCACGATTATTATAAGGTTAATGTATGATAAGATTAATGTATATGAATATCGCTGCGTCATTATAGTTAGTAATACATAATTTACGTTCGCATTTCTACCGTGATTACATAATTATGTTGGGAATGAAAGAGCTAAAGTATGAAAAGAGGATCGCAGTGCTTGCTGTTGCAACAACAATGTTAATGCCTTTTTAACGTGCATCACAAGAAGCACGCTCGTTTGCGCTCAGCTCATAATAGTGCCGCTAATCTATTCTCTCTATTTTCCACCCTCGCGGTGACTCCAACTGCCCCTATGTCTCCACCTCACTTTGTTCGGGAACACCCCTCTGTTTCTCTCTCTCTCTCTCTGCAGTTTATGGGGAGAGAAAAAAAGCGCGAAGTTTTTCGACACGCGATCGGGCGCGAACGCACGCATGCACGCACGCACAACGGGCCGAGGGAACGCGACGTCGAAATAAAACGGACACGGAAGAGAACGGTTTTGTGGTAGACGTGGTCGTCGTCGCTTTTATGTCTCATCCAGCCATTCGTATCTATTGAAGCATAAACAGAAATATACACCTTCTATTTCGCGAGCGCTATCACTGTCCCCAAATGTCGGGCATTAATGTCGAATGCGCCGTATGTGTGTAGTTTGGAGATGGTTTACGGAAGCAGCGGGGTAGAGGGTGGAGTTGTATTGTTTGTATAGGGGTAACGCGATAGTCGCGTTGCGGTCGCACCTACATGCGGTTGATCGTTGCATACTATCAAGACGAAGGCGTACACACGCGTTAGACTGTCGGATATATTCAAACGGGAATTGCGAAAAAAGATTGCTGGCCAGATCTTTCGCGTCGTTTTGCTCGCCGGCGAAAGCATTTTGGTACAAGACAAATTTCGGATTACGCGATACGTTGTGTCCCTTTGGTGGAATGCATGCGTAAACGAAACCACGAGAGAAATAACACATTCGCACGATCCATTATTTTAGACTGCTTTCATATTGCGTTTCTCGCTCATAAACAAAGTCTCATTTCGTACGAGATATCGCGATGCGTTGTCCCGCACGGACGAGAGATTGTCGAGTTGGTTCTCCGACGTTTTCTGCGTTATTTGATTTAGTCTCGCGACGGTCTAGATACTCTCGTTTTGCGAAACGAAATGAGAAAGTTAGGAGACGAAGCGTGGTCCTCCACTTTGGTGAAGCTTTTCAGGTCCCAGGACGTTGTAGTTCGACAGATGCAAACTCACAAAACGAATTCTAGACAGATAGATTAGGTGGCACATACAATTTGGCATATACAACGTATAATTGTGAATTGGAAAATCATACGATGCTGTATACAGCTTTCCACACACGAATTTTCGTAATGAAAAAAAAAATGTTGTCCTTAAGTCGTACAATTTTGCAGTCTGCAATTAATGTATATGAGATTAACGTAAAAAAAAAAGGAGACTTTTATGATCTATTATCATTTTCTTATTATCTTATTAATTTTAATATTACAAGCATTAATTACAAGAATTGAAAAAGCTGTCAACTCCCCTAATGTATGACTCCGCTTTATATGCGATTGAAAAGACGCGATAAGTTTGGTGACTCCCATATGCGTGCGTGTATACGTGCATGCGTGCATACGTGCGTGCGTGCGTTGCGTCCTTATGTGGCACGATATGTCCGGCTTTACAATGTTCTATAGTGGAAAGTGTAAGGCGATAATAACGCACTTTAGCGCACGATCAATTGGATTAGTCGGCATATACGGTTAACTATTATTACGGGCTCGAAACGCTGTCACGCTTCGTTTTATGGAATGGCATTCGCTATGGCGCACACGCATGCCGTTCTTCTCTCTCCCGTCGATTTTATTCCCCGCCCTTGGGCGCGTATCCAAAGTGACATAATGCGGATCAGAAGAGAAGACAATGCAAGGACGACCCATTCATTATTCATCCGGCGGTAAATTTTAAAGATAATCGAGCTTTGTGAAGTAAAATCCATTCGAGATATCGTATGTTAGAGGAGGATTATTATCTCATTGTTTTACTTTAGTATTGTATTCGAAATTTCTCATCTTTACATTTCATTTAGATAATGTATGTATATATATTGTATATATGTATACACACACACACACACATATACATATATCTATCGAGTTTTCAGGTATAAATATAATACGAAGGAAACTTTTTACATTCTTTTTTTTTAATTAAATTGTTTGATTCTTCTCTCTTTCGAATTTCTGTTTCGTATTTAAGCATTTCTATTGGTAACTATATAATTCTGTATATTGATTGTATTAATTGTTTATTGTTAATTCTGTATAACCATTAGCCAAATTTTGAGATTGGATAATAGAAAAGATTGGATAAGAGAAAATGTATTATGGAAGATGCGGAAAATTTAGTTGTGAGACCGAGACAAAAAGATAGTAAAGATGCGATAACTCTGCCGTATATTATTCATCGATTGGCTCTCGCCACGCAACAATACAACTGTCCGGCCGCGAAAATCGTGCGCCCCACAATCGGATTCTTCCGCGCGGTAACGAAAAAATGCAATTCAATTATGGGCCAGCAGGGACAGAGAGAGTCCGCGACGCGGATCGCTGATACAGCAATTAGCGCGAGTAAACGCTCGACGGGGCAACTCGCATTTCCTATCCATCGTGGCAACAATTCTGCCGAGAAAACGACCGATAATTAGACGATTTATCACTCGGGCTCGAGCTCACGCCGTTGGCCGACCTTTTTTACCTGCACGATGAAAAAGAATCACGACAACGAACATACACCGTGCTTGGACGCTAATAAAAGGACATTTGTCAAAGCAAATGCGTACGCAAAGTGCGTGAAATAAATTGTGTAATTCTTGGGGGTAAATGATAAAATGGAAAGTTATAAAGAATTATACAATGTTTCGAACTTAATTGTAATACTAGGTAGGTTTTCTCTTTTTTAAAAATGTTTTTAATATTATTTTTAATTATAATTACATTAATAATTTAATAATATTATTTTAATAACAATAATAAATAATTATGGTTTTTATATTATAAGATATAATTCCAAGGTATAATGAAAAAAATAAAATAATGGCGATGATTGAAAAATATTAGGAAGGAATGTTAACAAAACATGGTATTCAACTCTTTTCGATTTTAATTAACACACTGTTAGTTTTGTAGATTAGTTTATCTTTTATCTTTATTTCTGAAAATTATTCGAGAGGATATAAGGGAGACTGAGTCATTTGAGAGAACATTTTGAGGATAATGGTTAACCGATAAAGTGTAATTAGTTATTATTTTATGTTTGGTCAACACACGAACGATCTATTTTGATGATTGCGCAATTTCTTATTTTAATACACTACTGACTGCTCTTAGATAGGTGGCGCAACAGAGAGCATCAACCCGTTACCGCCAAGTGAGGGCGTTCATGTTGTTACCCCTTTTTGTAATGACATTCGACATTGTCTCTCTTTGAGTTGAATTCGGTTTTGCGCTGTGAGTTTTTAAGTGATCCTTTCGTTGGATTCTTGTCGTTTGAGTTACACTGATTTTTATTAACGTGTTCCCTGAGGTCAGGGGCACTCAGATTTGCAAATCTATATACCGTCTGAGAACAGAGGTCACGCATTTTGTAGTACTACGTCTATCGAGATCATAGACTGCTATTGCGCATTTCGTGGTACGACGCCTATTGAGAGCATAGGCTGTCTTCTCTCGTATACGATCTACGCCTATTGAGAGCATAGGCAGTCCTTTTCTCATAATAGACCTACGCACATTGAGCGCATAGGTGAACGCTTGGTTGTTAACCAAGCTTAAGTCAAGGTGGTCAATAATTACCTAAGTCATATCACCCAAGGTATTTCTTTGTCATTAACATTTTTGTTGTGTTATTTTCAGGTATTTTATCTTATGTTTTATAATTTATGTTATATTTTCTTGTAGCTATATTTTCTTAGTAGTACTTATTTTCAATTAGTGTACTTGCTTAATTTAGACTTAAAGCATTTTGTTTTCAACCTGAGATGATTTGCATGTCAAGGACAGATACAGAATAAAGTTCAGTAAAACTGTATACTCACGTATATTCATTGCACATCACTACATGAATAAGCTTACCTCAATCCTAAACATTTTATGTTTCGCGTAGTTGGCGATCTAATTTGTCGATGCGTATCGTGTTGCGATTACGCTCGGCAAAAATGAAAGAAAATTCCGTTTCTGCAAAAATCGAACTCGTATATTCTCGTAATTTGCGTACCGCTGATTAGATCGCGACCAGGTTTTACCTTCGCAGATTTTCATTTCGATACTGTAACGTTCGCGGCGCGAATTTTTGTGGAGATATATCCAGCTTCGTTCACCGTTCGATTTTCCTTCGTATCGTCGGACGTTCACATCACGGATCGTAATTTCTGGTACGGCTCATGTACGTATTGTCGATTACATCGTCGACGATGTCTGTCGAACGCGCCCGAGCAAATTTTTATCATTGACATCTTGAGTGGATACACATTTCACCGTGCTCGACTTTGAACGATCGTCGCGATCGGCATCAAACGGAATTTAATCAAAATGTAATTTTGAACCGTTGCCAATACGATCCGAAGGAAACTTTTGTCATTGATATTCTGAGTGAGAATGTATAGTTATCTAGCTTTAATTTGAACGTTTGCCAATCACAACCGAAGAAAACTTTTAGTATCGATCTTGATTCGCCGAATGCACATATTAGTCAATTCAATTTTGAAACTTTATCGATTGGTCGCAAAACGATATTTTCAATAATTGCAGAAGTCAAACTCTTTCTTTGTATTATAAATGACGAAAATAAAATTTCTCAGAAAAAAATTACTAACAGAGTTTTAAAAAAATTACTTTTTAAAAAATAAATTATATTTTAAAAAATATTTATTTAAAGGAAAAATGCGAAAGAAGTATACTTTATGATTCGTTTATGTTTTTAGCCTTTTGAAGTATACGCGTAGAGGAGTTCTGCCGAATTCTCAATTTTCGTTAATTGTTCCGAGCGAATGTGCAATTTACCTCACTCAGATCTAATCGATAACTCTATTGCGTTATTGTTTTTTGGACAACCGTGGCGCTATCAACGCGATGATAACAGCTCAGACGCTTTATTCGAGCCGACAAAGAGCCGATTGCACACGGGAGTGTTTTCACGGGCCGCGAACCACTCGCGATGAAAATCGGGACACGAGAGGTCAGAAGAGGAAAATCGGCACCTTTGTATACGGTCATGGTAGGGCGCGACTAGTGGGCTAAATATCGATTCGTGGTAAAATACAATCAGTTTCAATCGCGTGGCATACGTTGCTGTCGATGGATACCGTTGCACAAATGTTTTTAGATCTTCTTTTCGCATTTTAGATCTTCGAACGATTTTGATTTTATTCGATTAACATATAAAATAAGCGTTTGGAAATATTTTTATATACTTTGAAAAAAAGGAAAAATAGTTAATGTTTAAAATTTTTTAAAATAAAATAAATTGTATTAATTTATGACAAATTATACTGCAACGTATTACTGTTACATGTAGGAGATAAATAATTTTTATTTTATGTAAAGAACATACAGAATTATAAATTAAAGAAAATACTGTAATCCATATTTATATTATATATCCTTAGAAAATTCCAAGTCTAGGAATCATCATATTTCTCATTCACGGAGAATAATCCAATTAATCCTAACATCATACAAAAATATGCGAGTTATAATTTTTTACACAAACTAATGTATTGTTCTTTCTCTTTAATTTTTCTTTTTTTGCAAAGTACAATATATGCCAGACAAATTTGTATGTGTAATATTGTATGTTAAAAGTACAATATGCTTTTTGTAGGAGAATCTAGAGTCATATTGATGCACTTATAATTACAGTTTCGGTGCCTCGAAATAGATACAACTTTTAATTAAGGCATTCTTCCGTACGGCGTTCGCGTTACAATGAAATAAATCAATCGACAAGAGAGATGGATAGCGCACGAAAATATCGAGGTATTCGAAACATTTCAATTCCACGGAAAGACGGAGTATCTGTGATCGAATTATCTTTTTAATCAAGAAGGTCCTGGCTCGCTTAGCTTTGCAAATTCGGCGATCGCGGGACAATTCCCTCCCCCCCTCGTTCTCTTTCTCTTGTTAAAATTCAATCTAACGATGTTGGTAACGCGTCTCGCGCCCATCCTCGAGCTGACGTATACGAAATCGGAAAAGGATCGCGCGAATTTTCAGAATTTCATAAAAAATTCAACGGATTCTCGTGCCGGAGCTTAAACTGATTCCGTCCCACGTGGGCGCAATCGTGGCTGCTGGCACGATGTTGTAACATTTGCTCGTCTAATCTGACGACGACCAGACATATCACGGAGCCAAAAAATGCTAATTGTTCGATAATCATTCTGGAGAGATTCCATTCCATTATGAATTTGTCAAAATTTTTTATTATTCGCTTCTCATCCTCACATATTTTTATTATAATTTTATTACAAGCTACGAAACCAACTGCACTAAAGAGTTATTTTTGTGAACAGTGAAATGCAAAACGTTTTTCAATCTCTTTATATGAAATCTGTGTTACTTATTTCTAAACTTGGAACAAAAATGATTAACACAATCATTAATATCTATTGTTTCTCTGCATATTTAATTAGTTTTAATAATAAACTCTTATCTCTCATTTGTAATTTATCACTCTTTCATCGAATGTTTTTGCACCTTATTATTTATTAATTTATTATCCGCTTTTATCTGTGTTTTTTATTGTACATCTCCTTAATATTTACATGTATTATTTTTATTGTGTGCTTGAAAGGGCCCTTTCAGGATGTACTGAAATTTTCTTTCTTCCTGTGCAAAACGTTTTTCAATCTCTTTATATGAAATCTGTGTTACTTATTTCTAAACTTGGAACAAAAATGATTAACACAATCATTAATATCTATTGTTTCTCTGCATATTTAATTAGTTTTAATAATAAACTCTTATCTCTCATTTGTAATTTATCACTCTTTCGTCGGATGTTTTTGCACCTTATTATTTATTAATTTATTATCTGCTTTTATCTATGTGTTTTTTATTGTACATCTCCTTAATATTTACATGTATTATTTTTATTGTGTGCTTGAAAGGACCCTTTCAGGATGTACTGAAATTTTCTTTCTTCCTGTCTCTCGAAAAACCGGCATTCACGTGAGACGCTTTTGTAATCCAAACTTTGGGTGCGATACGGCGAACGCATCGACGCTTAAATTCTCCGCAAAGAACACACTCTCTCTCTCTTTCTCTCTCGTCCTCTAGTTACCGCTCACGGCAATGAGGAGCCCGACGCGTCCGTACATTTTTCACTGTCTTACGGTCCTCCTGCTATAAATCTTCCCCCATTCGAGATAAAAGAAGATAGAGAACGAAATCTATTTGCGGATCTATTATTCATCGTTGCGCATTGTCCGGTCCCCGGATAGGTTCGCGTTTCGCTCGCTCAGCTCGCTCGCACGCTCGTTTCCGCTTGCTCTCTCGACCTCTCGCGAGCTTCACGAACTCGCGGATTGCCGATCGCGAGTCGGAGTGTGAGCGGAAGATTCTGCTCACGTCTCGAAGACGATCCTACGAATGTAGGCGAAACGAAAAATCGGTCGCATAGAGAACTTGCGGGCGCGTCGTGATTCATGCACAAGTCAGAAAAGGCAGAGAGGAAGGAGAGGGGACAGCGAGAAGGAGGTTGACAGCAAATGTAAACGGATCTTATCTCGGTCGATGAAACACGCCGTTCGATGTCCCGCGGTGTGTGTGTGTACACACACGCACATGTACCACACGCACACGTAAATGCACCGTATCGTGGATATCGAGCCTGGTATAATGGAATTCCTCGTTATATAAATTTCGGTGCACATTTTTCCCACCGCCCATCGATCTCTTCTCTCACGCGCCGTGGACTCCTCCCCATTTTCCCGTCTGCTCTCTCTTAAAGTGCGCACACCCCCTTGCGCCCGACGTTTTATTCTACCTTCCGTAACTCCATCGCTCGTACCATCCCTCCGCCGGCGCCGCGACGCAGAATCGCGGAACGATTCCTCAAACGTTTTCTCCGAGAAAACGAAATTCCATCGATAAAACCACCGGCGCGCCATCGTTTCTCCGAATGATTTTAACTCGCGGAACAAAATGCATTGCGGTGATAAAAAGTGATCCTCCCCCGCTCCCTCCTTTTTTTCCTTTCTCCACTCTTCCCCTGTCGATTAACTGCCGTTTCATTCGCGCACTTTGATCGTGAGAACATTGAAGTAGTTATTCCTTTCCGAGACTTGACGGTAGTCTCCCTTTTTCCTTTCTTTCCAACCGTATTACTCTTATCTTGCTTCTCTTTTCTATCGTAATTACGCTTTCTTATTTTTTTTCTGTTTGCTCTAATAATCGAGTAAATTCCGCGAGTTTATCGCGTGTCTTCCGATCCGACAGTTCCTGTGATCGCTCATCACGCGTAATTTTTTTCTCCCTCTTTATTTGCCTCGCGCACGCGCGCGTAATAACTGTCCAAACGGTCTCGTTCAGCGACTATTATCACACGAGCTTGGAATTCGGTAACCGCGTGCATGATTTATCGGGCCGGAAATAGAGTTCACGAGGTTACGCGGTTGTACCAGGCTCGACCATAAACAATCGTTGACGTCGAAAAATTTGGGCGCACCAACGATCGGGCGCATTTATCGGCGAGGTCCGGTGGCCTCGTTTTGTCCACACACCCGGTACTGCATCTCTCTCTCGCCCATCTCTTTCTCTCGCTCTCTCACTTATGCATTATGCATTGGCGTCTCTGATACCAGTGCAACGTGCGCTATTGATTTAACGCTACTTACGTATGCGCGTTAATTTCGTTATACCACGCGTGCCAAATATTTTGCACGAGACTACACGTCCCAGAATATATTAAGGCCAACTGGATTATGCTGTCCTTGCACGACAAGTCCTAGCTTTGATCGATTTGTTCGCAAAAGATAATGCTTCATGTTGTTCTTAATTTTTGTTAATATGAATTACACTAAAATGGATCACGTTTTTGTTTTCAATATATTTTAGTGATATATGTAATTCTATATAATGTATATATATATGTATATATATGTGTGTGTGTATATATATATATATATATATATATATATATATACATGAACATATGTGTGAAGGATTTTAAAACAGGATTATTTATATATGCATCTATATCAATGCATTTATATATGCATTTATATATACATTTATATATGCATGATGGGTAAAATTTGGTCCATAAGTGAAATTCCACTTCAGACTAAAATGATTTCCAAATTATTCTTATTTCGCAATACGGAGATGATATTACCGGAATGAGCTGATATCTCAAATTATATGACGTAACAATGTTTTAAAGTTGAAGATGTACACGAAACTCTTCAAGTTTCATGCGACACGGTGTACCGTTCACTCTAGTATTCCATTACTTCGAATATATTACGTAACCGCAGCGGCAAAAAGTGATGTTGAGAGATAGTCCGTGATATCGTTGCTATGTATAAGACACGAATATGCCACGAATATGCCAAGTTTTGCTTGAATAAGTAAATGATTAAAATTCGGTATTATTCGCACACTCTTTAATTATATGAGCTAATAGCAGCAGATCGGGAATTCAGATGGCTAGCTTCAGAAAGCCACTTCACAAGAAGTTGCCTTTGATACTTTTCCAACTCGCCATTTTCATTTACTATCTGTTATACATGCAAGGGCTCATAAGCTACATTTAAAATCAACTACCTTTCCTGTACAAGATCACGCTTGTATCTCCCATTCCACCGGAAGATGCCGGATTACGTTATCCGCTTCAGACGCTCTGCAGAGCTGAATGTGCACGTGACGTATAAAGCAAATCGAGAGCTCCGTTCTCGCGCCGTGTGCATTTTCCGTTTATCTTTTTTTCTTCTTTTCGAGATTTCTGCATCACCGAGCGACCCATCTCGAAATTCATCCGACGGGAAAAGGAGGCGCGCGCACCAATCCTTTCGGTAAATAATTTTCACTGGGCGGAAGGGGCCGCTTAAAGCCGACGGGAGCAGAGATTTTCTCCGATTAATTTCCGCCTCCGTCTCGCCGCTCGCGCTCGTCGTTCCCGTGTGGTTCTTAGTTGCGAGTCCACCGGGGCGTATCGCATCTCCTCCTCCCTCGCGTTCCCTCGGTTGTCATCATTTTCCTCTTACTCCGCCTCCTCCTCTTTTTGCACTCTTTCTCTTCCTTTTGTATTATGCATTCAGGTTATTCGTTATTTATAAGTATTACCCTTAAACTTTTTCAGACCTTATTGCTCGCGGAAGTTAGCCAACGCCGCGGGTAATACGAGTATGATTTATCCTCACCTCGTCTCTGACCTCGTCCGTGCCGTTTTCACTTATGATACGCGCGACATTTTCAGTATCAAGAAACATTCGTTATCCTTGTTCGAGGCTTCGTGAGTTTGAGGTGTGAATAGAAGTGATTTTCACGTGTTATTTTTCTCCTCTGCTAATAGAGCGCGAGTTTAGAGGTCGAAAGCAATTTTTGACACGTCGCGAGAGTTATCGGAAATAAAAAAAGATGTTTTTGCACGGAAAAATGTCTACAAATGAAGAAAGAAGAAGTATATTTTGATCTCGGATAAAAAAAGATTCATCAAAGATCATTTCTTTTTGCGACACTTCGATAATACGGCGTCCAACATTGCATATCGAGTAGTTTCTGTCGCGTCGGATGTAACGTGAGAGATCAATGCTAAAAAAAAGAGCACTCTCCGATTAATTTCCGTTTCTCGATCTTCCGTGCAAAACGCGTCCGGCTATTTTCGGACTCGCCGAGGCGTGTTATACACTCGACGCATCACCGCCCGCCGTATCGTACAATTTGCGTTTATTGTCAGAACTTTTGACAATTTACAGTTATTGAAATCGGAGATGCACTTTATCTACTCGCTCGATTTCTTGAGAAACGTAAGACGTTTCGCGTTTATATCGACTGTATCTATTAATTCGATTAAATTTTAGTATCGTTACTGTCCCTGCATTAAATCTGTCGTGTAATGATGAATGAATAAGAAAATCAATCAGATTAACGTAAAAAAACCTCCCCAAGTAGAAAATACAGTGATTGCGCGCAATTGAACGATCGGGGGAGAGAGTTGGGGAGATTAAGTTAACGTGAATGTAGGCGAATCGGTGAACATGATGAAGATAAAATCTGATTCAGCTTCTTTCTGTCTAATCTTATTCACGCACCTTCGCTACATCTTATTCTGCCTCAGATGGAACGCGCGCGGTCGCTACGATAATTACCGATTACGTGATTTTATCTCTCTCGGCACGAAAGAGTTCGAGGTTCCACCAACAAAAAATGGTGCTTTACGTCGATTAATTTCCATCTCTCACCCTCTCCCCCTCTCTCTCTTTCTCTCTCGCTCTTTCTCTATAGCATGCTCATTCGCGCGAACGCACGAGCATGTTTTCGAGTCCGCCGAGGCATATTATACCCGCGACGCATCGTCGTGCTCCGCCGCCCCCGCTGCCATCATCCCGTTTCCATTCCTCGTCCCCCAAGCCACCCGTCGTCCCTCGTTCGCCGATCCCGAATTCGTTATAACCAGCCGAGAGCCACGCAACCGTAACTTCGCAGGATACGATGTACGCTACAGAGAGCTCGACTAAATCAAATTTACAAGCTGCTGAGTGTTTCCCTCCTTCTCCCCTCGCTCTTCCTCCCCGCGTCCTCTTCCCCGTCTGCAGCCGCTTTTCTGCCGCCTCCCGCCTCCAGTCCGGCATCCTCGACGGCTCTTCGACGACTACGTGTTCCGGTTTATACCGCGGTCTGAACCGCTATTTTCGTCAGAAGTCATTTAAAAGTTTTTCGTGCCGCCGTCTGCGCGCCGAAGTAGACTCTGAATTATTTATTCGGTGCTGGCTGCGCCGGGCGTGCACGCGTCGGGGGTTACAGTCATTATTTCCACGACCGATCGCATTATGTGCAACCGCTTTGCAGCACCTTCTTCGCCGGGCGGGACGTAGGAGACGAGGAGTCGAAAACTTTTATGGGTATCCGATGAACGTCGTAGAGCCACTTCCCTTGCGTTTTAATCGGCTGAGTATACGAAGTAGTTGTTGCTACTGCATATTCCATCACGTGAAAGCGACTTAGGAAGGTGTATTATGCTCTAAGATATTCCCTAAGAACGACCATTACGTGCATTATCGAATAGTAATATGATCGAGCTGAGAGATTGGAATGAATTATTTAAACGATGATTATGAATTATCAAAATTATTATTTGAAATTGACAGAAATTAACAAACGGTTTATTAATAACAATAGAGATATAGAAATAGAGATATAAAAGATTGAAAGATGAATTAATGTAGGAATGCACAAATTTTAGGAATAACTACGAATATAATATTTATGCACACTTGCAAGAAATTCACATACTGCAATGAGATATTACAGATAGTATTACTACATAATTGATTGATAATTTTACCGAATAATAATATCTCGCTGATGATAAATATAGACATATATAATTATGTTATGTCGATATATATTATATCGATAGAAGTGATGAGTTATAACAATATAATAATGTTGGGAATATGTGTTAAACTGTTATGAATAGTCCTAAATTTCAATTGACAGATATTATATGATAGTTGTATGATAGTTGTAATGCGAATAATTAAATAACTATGAAAATATAATGAATCTTATAAATATCACTGATTATTTTTTACAGTCATGTGCTATTCATGTGCATTAAATTATATACATAATATATTTTGTTTTATAAATTTTACTGCTATTAGCACGATTATGTTACATTAAATATTCCTATTTAAAAGATTATCTATTGATACGATTCAGTATGATATGCATATTATACGTTAATAGTTATAATATATATTACAAGTTAATAAATAACCAAGACAGATATTGATACGGTTTTTTGTTTTGTTTGAAAAAATTTGGTGCCAATGTAATAATTAACAATGTTAAACAGTTATCTATACTTGGAAATAATTACGTATTATTTCCAGTTTTTGTGATTAAAATCGTAATTAATTATCATTCAGTTTCCGTTCAATACTTCATAAGTCTTTGTTCTACGAATTTGTTATTTTTAGAATTAGTTCTGTCGTGCTATCTTTCTCTAATATACGATTTAATCTTTCGTCTACTAGTCTTCCAATACGCAGGTTAATGAGTATTTATGAAGCGACATTTCCTGAGTTTGAAATTATTTGAAGATTATTATGAACTATAAGGTATAAGCAGCAAATTGATGGATATTCATAGAATTGTATAACTGTTGATTAATCGTCGAATAATAACAGACTATGAATAGTATCTCAGGTATTGACAATTTGCAGCCTGCTATCAATGGATATTTGCGGATAATCAATGCTTTGCTGAATTAACCAAAGAAAGAAAAAGATTATTAGCAATATGTATTTTACCAGATTAATATTGTTAAAAGTTATAGAGTTGTATGCTAGTTAATTCATTTCTCATACACGTTTAATGCGCTTAATCTTAATCGAAATAATTGATTAATTTTGACAAATGTGTCAATATGAATAGTGCTTTGACAATATATTGAATAACATAAATTCATGCAATATATCGGCTTGCATAATCAAATAAGCCGACAAAGTACGATTTCACAAATTAATAATCATTTCCCCATAAATGCTTATAGTCCTGTGTTATCAACCAGACAAAAATATTTTTTGACAGATGGGAAAATCAATAACATCTTCAAAAGAAAATCTTTCTTCTGCCTGTTAGCGATAATATTGTGAATGGCTATCATATCACGTCTCTAAGTATAACTCGCATAGTATGAGATCACGTTCTTTCTGGTTGTGCAAACGAGTAAACTTGGAAGCACGCACGATTAGCATATAGCCGGATACACCATGAAGCGTATGCACGCGCATGCATATGCATCACATAGACCGGCGGAATTAGCTTGAAATGTTTAATTGAACGAGCATCATCGACGTGCAAGTCTGTTCGTCGTCGTCAATTGATGTATCGCGTGGAGCTTACCAAATCGACGCTCACCTTAATAACGTTAGCAAGCAGCGGGATCAAATGCGGCCGGGCAAGTCGCTCCAGTGTTCCTTGGGCAATAATCCAATATACATTCGGTAATTAATTTACATTATTACACGTATTTCGAATCATTGATCAGTCGATTGAGTCCTACTAATTTTCATCGCAAAACGTGAAAATGGGAGAGATTAAAAATTAAAAATGCATTTTATTTATCAATACATAATTTCCTCTTTCTGCAACGTCGTGGAAGGAATTTGTATTATGCGAATCTCACGCGTATAGGCGTGGATCAACGTGCATGAGGGTGAACGACAGGGAAGAACGGAGAGGGAGGAAGCAAAAATACCTGGTCCGATGATAAATGCTCCGACACCCATCACAGTGCAACGACATCACGGCGCGTCCCTCAAAACAGAGCTACAATGCGGCCTCTCGTAACCATTATGCTAAAATGCAATCTCCTGATAACCGCAGCCGCGCCATCGCGGAGCTTAATCTCACCTATCTGTACAGCCGTCGGGGAACGGAAACAAAATGGGAATGAGAGACCGGTTCCGCCTGGCCGGATGATTCGGGATAAAGAGGGCAGCATAGGGGATGCAGAAGGGATGGCGACGAGAGACAGAGACCGAGTGAGAAGCAGGAGGAAGAGAGGGAGAGGGGCGCGAGAGGACGGACAATAGTGGCCGAGACAGTGGAGATACGAAAAGAAATAAATTCCGCAATCGATAAGCGCCCGGTTAAACGTCAAAGCGCGCCGGTGTGGGTAGACGAGGCACTTTCGATCCTTGACAAAAAATACAATCGCCGATATCCAAGGGATATAGATCGCGCACGCTTGCTTTGCCTCTCCTTTTCCGACTCGCCCGCATCTTTTTTCTTTCCTGGCGGAAAGTCGAGTCAATGCCGGAATACACGTTGTAACGTCCGCAATCTTTTTAGATTGTTTCTTCTTTCTCTTCCTCTCTGTCTCTTTCTATCTTCTTTTAGAGGGGCTCCGCAATTACTATATTGCTGATAGAGATATCCGGTCGAGATTTATTTCCGACTGCTTGAAGGATTGCAAATCTCTCAAACGAGATACTGAGTGCTGAATGATTTTCTGAGCGATTAACATAAGATTTGTTATATTGTTTTTATTGTTTTACTGTTTTTCTTTTTCTCATTTTGTAAGTGTAAACCAAAATAGAACTTACAAATGTAGCATAAACACAATCACGTTTCTTAATTTCGTATTTCTATTTAACATTTCAAATTTATATTCATAGAGGGAGAAAGAGAGAGAAAGAGAGCTCGCTTGAGTTATTCAAAATAAACGTTTCATATGTGTAGTTTATTTAAAAGTAGTGCAAGTCAAATATCGAAACGAAATGGTTTCATCCTATTTGCACGGCGAACATAAATACATTCATGGACTACACATGAATGTTGAATGTCGAATGTCGATATCACTGAATGTTCCATTGTATGAAACATAATCCATATAGGTACAAACGGATTCAATAAAACTTAATTACAACTTAAGAGATATACATATATTTATTATGATGAATTGCAGTTTCCTTAAAACTCAAAAGTTATTAACTGTGACTTTCTTACGTGAGCCATTTTGAAGATGCAAGACCGAGCAGGAACATTTGCGACTTCACACCCTTCTGCTTTCGAAATAAACAGCTCATGTATCGACGTCGTATTTCTCATCATGACGTAATTCGCTCAGTTATCGACAGCCATTGCCACGATTTAGTCAGCGCAGAAAAGAAGTATTCCCCGAGTGGCGGCAGCAAAATCGTTCGGCGTTTAGCTCTCTTCCGCGGAGCGTTCGGAAAGTTTAGATACCTCTTCGGGATCCTCTTCCAGGCGAGCGAATAAGCAGGCATTAAAGGCTTAGACAGAGATCGAATTGGAAGTACCTACGTAGCGTTCCTGCACCTTTCCTTTCTACTCTCTTCTTCTTCAATTTCTTCCCCTCCGCCCCTCTTTCTCTCTTTCTCTCTCTCTCTCTCCTTCTTTTTCGCCATCGTTCTGTAACGAGGACCAAGTATGGTCGCACTGGGATTGGTTAAGCATCGAGAATCGCCAAGATCCTCGAGCAGGTCAAGCCGGAAGCGAAGGATCATCGTGCGATCGCATTCGAGTCAGCGAGATGCTCGCCGTGACTAGGTCAAACCAGATCAGGTCAAGCCGGAACAGTTCGTGAAGCTTACATCTTACTACCAACTTTATTTGCTGTTTTCAATCCGAATAATAGATAATCGTAATGCGCGGTGATTTTCGCGTGACAACCGGAATTATATTCGCACAGAACGGCGCTTGCTTTTCCTTCTGCGTGATGACGGTTCAGAACATGTCCGTTTCCTGTCCAACACTTCGCTCGCGTACACATATAAATACGAGAACAATGGTACGCTTTCACGTGCAAGTGCACGCCTGAATAAGTATACGACTATAATCTATGATTGTGTATTTACGCGACTATAGACCGGTATTATTCTCATTCTGGTATTAGACAAACATTCTATTATTCCATTACCAACGGTTGTAATTATGACCATACCATTTAATGGAGAGCATTATAACAAATTTCATAGTAATTGATGAATTGATAGGTACATATGTAAATGACTGATAATTAGAGGTTGGGAAGTATTCTATCCTCTATATAGGGATTAACTGTGTAACGCGCAAAACATAAAAATATAAACGTAGCATAATATGTATTGTCACACATTTAACATGTGATGTACGTCTGCCATTGTTATGTTGGAAATATTTCAATTTGTCGCCTGAAAGCGCGAATCTGTAATTTTACATTTTAATGTGTTACGGTCTGTCGTCTATGATAATTTCAACATTTCACTACTATTTTTGAGATTAATATGGGATTTTGTTCTTTTTTCCAGTGCCACCGAATCATCGCAAAGCAATCCAAGCTGAATTTCGACGTTTCCAAGGCGTGTTTGGTGAGTCGGCATTTATTGCACACAATTAATATGCTCATTAATCTTACGCCCGCAGTTGTGAAATGTGGAGTAAGTTCTACTAATAGCTAATATTCCATTAATAGCTAATATTTAATAATTGTAGACAATAATCCATCTCCATCAAAAATTAAAACAAATTTAACTTTATCGAAATTTTATTGGACCGAAATTACATGGAATTTTATTTTCGCGCACATCTGGACATGTTAATATTTAATAAAGATTCAAACTAAAAATTCAAACTCAAGGTAAAAGAATTGTTTTTTTGTCGTGCATAACTCGGAAAGTATTCGTGCTTTCGTGCACAAGATATTATTTCTTTTTTCCGTGAGAGATATTGTCTTGTTCGTCAAGCACCTCGTTCGGAACGGTTCTATTGTCCGATGCATTTCGAAAACCTCTCTTCGTGATTACCTTCCGCGGTGCCCCTTTCCATTAGATAAAGAAGTGGGCTTAAAATCGGAGCCGAGCTTAAAATCGCTTCGCCAGCACCTACGCCGACCTACAAGCTCGTTCTGTCGTGACAGGAAGCGAGAACGCAGGAATGGCTGAGGTTAAGTATCGAGGACCGTCAAGCTACTCAACCGATTTCGTTCCAAAGATGAAAGCGCTTTTAATGGAGTACCATTGTCTGGTTTCGTTCCAAGTTTCGTCTATGACGTCCCTCCTCCTGATTCAACCGAGCCGAAACACTCGCTGTTTTATCGTTTGGGATTTCGGGTTTGACCGGCCACCGCTTACAAGGTGATCCGCAAGACGAGGGAATTGCTCGAACCTTCGGCGTAATTAATGGCTTCATCAGTTCGCCCCGCCGACTAATTAATTCGCCGTCTCCCGGAGACGTGTCACTCTCTCCCGCGAAAACTTTCCTCGGCTCTTCTAATACGGGGATTCAAATATTAATCGACCGGGAGAAAAAGACGAGGAACTTGTTGTTGAGGATAATGATTGAAATTTTGGTTTCATGGCAAATGTCCAATGATAGCAAAGATTTTGTTACATATGTTACAAGCGAATTTCCATTTTGATGAGATCCAAGAGATTTGCATGCTGTAAAATCACTTCAAAATAAGTAAAGTATATATATTTATACGTGTTGCATCGCGGGGGCTACCATATCTATAATATAATGCACATGTAAAGTGTTTTGTAATCTCGATCTTGCCTCAAGCTCTTTGCTTAATATAAAATCGGTTTTCTTGGGAAAAATCCCAGGAACCCGGTCTTTGTAAACAACATCTTAATATAAAAAAAACTTAACGTGTAAATAAGATACATAAGTCTTGCAAGAAAACGTATTTAGAATGGGAATTCGTGTAATTTATGTAGCAATGTATTACTCAAAGCTTCTTGAATTAGGCGAGATTTTCCTAAATCAAACGTTTGATGACACTTTTGCGAGAAATGCGCCCGTAGTTTGATCGAATCGCATAATTATTAATTAGCTATTTCAACGTAAAACGAGAATTGCGAACGACGTCGCGTCGGGTCACACTCACGTAAGAAGTGATAATTTGTGAGATTCATTAGCACGCTCTGAATCCAATTTAAAATATATATATATCCCTCCCTTTCTCCCTCTCTCTCTCTCTCTCTCTCTTTTGCAGTTTCACTGAATTTCCCAACGTTGAGTTTCCTACATATGTATTATTATGCATTATGCATATGTTTCCGGTCGTGCCCCAATACACGTCCTGATGACTGGGATTCAAAGATACATATCTCAGATATGTCTCAGAATTGTGAATATCAGGAGCTGAATCCGCGCGCGAAAGAGGACATTGCGCATTTCTTGAAATGTCGATATTTCGTAGTTATATGTACGAATTATTACGTTAAACTTCAATGATGCAGTTAACAAAACCATGTTCTTGAATCAATGTCACGTCTGTTCTTTTTTGACAGAATTTTTATTTTTTTTTCTCTTTTTTTCTAAGATAACGTTATGGTGTGAAAACTTGTAGTAAAACTGTCGAAAAAATCGAAAAAAAGTACGACGATCAATATGCTCCGCGTTCAATCGATTTAAGCTTTGCTAAAATTCGATTATCCTTGAAGAATCATCGCTCCTACACGTTGATCCCCAAATTTATCATCGTCCTGTCGAGATGACACGTCGATACTTTTTAAATATGCTGAAGGAAAAATCGCGGCGGGCATTAAAGGGAGATCTTCAACTTTCCTGGAATGAGAGATGGGAGTTGAGAATGATTCGACAAAGCGGAAAAGGGGATCAACGAGAGGAAAAGGGGGTAGAATGAGTTACTTGGGAAGGTAATTCAACGAGCTCATCGTGTAATTTCCCATAAGGCGGCGCGAAGGAGGCTTGTATCTCCCTTTTGTCGAAAGTTTCAGCAAAGTATATTTCTCGCTACTTTGGTATCTATGTCGATCCGCCTCTCACCATTTTACATCGTTTGCACTTTCTCGAGCTTGTTTGTTCCTCTTTTTGTTTCAACTGATTTTTATTTCTGTATTTGTTTCCGTTTTTCCTCGGCTTCAACTCATTTTTTTTTCTTATTATTAATTTATTTGTTAATATTTCTTTTCTCATTTTGTGTGTGTCTCGTCGAGGTGGTTGTCGGGCAATGCAATTTCGCGCGCATGTCGCGAGGCTTAATTAGGCTAATGGATATCCGTAATTGATGCAACGAGACTGCTCACTCGAGTGTTGAATAACGTCCGTCGCTGACCCCATCGTGCCGTGATATAATTCGTCCTCTCAGTGAGAAGACCTTCTGGTCTCGTGAATTTTTCGGGCGTGCGCTTGGCGGTAATCTTAAGATGCATTATTCAAAATTTATCTTGTCTTACGAGTTACGAAGTTTCCACACTATGCGTACAGTATATAATGTGGAAATAGACAACTTCTATCGTGGATCGAGCTGAACGCTAATACGAAAATCTCGATAATCGGAAAAATATGAAACATTAAAAGAATAACGCTGATCTCGAGATTTTTCTAATCTTTCGATCTATTGCAAAATTATAAGTAATATAACTCGAATTTTTCATTAATATTCTTGCAATTCTTTGTATGATGATCTTAAATTGGGTAAATTGGAAAACTTATATATATATATATATATATATATATATATAATTATTTTATATAATTTTATATTTTATTTTATATATAATATTTATATATATTTATTAATAATTTATATATAATAATTTTAGTAAATTCTAGTAAAAGATCTATAGATATAGGGGAAGATTTTGTGGTTCTGGAAAATTCGATTCACGACAAGAGTGATATTGAGATTAACGAGGCTATATTACATATATGCGAAACGAGATGGAAACAAAAACTCGACGTTCAAGCGATACTTCCACGTCGATTGTCGCATTAATAACAGGCGGGAGATAACGTTGCGTTCTACGTTTCTCATCTCTTTATCCGACAGCGAGCGCGGGCGCATAAAAATTGCGACGCATTTCTCTGTGCCACGGGCTTGGCGCGAAACCGTTGGCGCTGCGGTCTGAAATATTAAGCCGCGCTAAAAGCCTAAAGTTAAACATCGCGCCCGATTAATTACGAAAACATGACCGCGGGCATAGAACTGCCAAGCCGTGCCACTTCTCGGTATCTTCCATGCGTATTTTTCGCGCGGAGTTTACCTTCCGCTCCCGACATATCGCGCCGGCGGAAGGACGTGGCGGACGGGAGGATAGGGTAGGACAGGACACAGGACAGCGGTGTATTCGGTTTCGCGAAATGCAACGGAGGTGCATTAAAGCACGCTGCTCCTTTGGCCAGGAATATAATAGAATTTCCTGAGAGGAGAGAAGATTAGAGCTGGCCGTTAGACGAGACCAGAGAAGGAACAGAGATACTCTCGTCTTTTATCCTGATCCGAGTTTCAATTAGAAGACCATCTTTGGTCGATTCGAGCAAAATATTATCACGTCGTCTCGATGACAATATGGATACTCGTTGTGGCTTTCGAAAGTTTAAATTTACACGTCAAAGATATCACACATATCTTATTACTAAATTACTTCTTTCACCGAAAAATCGTTTTTGTCTTAAACAGAAATTTCTACAAGAGATTTCAAGAGTGCGAGAGTATTTTAAGTGGGTATTTTCACTTTTGTGCTCTCGTACATGATAATAACGCCTCCGGTGATTAAGTAGTTAACGCATAAACTCTGTACTAATCTCTCTGGTAATCTCTAATAACTCGACGTCTAACAACTTTGTCGAAAATGTTAGAATCCGACGCTCGCAATGATCCGCAGCCGGTGGTATCGAGCGTGAAAGGGCGCGTACATTTACACGGTACACGCAATGGCACGCTTCGTCGGACACGATAAAAAGGCACTGCAAAGATAGATACGCTAATGTCGCTGCTCGCAAGAGCAAGAGAAAATACAATGGAACCTATGACGCGTAAGCGCGTCTTACGGGGCTGCGAGCGGCGGGAGATAAGCTGCACCACCACCGTCGCCGCTGTCGTCGTCTTTCGTATGCAAGGAATGGGCTAAGTCACTCTTGGTGGCACTCGCGAAATCGATAACGAGCCTCGCCCGCCGCCGTTACCGTCACGCTGAAGAGACAGTCGACCGACGAGCGAGAAACCACATCGTCGAGGTCCTCCGGTGTGGAATTAAGCCTTCCGATATTATAACTTCCGCCTCGCGAAGTGCGAGGGAGAAAGGAAAGCGGGGGGTTTTCGAAAATCGACCGACTCGTTCGCGAATGTGTCATCAAAACGAGAACTTTTGCAACATCCATATAGATAGGAATAAGCGTAAATATTTGTACATCTGAGTGTGCGCATAAAAATAAATATATACGAAGATATGTAAGGGATAAAAAAAGATATAAAAATCTTTTGCAAATGTACGCTAACTAGTACGTACTAGCGAAGAAATTGTAACGAAGGTAATTATAGAGCTATATAGAAATGCAAAACCGCGCTTCATACATAGACAATACGGATATTATCTCGTGTCTTGGGACAGGAAGTTCTCATTAAATGCAACGTAATAGACAAAACAGTTCTTAAGAATCCTTATCTTCTTCCGTAGCCCGCCATTACGAGTGGTAAGCGTTTGCGGAATTTATTTTTATTCGGATTGCTACGACGGAGGAAGAATAAAAAGATCCTTCCGTTAGCCACTTCCCTTCTCCCTGTCGTTATTCCTACAACGTTCGAAAATTCTCTGGACTGCGCGGCGGCTACCTTTCTACCTGATGGAAGGATGAAGGGGTGGAGGGGGGAGGTAATACCCTACCAAAGTTTTCCAACATTGTTTATCGCGGTTGCCGCGAGAGAATAATCGATTAAGGGGGCGCCTCCGATCGCCCGCTCGCTTTTTCCCCTACCCCTTCCGGAAACTTTCGTCCTTCCGGCTAACGCCAAATTACTGGTTTCGCCCGGGCCGCATCTGAATGGAGGCTGACAGCACTTCGCAGCTAACGTGCACTCAACTACTTAATAATGTAACAGTCAGCCAACCACTATGCGCCCATTATGTTTCCATGCACGTTGCACAAGAACCCAGAGGTAATAGCTTGCCGGTGGTTGTAATATAGGATTCGCATCCTGTATCGCGTTGCTGTGTTTGTGCACGGCACCGCGTCGAGAGAGAGAGAGAGAGAGAGAGAGAGAGGAGAGATGGGGGGGGGGGGGGGGAGGAAGAGAAGAACAGAAAGAGAAGGAAATTTATTATGTTCTGCGATAAATCCTCTAAGAACAAAAAGCAAAGCGCAACCGCTGTATATAGAAGTGAGTCGGCAGTTATAAGGTAATAATACAATGTATCTACATGACAAATAAACATGTCGGAAGAAGAAGATATAAATTACAGTTATGATGATAACTATAAAGATTAAACATGCGCGTCAAAGAAATCTTCTAGAAATTTAAAAAATTCTATGTATGTAATCTTGGTAATGTATATATTATACTTATTTTTTTGCCGATCTAGCATGTTCTTCGAATAATCCTTTTTATGGTTACAGTTAGTATGGAATTATGAAGAAGTATAACAATAAAATTGATTTAGGGAAACATATATACCTAGTTATTTAAAAAAATACAAAAATATTAAGTAACATGTGCAAAACAAAAATAAAAATGACAAATAAAAAATTAATTTTTTATCAAACTAAATATATATAAAGATAAAAGTGATGTTAACAAATCAATATTACAGATAGTTGAAGCATCTTCATTTTTCTGAAGGAACAAAAAGAGTCGTTGAGGAACAAGAAATCCTTTCTTAGGCATTTTCTTTCTTAACACTTGTTTTCTACTGTCTTTTATCCGTAAATCAAGTCAAGAACACGATGTTTTGTTCGCCTTTACCAAGCTATTTTTTCCATTAAATAATGTGTCACGATTATTTCTTTCAGTTAAGACTACACGACATACTTATTCTCTTTAAAACATATTTTATCAGGTTCTTCCGCTTTTTATTTTTTTTCTCCTTCAAAGTACGTGTACGTGACGTTTCACGTCTGTCGGCTCTCCTTTGATATCACTGTTTCGAAATCCCCATAAGAGCCTTTAATCCAGAAACGCGATATATGTTGTCTAACAGCGCTTTAAATCTCGTTTAAAAACTTTATATAGACATCGTGGAGAAAACACGATAGTGAGTTTAGGATTTTAACGTTGTTTGGGATTTAATCAGCGTGATTCCTCCATCTAAAATTTAATCCTTATAGTCTTATATATATATATGTATATATATATCACTCTCGGTTTCTCTAGATTAGTAAATCCTCATATGGCGCGCTTTCAATCTTTAATTTTGACTCAGAATTAGAACGCAAAGTTCAATTCTTCAATAATGCAAGAGCGAGCTAAAGTTCTACGTGCTTCTACCTTAAGTTATATCTTAATTATACGTTTATGGCTACAAGGAGTCCAAGGCTGTGCGAATATGCGCGATTAGAAACAGTCGTCACAACTGAAAAGTAGAATAAAGCTCTAGATATCGCTGTCTGAACGTGCTCTTCATCCTGATTCCGCGCGGACTCTGACGTGTTGGCGCATCTATTTTTCAACGTGCATCTTTGCGCTCGGATTGAGACATCACGATATATGTATATATATGTATGTATATATATACACAAGTAGTTAAACCACTGACGATTTTACTATTAGATGAGCATGCATAGACCACCCATCACCGCCTTCCCCATTAATGTCTAATCCTTTATTGAACGTATATATAGAGTTCTCTTAGATATATTCTTAGATATATACGTTGGTGTTCTGATAAAGTTAATATTTGAAAACGAAAAGAACTTCGAGATATAAAGTTTTTTTATTTTTTTTTTTAGATACGTTGAAGCATTTTAGCTTCAAGGAAATTTATTTTGTAACATGATCACTAAGAAATTTAATATTGAAGATTACAAATTGAATAGATGACGACTTTATTCAAGGAAAATCGATTACATTGCAGTCGTTGTTTCGTGTTAAATAGGTGAGTCATAGGTTATTATTCGTGATATCTTGATGAGAGTATAACTTGTATGTATCTCAAGATTATGTCGATCATCGCGAAGTTTATAGATGTCGTTTGTAAGTTTGTAAAAAAATCGGATATCTAAACGTCAAACGTCATATTCATCAGTGAACGGAAGCAACTGTTGTGGCTAATCACTCATGGTTAACCGAAAATCCGGTCTTGAAAAAAATCGCATCGTATTTGGTATCGCGCACGGAAATTGGACGCTTTATCGCGCACAATAAAAATTCGGCGATAAATATTACGCACGCTCGACGTGCGCGCCTCGATATTTGTACGCCTGTTGCAGGAATAGCGGATACGTGGCTTTAACAAGCCACTGCATGTTTTCGGCGATAAACTTTATAGCTGAAATAATAAAATCCCGACGATATTGGCGAATCGGGTGTGCCGCGAGGAGATTGTCCTCGCAAGAGGAACGACGCACGATTTAACACTTTCTTCTCGCGAGGGGATAAACGAGGGATTTTCGATAATTCGTCGATTATATCTAGATGGAACATTTTACGAAGCGCATTACGCGACGTAGCGGGCGGCTAGAAACAGGATAATCTCGTATTAAGGCATTTTGCTGGAAATTGATCTGGCAATTTGTCGCGGATCTCGATCGTAGATCGATTTGCGAATATAATTCGATTCTCTTAACATATGATTAATATTTTAAGAGAAATGATATGATTAAATTAGTTTATGTAAAATTCAAGTTAATCCATCTTAAGAATTAATTTTGTAATTTGACTTAAAGGATTTGGAGAATATGATTATCTCTCAGTAATTCGGATGTCATCGGATGATGAGAGCTTTTATGACAAATATTAGTGTAAATATCTTAACGAGTTAAAGCTTTTGTGAAAATAATTGGGGCAAAAGGTTCTTCATTTGCATATTTTTTTCTTGCTTAAAAATTAATTCGAGTAAATCTGTTTTTTTCTTTCGAAGTTATCTCTTAAATTTTTTTTATTTCGATTATTGTTACGAATTTTGAGCTAATGAAAGATTTGTTAAGATTGAAATTGCCTTCTACTTGTCAACATATTTGAAGATTAATTAAAAATGGAGCAATTTTATTTTAATCCGAAAGTCTCATCTTCTATTCGGAATTACGACTCGACAATCTGCTGAAAATTTCAATTAAAGAGAGGCATGCTTTTGTGAAAATAATTGGGGCAGAAGGTTCCTTTCTATTTAGCATTATTTAAATCATTCAATTTTTGAAAACATGATTCATTTGCATATTTTTTTCTTGCTTTAAACACACGAGTCATAATCGGGTCAGCTATAATCGGGTCGAGCTGACGGTAAATTTCTCGTTTCAAAATTATGTGAATTCGGGTAATGAGCCACTTTTTTTTCCTCCGACTAACAGCGGCGGTAAAACGGTGCGCTCGTTTAAGCGCGATACTTGAAATTTATCACTCGGCGATTCTTGCACAGATAAATGGACGGTAAATCGCGGGTATCGCGGTTCGCGCGCGACACGAACGCGTTCCTCTTTCGCCGTCGCCCGATATCGCGAATTGGTTCGCCCGTACCGAAACTTTTTTTTTTGGAATACGTGTGAAAAAAAAGCATTAGAGAACTCTCTCCGGTTCGCGTTGAACAGTTGGAAAGCGGCGAGGAAAGGGTCGGCAGAGAAGGGCGGGAAATGAAGCACGTGTGAACGCTACGCGCGGCATAAAATTCGGGGCTCCCTCCCCCGTATGGCGTATGTAAATTGCGTGCAGCGCGCGCGACGCGCATGAATTTAACTGCCGCCGCATGTAAATTCAGCGCCGGTGCATGTAAATTTTATTGCAATCAGCTATTGTAAACAGGATTACCACACAGGCGCGACGCCGAAACTGGAGAGCGAACCGGCCAGTCGATGGAATCCTACGAATATTTCGAATTCAGCAACATGCGGCCGCCGATAGGCCGATGAGGGGATGCTTACGATACTTTGCTGCTGTCGAGGCTGGACATCGGTATTTGTGTCGAATAAAAATATCTTGGTATTTACTCGGAGATGAGAAACACGTAAACGATCTTATGCACTTGCTACAATTCTGGAATATGCTATATATATAATAACGCGTCATCGTAATTGATTTTTATTAATTCGCAAGCCACGCCGACTATGAATATTGTTGAAGGAATATGGGATAATATGGTCGCCTGTGGTATTTGAGATGGAACGAGATAACTTATCGATAACGTCTCATCAAATTTAAGCTACCCTAAGGCCAAAGTGTAACTTGAGTAAATCTCTCTATCGCGCGTTGTCTTTCTCATTTCTCGCGTCGCTCGTGCAAAGGGCGTGCGGAAATAAGAGAGGGGCAGCGTTTAATTTCGAGTAGTTACGTTGCAAATTCAGTCGCTGGCGGTTTGCAGATTGTCCGCGCAAATATTTGCGCACCGCGCACGTCGAGCATTTTATCGGCGCTGATATTAAATGGCGAATATTAATTAGAAGAGAGAGAAAGACGGAGGGGGGGAAGAGGAGAGAGAGAAAATGAGAACGAAACAAAAACGAAATTTGTATATATATTAAAATATTTATTGTGCGTTATTACAATTTTTGACATTTCTTAATTTCTTGAAGTACAAAAAAATTGTAATTTTTGTATAAATAAAAGTTTTTATGATGATATACGAGATCTAAATTGTTTAAATCTGTATTAGCAGATGTATCTGTTTTTTATCTACAAAATTGTTAACGTCCATGACTTTAATTAATCGCGTTCAATTAACATTTGCTAACAGCAATTCTGATCCACAGTTACGCGCACGAAATCATTCCGGCTCAAAGCTCGAGGTCTCTCGGAGTTTGCGGCGTCGACCTTTGGCTCCCATCGTGCTTCGGCTTCGGTAAAATCGCTAAAATCTTTCGCTTTGACTCTCGCCGCCGTCACCAATACCGTTATACGTGTCTCCAAGCATCGGCGTTCAAAGCGCGCAATAAGCAAGCGAGGCATGTAATCGACTATCTACTGGCAAATCCTGCGGCGAATGCAGTATCGGGCTCTCTCTCTTTCTCTCTCTCTCATCTATCTATCTATTTATCTATCTAGCTATCTACCTACCTATCTACCTCACATCATCTCTTTCTCTGCCGTTATATAGCGGTGTCACTGAATTTCGGCTCCGTATTTACCGAACTATGCGTTATAGTTGATCGAGCGAGTCGTTCTCGCCGTTGGCGTATCAGTCACTGTGCCTCCGCATATACATATCCGGCGGCATAAAACCTATTAGAATTCACGGCTCGCTGGGACAAAGGGAGCGAAGGAGAGGGATGCGGATTTATTAAGGTCTGCTGAATAATGCGTCGTGCCACGATATGCGGCCACATTTCGCCACGGGTCTCATCACGATTAGCAAGCGGCCGCTTTGATTTAGGGCAGCATTTCTCAAATGCGTGAAAGAAACTTGCGTTAGTACCCAGAAGAAATATGTATACATATTTATTTATTTGATATATATATATATATATATATATGCAATTAATATATATTAATTCAAAAATTTCGTTATGATAATAATCTTTAGGAGCATTTAAAGGAAGATGGTAAGAGATTCGCGCGCGCGTGCGAACCCTTATTTCCATACCAGTTATCGTAATACAGTCGCTTAGTCTCGCAAATCCAAATTACATGAATTTGCGATACAGAGGCAAGATGAGGGAATGTGAAAACGGACTGTGACGCCCGGATCGACTAACTTCCAACGTGATTGGCCAGGTGTAAGATCGAATCTCGGTCTCGAGAGATCGCGCGTCGCACAAATTCAGGAATGGCCGTTTCATAATGGAAGAACGATGAGAAATCAGTCGTTACGCTTACACGTCGACCGGCACGCAGCGATGGGATCGATCCTGAAGGAGAATTCTACGGCGATAAAGAGGATTTAGATCGATTTAAGATTCCAATTTCCGGGATTTCTTACGGAGTGGCCCCTTCTCCGCTGAGTAACCCCTCGAGTACGACGAAGTCGGGAAGCGCTACAGGCATATCGCATTGAAAGGGGTAAAACAGTGTTTCTCAAGTTTTTTCTTATAACAGATCATCTACTTTATCTTTCTGTTTTGACCTCAATAAAATTTAAAATATCAGCATGCAATTTATGATTTTATATGAGTTTATGAAATGAAGAAAACAGATAATTTAATTAAAAAATGATATATTGACTTTATTTGACATCGAGATATTTGCTAAAATAATTCCAATAAAATCTATTTTCGATATTTATTGGATAATGAATTATTCATTGTTTCATAAAAATGATTTTGCACAATAAAATTTCTTTCAATAAAATTGAAGACTGTTCACGAGGTCAAATGTTCTTAAATGTCGATAAATTTTTAAAATTGTTCAATCTTTCTTTGTGTAACTAACTTTGAGAAACACTGGAGTGTAAAGGGTTATTCAGAGACGTAAGCTAACATCGTCAGTGCCTTAGCTTGCGTAGAAAGAATGGTTGATCCTCACCACACGAATTACCGGTCTCTGCTTCTCTTTCTTTTTTCTTCCCTCTTCTGTTTCTTCATCGTTTCCCCTTTATCGCATTCCTATTCTTTGGATTTACCTCATCTGCCTCTCCTCCCTATTCTCTGTGGACGACTCGAGTTTTTATTCCCAGTCGACTTTTTGCCACGCCGTGTCGTATCCGCGGAGATTGCAATTTTAATTCCGACGGTATTTTACCTCTCGGGCCACATCGTTCGTCGTTCGAAGGCGTCCCTTGTGAGTGTCTGAATATGTATGTGTATATGTGTGTGAATCTACGGTTCGTGTATCACACCAGCTAATTCTTCATCGAACACCTTTCCCTCTTGTCTTTCCGTCCCTATCCTGCCCTTAGGCGGATTCCGATTCCTATTCTTAGATACTTTCCGATAAGTGTTCTGTCTATACGACAATTGCGATTTTAATTCTTACCTCAGGTTTTCTTTTTACGCGACCAATTGACCGCGCAATTGCACCGCGGTATCGATTGCCGAGTTAGAGTTACTCGGCAGCATTTTACCCAGTTTTGTTTTTCCGTGAAGTTCAAACTCGCTTCTATGGATCCTCCATTTCCTTACTGTATTTCTTACCGTATCGACACTCCATCAGGCTTTATAGGCTACTTAGATCGCGGAGGATCGAGATTTAAGACATGGACAATGCACTGGTTTCTCCAGTCACACTCGATTAGATCCGAATTACCAATCTCCGTTCTCGTCACATTTTTCTCTTTTTCCCACCCTCTCGCTTTCTCCTCTCTTCGTATTTTTCTCAGCTCTCATTGCTCTGTCATTGTGTTTTCTCTTTCTCTCCTCTTTCGACCTCTCCTTATACTGAATTTTTGCCGTATTCCATTCGATGGAATTCTAATTTTAATTCTGCGGCTTTCAGCTTCCTGTCGCCAACCTATCCATATAATCGTCTGCAACATTAGACAGCGAACTAATCTTATTTTAACGTATTCTACAAAACGCACGTTTCATTATACTAAAACGATAAAAAGATTCTTAGCTTATAGAAGTATATTTCATTCGAAAGTACAAAAATCCAAGTTGTATCAATAAAAGAGCCAGCATCTGTTGAATTACACATTAAGTTATACTGTGTATTAATGAATATTTTTAATGGAATATTTCAGCAATTTATTGCACAATTGTGCATTAAGATGCTAATCAAAACTGGATTACATTCTTAATACATATCTTTATGTTCACAATATGAATTATTTTCATTCTTAATAAATCTCTCTCTCTTTCTCTATTTCATAAGGCGACAAATAAAGAAAGTACAGGTATACATTTATGCTATAATATTGTTTTAATAAAGTTTCTAAGGTCTATTTCACTATGTACATATATATCCTACACTATATATCCCACGTAGCTTCTATATTTGTCTATCTATATATTTGTAATCTTGCTTCCATATATTCTAACAGTGGAACATCCCCATAACATATTTTCGGATCAAATATTACGTTATGTTATTCTACAAACGAACTATCCTACTTTAAGGTCTACTCAGATCGAGTAAGATACAGATTTTAACGAAGAGAGGGGTGCAGGAGCAGGTAGTGCCGCCAGTAGTACCCAGGGTTTGAGTGGATAGTCGACTCCAAATTACCAGCCTCAGCTTCTCCCTCTTCTTCTTTTTTCCCTCTTTCATTCGTCGCGGTTCTGCCATTTCCCTGCCCCCGTCCCTCCTCTCTTCCTCTTTGGATATTCTTTTCTTTTTACCTAACCCTCTTCTTCATTGTTGTCTTTCTTCTCCACTCTCTCCGACTACACTCCTTTCACCCATTCTCAGTAGCTCTCTCATTTTCATTTACTTTTTTTTTATTTACCTTTTATATCTGCATTCTAACCCGTGTCGACCACCAATGGGCACTGTGTATTCGGTCACCATATATCTCTTGTAATCCCTTGACTATTTCAGGATTTTTTGCATAATAATCTAAATATAGAACAAATAATGTAACAGTAGTGCTTTTTGCTAGCAAGAGATTAAAATAAAAACGTGGTAAATATCTATAAACAATACATATATATGTTATAAATTATAAGCAATGTCAGACGCGTTTCGGCTTACAAAGTTATCTTCAGTAACATTAAGAACGACACAAGTCCGATTACGATACATAGTTTTTATAACTGGAGTTCACTTTTTAATCCTGTGCAATCCATAGTCATGAGTTAATTCCTGCGAATTGATTAACATAGTCATCCTCCCCCGGATTGGAAATGTCCGTGAAGTAACGTCCGATGTGGTTGACGGGCACTATTCATTCTTATATATGTCAAAATAATAACATAAGATAAAAACTCTAACTATCCAAAGTTATTTAATAAAAGTATAGTGTATAAAAATAATTTTTACAAATAAAAAATGTGAATCTATAAAAATGAGTTCTATTCCGAGAAAGTAACATTGTGATTTAGAAGTCTGAACTGTTAAAAGGTGTAAGCACCACTAAAAGCTAGAAAAATCCGGACACCACATTATCGTCACTAAAAACAATCGTCTTGGAGGGGAAATGACACCGCAAACATAAATAATATCCTAAGATAGACACAGAATCGAAAAAGAAAAAGAAAAAGGAAAGAGTAGACTTTATTTTTAATCTCTTGTTCGTAAAAGGCACTACTGTTATATTATTTGTTTTAAATCTAAACAAGTATTATTATTATTATTATTTATTTCTAAATATAGAGTTATGAATTTTTTGCTGAATTTTTCTCTTCACATCAATACAACGAACGTCATCGCGATGTTTGTGTTGACATATAAAGGTGTATACAGATTTGCAACTATATTATAACGTTGTTACGATATGATGTAACCAGCTTAACTTTGTACATACCTTTAAGACATTCATTTTGTTCTACGAGAGAAAATCAAAAGTTTTCTAATAAATAATTTTTATAATTTAATATTATTACAAACACATTTAATCATAGGTATATATTATAATTAAGTTTACTAACTCAAGTTTAAAATATACTGTTAATTTGTGACCTTTTAACGTATGTTTGAGAAAACAGAAGAGGATTAAAGGACAGGATTGACAGATTGACAGAAATCAAAAGTTATTCAGAAGACAACTTCTAGACAACTATTCTGGCTTTCTAATAATAATATTTCAACAAAATATATATTTAATTGCAACTATAC
This sequence comes from Crematogaster levior, assembly GCA_901521435.1. Classification (NCBI taxonomy): domain Eukaryota; kingdom Metazoa; phylum Arthropoda; class Insecta; order Hymenoptera; family Formicidae; genus Crematogaster; species Crematogaster levior. The sequence continues at coordinate 479,449 of CABEGB010000391.1, read as the reverse complement.
CTAACTGTGCAGAGATCAGTTATTTCAATCAATTTCAACAAAATGTGACAAGACTTGTAAGATTATCTCATTGTCGCCCCGTAAACATGACACTAAAAAATTCATCACGGATACGATTTCAGCAAATACCTTGGAATTATGTAACTCGGATAATTTGGACTGACTCGACTCGCATTGAACACTCTGAATTACTTGTCACGACATCCACTCTCCATATGTGTTTTTTCCATTCTTTTTGCCGACCTCCCTCGTTGATTGTTATTTGTGTTTTTCCAGACTTTCCTTCGACGCCGACCGCGACGATGGCGTTCCTTTTTGCTGCCACTTTTTTCCTAACCAGCCTTCGCTTGCTTCTTCTTTTGTCCAATTGCTATGTACATTTTTAGCGTCCAATCTCATCCGACTTTGATGCTCCCTAAAGCTCTTTTCTCCTTATCTACGCTCCTTTATCTCCATCGAGCGAGTTTCTCATTTAAAAAGTACATTATTATCTATATATGTGTGTGTTTTTTCATATATATACATACACATATACATATATATCATACACAGGCTATATTTTTCACTGTCTATATGAACGATAGAACACAGAATTAAATAATTTTTCTCCCACATATACACACAACTTAACTTCTTTCTTCTTATCAATTCTTCATTCTTTCTTTGATCGTGATCTCTCTTTTCTCGCTGTAATTTACTTTGCTTTCCTTTCGAGCCAGTCACTTTTGCGCACCTCGCTATAAATTACGCTTTCGTTACCCTGGGCACACTAATCGATCTCGCGCCTTTATCCTTTCGCTGAAACTTTCGACCGCACCCTCAATCCATTCCTCTGTCTCTGCGTCCCTTCTCGAACCACCCTGTCAGCGGTGCGTTCATATTCCTTCTCTCCTCGAGTCTGCGGTCCATCGAGTCTAAAATCCAGATCTCCGTGGAAATACCTTCGTCTAAAATTCCCGACCACCTCTGGCCTCTTCACGATCTTTCGTTTTCTCGACAATCCCCTGCTTCTATACTCTTCAGGCACTCGTTGCCTTTTCCTTTCACTCTTCCTCTCCTTTTTTTCTCTCTGTCTCGTCTGCCCCTTACGTCGTCGCTCTGGTCGCCGGTCGTTTCGCTTTCTTTCTCTTCTCTTTCTATCTTTTTTTCTTCATTGCGCTCACCCTCGTTCTCCGCCTTCACCGCCTTCTCGTAAGGAAGGTCGTAATTGGCCCTTCGGCCACGAGCGACCACGATGGAAAGCAGCCGAGAGAGTACGGACAGCGGGAAAGGATTGGGGGTTGCGGGGATAGGGTAATAGCGGGAGCGACGGTAGCGGTAGTGAGAGATCCTCGGGAGTGTCTACCCTATATCACAAGGGAGCCGAGGAGTACAAGGGGAGATACGGAGCTCTCCTTTCCCTCCTGGGAGTGAACCGGCCATCCCGTCGCTCTGAACTTTACCCGGGGTGAGATATGCAGAAATTAAATATTCATTCGGGTTACCATCCCTCGGTTCCTATTTCCTCCTCTCTGTCTCTCTTTCTCCCTCCCCTCCCTCCTCCACCTTCTCTCACTCTCTCTTTGTTTCACTCACCCATCTTTTTCCCTTTCGTACGCGTCTCCTCTGATTCTTTTCTTCTTCCTTTTTAGAAATAATGCTCTGGCTCAAGGCCAGTTCCACCAAAACTTTGACTGTTCGACACGCTTTCATCTTATAAGCATCGCATGCACATAGAAAGACACGATAAAATACATAAGTGTATAGGGAGTGTAGAGATTATCCATGTGTTTACGAATCTCATAGATACTAAAAGTAAAATTGACAAAAGACATTCATCAAATTTACAAATTTATTGCCACAACGAATATTAAAGAATTTCTCCAAAATGATTTTGCGAATGTACTTAAACCTCTCTTATTCTTCTTCGATTAATTTTCAACAAGTACTTTATCAGAATTCTAATTTGCTATTTATATTTATTTCAATACTGGCTTAAATTACTCGGTGTTGCCTGAGCTTCTTATATCGCAAAGTATTAAAGGAATGAAATCAAAGGGAAGGTGTGGAGGTGATGTTTAGATTTCTTGGAAACCTATATTTTCCTCAGATCCTCGAGAGTAACTATACAAATTTTGAATCCAGATTGGTCAGAAGGAATTTAAGAATTGATAACGATATAAACATTACGAATAAAGTCTTCTCTTCGCTAGTGAATAACAATCCAAAAAAGGGGTAATTTAGTGACGACAACCTGTATAAAATATCTTTATTAAGTGTTAAGTCCTTATAATATAAAAATCTACAACGGAGACTGCACGTTAGACACTCGTGACAGCAAACATAAGATCAAATATAGACATTTTATTTTATATGTAAAATATTTTAAAGTTTGGTGCTTAATCATCTTTTAATCGTTCTATTTGTTTATTTTTTGAAATAACAAACGATACGAACAAATTCAAAACTCTCCTTTGCCAGTGAATATTAATAAACTTCGATTTTCTTTTCGACCCGTCTGGCCAATTTTATTCTTAACTATTAACACTACGTTTTGATCTCTGGTTTGAGTCCTTATCAAGTGTATAAAGTTTACATATAACTATGCAGATGGCCCGCACAATGATATCTGTCTCGTTGACATTGCGCCCAAACTACATCAATCTAGAAGCTGATTAAAGTCGAACGATGTCAGTAAAACCGATATAAAGTTTGGTACAAACAGATTATATTATTAATTTTTTTTTATAAAGTTGGGTGTCAAGTTTACATCGGTGCAGTTAAGTATCATCTTATAATACAAACAATTCTGAAACAATATGATTATTGGTTTGTCCATATTTCTATATTTGTTAACTATGACATCTCCCAACTTATCCTATACATAGATTTAACACTGAGATATATGCACAGAAAATTAAAATAACGTCCAATGTATAAAATTTGACAAATAAAAATTTGACTCAACTATGTCAAACAACCTATGATTCATGGATTGCGCTCCACTTCTACGATATCCTGCGTGTATGTGTATATATATAAATATTGTTATAATTATAATATATATATATATATATAATATATATATATATATATATATATATATAATATTAATAAATATAATAAATATAATATATATATATATATATATATATAATATATGTTTTTTTATGTCATTTTGGTGCTCTTTTAATCGGGTTTCTAGATGTCTTTCAGTTTGTCCTATGTAGCATGCATTACATTGTATACAATCTATTTTAGACTATCTCTGTCTGTTTCAATAAATTCAGTGCATCCTTGCCCTTTTTTACTAAACAATTTAGTTTCTTAGGGATAGTAAAAAGAACATGAAAATTAATGTCACTCAATACCCTTTTTATTTTTTCTCCAAACTCTTTTGTAAACGGGAGAGATATGAACTTTTCCTTGTGTCCGCTTTTTTATTATTATTGTCTTTGTTATTTTTCCAATGTTGTAGCTGTTTGAGTCTTCGATTTATTTGTTGGTTAATTATGTGTGTCGGGTAGCCGTTGTTGCGAAAGTGAATAAAGTTATATTTTGACCAGTTTGCAGTCAAGTTAATAGCCCCCTTCTTGGAATTTTACGAAATATCTTATAGTTTATATAAAATTAAGAAAAATACTTTATTATAGTTTTTGGAAAGCTCTCGAGATAAGCTATAAGAATGCAATGAAATGAAGAAGAAATGCAATGAAAAATAGGGGGTTTCATTTCAGAAATTGACCTTTACGTGACCTTCAAATGACTCTCCAAGATCAAATCATTGCCACCATCTGATGACCCCCTTCAAGCCATAAAACTTTTATTTGACACATTTTTTGAAAAAACTTTTCCTTTTCGAAATATTCGTGTGTATTGATTAAAATGGTCTACCCTGTATACATATATACAGATATAAATATTGTTATTCCTCTTCCTCGCGCATCCGATTCTCCCCGTTGTTCCGTTTTCTACGAGTCCACGATTTCCACGGGCTCGGAATCGCGGAAACGTACCTGTTGAACCAACCACCGACTTCGATGAAATAATGACGAGTGGCTTATGCGCCGTCTGCAGCTAACGAGGGAAGGACGCGGGAGCATAGGGCAGAATGCAGCTGTGCTGCGTTGCGCAATGTGCCACCCTCTCCTTTCCTCCATTTCATCTCTCTATCCTCCCGCTGCAATCAGGCGAGGTATTCTCTGTCGGTGTGGAATTGCGTCGTCCTCTCTGCACCCTTCATCCCGGACACATCCTGCGGGATGAACGCGACTATGGTTTCGAGGAGACGAAACGCCTCGCTCGGGATAAAAGGATTTGTTTTACTGCCACGGCGCGCGGAGGAGCGAGATTTGAATAGCGTTGTCGTCGTGTCGTCGCACAACGGGCGGATCGCTAAATTGTCGGAATCGCGCGGCCGATAATTCGTTCCGTCTCACCGCCGGCATGGCTGCGGTGTTTTATAGCCGGGATTGCTCTCGAAGCTTTCGGTCGCTCTTAGCTTCTGCCATAGGCGGAATACTATAGGTATTTCTAGGAAACTCGCGTTTAAGTACGTTTGTAAATGCGATATTTCCAGTGAATATCAAAGTGAGTGCAAAGAAAGAGAAGTTAAGCAGGTCTCGAAATGCGTATTGATATTTCCTTTGAAAGCAAAACAATATATAAACCTGAAGTTTTAAAATTACTTCCACATGATGAAACAAAATATTCATACAATAACATAATCGATTATATTTATTTCAGATGAAAAAAATACTAATTTTCTAAGTTCTTCGGTACTCTTTGTTTGTGCGCAATCACAACTTTTATATATAATTGTAATTCTTAATTTTATTTCTATTTGTACGTGACGTGTTCTTTCTAGGACAAGCAAGAAAATTGCGCGAGTGCAGATTTCAGAAACTAAAGGTTCGTTTTCTTGTCCCGGGAATGGAAATGTCTAGTCCATTTATGTCCTACGCGACAAGATTTCTAATTACACGAATCTAATCCATTCGCGACTATTTTTCCGGTAGAAATTAATAACTTTTTCCTTCCCCTTACCTCCTTTCAATTATCATAATTAATTCTACATTCTACAGTAACGGAATTTTATCACGGTTTGTTAATTAATTTTAAATGTCTTATAGGATTTATTAATTTCATTTAGTATTACAAATATAGAAATTGACAATATTATTAAAGATTTGATAAAGAAAAGGTTATACAATAAATATATAAGATAAAATCTTGGAAAAATTCTTGATATTTTGGAAATAAGACCTCAGAATTTCCAGCGAAACATGATTTTTTTATAACTAATGGCTGCACCAAAATAAATACTCAAAATTTTTTAAATCAGTTTTCGCCAGTTGTCTTTATCATTATGTTTTAAATCTGTATTAAAATGTTACGACTATAGTAAATGTGTACACAAATCTTTGTGAAAGAAAAGAAATTTTTAGTGACAAGGTTTATAACTTATGTATATATATATATATTTTTTTTTTTATTTTTTAGTATAAGAAGCTTCTCAATAATTTATTGTTTTCAAGCCAAATGTCTTTCGATATCCTTTAGCGTGCCGGCGGATGCTTCTTGAACGAGAGAATAAAATTCCTTTCGGATGTTTCGGCTTCTCGCGATTGGTAGTAATACCTCGAGTTCCATCCTACGATGATCTCACGTGCGTGTCTCGCGGCATCGCTTTCATGCCAATTCGAGAACGTAACGATTCGTAGAAACGCACGTTACCTCCACATTTCTGATTCGTCATCTGAATTCGTTATTTTGTGGTGAAGGAAATTATATCGGATTAAGAATGAAATGTCTAAGCTTATAAATTTACCGCTTAACTTTTTTTTAAACGTTTAAACGTTTAGTATTTTATTAGACAAATATTTCTTAATTGATCTTGTTATAATCTTTTCATTTTAATTTATTCTTACAATTACGTAAAGAATAGATATATTAGATAGATATTCTTATAATTATATAAAGAGTAGATAATTAATTAAACTGGTAATATAATTATATAAATATATATAATTTAATTTAATTAATTATTATAAATTAATTAAATTAATTATCTATCCTTTATATAATTATAACATAAATTATAATTATATAACTGATATTATAATTAGGTAAAGAAGAGATAATTAATGAAACTGGTTGTTTTTGTGATAAAGATGTCGAAGGTGAACTAACAAAATTTATGCGATGCTCGAGTGAAATTTTAGTTTAGGAGAATCGAAAAGTGAACTCTTTCTTATTCAGAAATTATATAGATAGTCGGTCCAAAATGTAGGATAGCCATTTTATAATGAAAACTCCACATCTCCTATGGACTTCATAATACGGAAAGACATTAATCTTTTAAAATGTCTAAGATCATCGACGTTTTGCATAAATTCAGCCTGATAATGAAAGGGTTAATAATCCGACAAGCTGATTTCGTGTTTCAGCTAGGGTCATAACGACCCTGTCGGTGATCATGCCGCGCGTTTCACGGCGCGGTTTGAATTTCGACTTGAATGCGAGCCAATATGGGGTACATAACTCTGTGCCGACCATTAGTTTCGCTTTTACGAGGCAAATGAACCATGCCCGCGCTCGTAAGATCGTGGAGTTTACATTTTTAACGACGGAACACGTTCGCCCCCGGTGTGCGTCGTGAATTTGTTTCGCGGTGGGCGAACGAGCGAGCGAGCGAGCGAAACCGCAACGATCGATTCTCCGTGCTTAGAAGGGCTCTTCGTTTCGCGGGAGATAGATTTAATCCTAGCAAGGTCCTGATTTGTAGCATGACGCACTTAAGGTCTAGCGTGACTTATTACCAACTATTAAAAATACTGGGTTTTTTAAACTTATTAAAGATGAATATATATATCAACAAATATGTATAAAGTATGATTATATATAATTATAATTTATATGTATAAATTATAATTTTACTCTCTACGAAACACAAATATCTCTCTTTCAAAAATTTTTACTAAAATCTTCTTCAATCAACGAGCAAATGAAAAATAAACTCAAATTGTAGACTCTTATCGGTCTGAATTTGATTTTTTACAGTTTTTCTATGAACTAGAGTCAATTATTATTTATTGAATTTTTATTTGTTAATATTTGGTCGAAATATATGAGATACAAATATATCTGTTATTCTTACAAATATACTTGTTATTATATTTGTAAGAAAAGTACAAAATTGTTTGAAAGTTACAAGCGAGAATTATTGCGAATAGTCTAGTTGAAGATTCAAATACAAGGCAAATGGTTTAATTCGTGTTAGTAACACAGATAACTTTAGGTAATAAAGGGCAATGTTACAAGGGCATTGTGCCGTGTTACAATTACTCCTGCGCTTCTCTATAATATCGATATATCGGAATCCCGATGAGACTCTGGCATTGTCGACTGCAACGGCGCAGTTAGAGGTATTTCCTGTCGACAAGGGACGGACTTTACTAGTTAAAGCCACTTTCAGTAAGGGTCGCATTGCTATAACCTCTTTACGGGATTATGATCCTTATGGAAAATTCTGAAGGAATTCGTTGGTGACGGAAACTCGTTAAATTAATTTGCCAAGAATGATACTGTCACCGATGCAATTATAAAATTACGATATTCGCGGTAAATTGATTTATGTGCATCTTATCATTTAGCTACTGTCTTACATGATACACGACTGTAAAATGTATTTATGTAATAACGACTCAATTGCTGCAATTTTATTTGTTTCAGAACGATCGACAGAGGAGTGAACAGCAAAAAATGCGTGAAGTAAGTTTTTTCACATTATTTTTAAATTCTATGCTAAATGATTGTCAAATGTTATACATGGTCGATACTTCTATATAGTACGGAAGGATGGACATTAAAAAAAGTACCCATGAATAAAATAGAAGCCTTCGAGATTTATCACAGAATTCTCAAAATACAATGGACGACAAAAGTAACCAATGACGAAGTCTTAAGACGGACGAACAGAGAGTGTGTGAGATAATGACCGCAACAAAAAAGAGATAGACTGCATACCTGGATCACATTATGCGAAACAAACCCGTGCAATTGATTATTAACGGAAATGAAAAATTGGTCGCAAACATCCATTAATGGATGTACAAGAAGAAGAAAAGATGCTAAATGATACTGAACCGAAAATTAAAATCTTCCTGAAAAAAGCGACGAACAAAAGAAATCCGATAAATGTCTCTTTGTCGTCTACAAAAATACAAACGTACTAACTTTGGACATCAGTTTTATACCAATCACAAAATCGATATCTCACTAAATTGACGTAACATTGTTTGCCGTTGCTCCACTGCAATTGTATGTGTACAGCAAACGTCGGCGTAGACGGTCGCTAAAGTTCAAAGTAATTTCGGGACGCGCGGCAAAACATTTAACACAGATTCCTTAGCGTCCATTGACGATCCCGGAAACACGTCCGCGGCATTGTTTGAGTTTCGATTTGAACGCGGTCCAATATGTACCGTGTGGTACATAGTCGTCTATATTAGCTTCTCATTTGCCTAGTACACGCGATGTTACCGAGAAAGCGGCCAATTAAATTAACTAATAATACGTGTCGTTAATCACCTTATATCGTGCGTCGTTTGATCAATTATTAATTACATAACAGTGAAGCGAAAAATTAACAAGATTTCAAACATATCGAGAATCATCGAATAAAAATATGATTGAATCTCAATGACCTTCGCTAGAAATTGAAATTAGTTTTGGATACAAAAATTATCATGATTAAATTTTACAACTCGCATAAAGATCACTTCCGAGATATCCGTAATTTCCGAAATCAAAGAGGTTAATTACAAACTACAATTGAAGAAATTAATTTTTTTTATTGAGCATCACACTCTTCTTGTCGTAAGTATAACTTTTTAAAGTTACTGATCTACTGAGATTTCTGTTTCACTACACTGCGCTCATCAGACCGCATACTAGAATCTGAAAGCATTTTCGTTTTAAATCTCATTGCGTGGAACATTTAGGTAGGATGAGCTAGATTACACCGCGATGTAAGAACCGAGATATCACTCCCGATTTTACATTGCGTAGAATTTTCAGATAAAATGAGAAAAAGTAGGACACATCAGGGGGTTAACGGCGACACAGTAACATCTACCCCGAGTACGCGTGCTTCGCGTCGTTATTCAAGTTCTCGACTTGAACCTGAGCCAATCTGCGAACCGCTTGTTTTGCCCTTCAGAGCGCAGCGAATCGCGTCGTAAGGACGATCGTTACGGCGATTCACGATAAAATCCTTATTCCACGGCTCGCTGCTGCCGCCGTCAAGAAAGAGAAGCGAAACCGCTTTCTTAAATATTATTCACCCTGGAGCGTTCTATTATTCCATGCGAGACAGAAGCGGCCAGCAGGAATTCGATCTGCCACACAGAGAATTTTCACCAGATACATTGGATCCGGGGGTTTCGCGCTTCTATTTCTCTCTCTCTTGTCTCTCTTCTTTTTATCCGAGACGAATACGTCCCTATCGACGCGAATCGAATCGGTAGAATTATGTTGTTGCGTCGGCAAAACGAGGTATCCCGTTCCTCGCCTTCGACGAGCCCTCTAGTGTTTTATGTAAAGACCGAACAATTTTATTTCACATCCTCGAGTACACTCTTCTTTTCTCTCCACATGTTTTCTTTTCTCTCTCTCTCTCTTTCTCCCCTCTTTCCCCTTATCTCTGTTTCTCTTCACGTCTCTCTTTTCTTCTTCAGGGATCTCTCCTACCGTCGGTGCCATAAATTTCAAATACCCCTCTTGTGCTTTGCACTGTTACTCGCCCATATATTCCGATATCCTAGAACTCAACCTTGTTCCCGCAACCTATTTCGAAGCACTCCCGCGGTTACTTTGGCTCACCTACCTTATACGTATATCGCGAATTCCGATATCGCGACCACAGTGCGCATCTATAGGTACATTCGGCAACTATATCTTCGTGTGCGTCACGTCCAGAGTAGATAGGGATTCAGTTTCATTATCGTTTCGGACACCCGAGACAAGAGCACGTTTATTTTATTCATTTAAATCGCATCGACACGTCTGATCTACCATGGCCAATTGAAATTCAGTCAATAATTATACAACAATCTTCAACAAGTCTTGATCGAAATCTTGATCAAAGTAACCAATCACGAATTAACAGGTAAATTTATAGGAAATTTTTTACTAAAGATAATATTTTAATATTTATACTAGAATATAAATTTAATATATTTTATTATATATATTTTATTATATATATAATTTATCATTACAATTTATTTTTATTTATATATAATTTATATTACAATTTATATCTTTATTTATATATAATTTATATATACAATTGAGATATATTTTATGTATTATTTAATTAATAAATTTATTATGTTTTTATATTTATAAAGAGCGACTGATTTTATAAAATTTATTAAAAGTATTGTATTTTTTTATCAAATGTACATTTTTAAAATTTTCTGTACGTTCTACACGATGAGATAGCACAAGTGACGCACTTGGTATTCGTGCTATTTTTTGTCAGAGCATAAGAAAAGGTATGATGTATGGAATAGACGTCACATTCAAGACGATCTATTATGAAACGCCAGAATCCGATGTTATAAAAATCCATCGTCCATCTACCGACCAGACTTTTTTTAATACACTCTTTTTCTCTGAAAGCTCGCGTTTTCCTGGTTTCATTTTTACGTGCAACATCAACAACGACGTGTCGTCCTTCGCTTTTAATCCACCCGGAGAAGTCGATTCTCTCGTGCATCTCTCCTAGAACGATTTTCATTCTATTTGCTTGGCTGCCGTTTAACGGCCATGCGCTGCTAAACCACCGCAATACGATGGACGCGCCAAGGAAACCGTATTTTTCTCGTCTCTTTGATTTTTCTAAAAAAGAAACTCCATTTTATTTGTACAGTTACCATCGTATTCCGTACGAATCTCCTTTCTACCTCGCTGGACATTCCGATATCCCAGTGCTTAACCTTGTTGCCCAAACCGAAGCTTCGAAGCTTTCTCTGCTAGTCTCTCGTTTTTCTCTCTTTATTTATTTAATACAAAATCTCACGATGTGCCAGTCAGTCTTTCTCTCTCTCTCTCTCTCTTTCTCTCTCGTGAATCTTTAAGTTATAAATTTAGAATATTATTATTTGAAGCATATCGAATTTGAATACCCGAAGCTTTTAAGATCATCATCTTTTTTAATCTTATTTTTTTAATTTTATTTTTTTAATAATTACGATTAGTATATTAATGCTTTTATATTTGATTTACAATTTCTGCGCAAGATTTGATAATTGATAAGTGAACACTGGGGAAATTATTTGTATTAATTAGTATTGGATTTATTAATTAATATTACGTTCGCACGGATGTATATTTTTATACATATTATATATATATTGTAATAACATGTCTTAACTTACATTATTTGCATATTTTAAAGTTCATAATCTTTTACATAAAACATATTTGACATTTCTTCTCTTTCCTAATTAATATGTCTGATCCAATATTTGATATTTGATGATTTTTAACTTTCTTGCCTTTTTAGCGGATCCATTCGACCCGACGATTTCCGTAATCCGTAATCCACTCGATTCTCTCTTGTTGGCGTGAAATTTTAATACCAAATCGATCCCGCCGTCATGGCTTTATCGCCCACTACGCGCGCGATATCGATTTCGACCGTCACGACAATTACGATTGACATTTCGATACGTGATCGAAGAGCGGCCCGATCGGATTCCTTGTCCCGACGTCGCTGTTGCTTTCAACAACAATAGAGCTTTACCTAGCGCAACCCGTTCTTTTTACGAGTTACCGTTTGACTTCGAGTTCCATCATCACTAGAGACACACTTTCAGTAGTGTAACCCGGCAAGGGAACTTCAGCGCTGAAAGGAGGAAAGGAAGAAAAGAGAAACAGAAAAAGAAAAGGCAAGAAAAGATACATCAAGAAAGAGAAAAATAAATCTGTTTATTATTCTGGGACACATGTGGAAAGTCTTATCAAAATAAGGATGATGCAAGAGAGGAGGATGTGAACGCGATACGAAGTAACGAACGGTAAAGACTGAAATGATAAAAATTGAAAAAGAACTCGAGACGCACAAAATAAATAGGAAAACTGATACGTCGGCGTGAAAATATTTGATTTATTTAGGAATCGTATAAGACTAAGAATATCAGTAATAATGATAAGTAAAGCGTGTGTATTTGAAACACATGAAGCAAAGTTACGCACGACTGCGTCGAAATAATTCATCTTCGAGAGTACTCAATGGAAAAAAAAGGAAAACAAAAAATGGATCGATGCTGAGAGTAAAATAATCGACATTGTAGTCGTCCGAAGTAACGGACGAAGGATTCTCATTAACCTTTTCTGCTGCGAAAAATGTGCTCTAAAAATATGAGTATTATGTCAGTGTCTCTCGCATTCGGGCTCGTCGTTTAAATATTCGAGCGCGTCATAAATTTCGCCCCGGTCATCGTATGTCCCATACACCGTTTCGCTATTTTGCTATGAATTCCGATATCCTGGAACTTAACCTTGTTCCCGACAACCCATTTCGTAGTTCTCTCGTTTGTTCCGGTCCGGCTTTCCCGATACTCGTTATGCTTCCTCGAGAGAAATACGATCCGATCTGACGTTGATTCTCTCCCTATCTCCCTATCTCGTTGTAATCCGATAACATCTGTTCGAAAGAATTTGGCAGGATTCGTTTCCGTTCGAGCAAATCCGGAATCGTCAAGGTCCATTAACAAATTTGCACATGTTCATCGACGTTCATCCGACATGGACTCGAGTTCCAATTTTCATCATAATTCTATATGGACGTTAATTTTTGTAAAATAAATTGAAACGAGAGAGAGAGAGAGAGAGAGAGAGAGAGAGAGAGAGAGAGAGAGAGAGAGAGTTGAGTATGGATTAGAAGTAGGAAAATTTTGTTAAACAGAAAATATAAAGATCAATCTAAAATGCAATACAATATAAAATTAAGCAAACCGAAAATGATAAATTCTGAGCGTTCATTTTCTGCAAGATTCGATAATTGATATGAACTCCGGAAATTATTTATTTACAATGCTAGCACGAGAGAGACAGTGGAAAAGGGAAGAGAGAAAGGGAGAGAGAATTAATGTGTTCCTTAGCGATATTGTCACCTTATCTATGAACGTACGTTAAATAAACGTCAGAGAATCAGGAAATGCATATCGATTATTCAGTACCAGTTATTGACAGATCTGCCAATAATATTCTTGCAATCGTAAGCAATATTAATAGTTGACAGTGGGCAAAATAAGTATAAAAGATTTGCTACCACAATCAAAGAATCGCGATCATAAATAATTAATGAATTGTATCGGGTGATGGATGGTATTTATAATAGAATCGTCAAAATCACAATACTGCCATCCGATGAGAGATATATATACACGTCATTCTGTCAGCAATCGCGCACGCTTCAATGAAATCTTCAACGAATTCCGACGAATGTTGAATTCTTGACAGCACGTATGAACTTTACTCTTCCGGAAACACACGGACTTTCTCCGGATTTTGTCGTACATCGAGCGATTTTTCCATCTTGTATATATCCCACCGTCGTGCCGTTTGTGTCATAAATCCCATTTGGTTGCGAACACACCGCCCTGTTGCTTTTTCCATGAAATCCTTTATAAACATCTCGCGCGGTATACTCGAACTTAACCCCGTTTCTGCTTGTCTCTCGTTTATTTCGATTTGACTTTCCGTACACGCCGAATCCCATGACATTCCGGTCCCCGGAGAACGTAACTTGTTTGTAGGTCTCCGGTACATACGCGGGTCATTGGCGATCGTTTTACGGTCGACAGAAATTATTAAAAAACGATCTGGTTTCTCCCTCTCCCACCGTTTCTTTTCCCTGTGCTCTGTAAATAAGCGGCAAATTTTCTCTGTTGACAAATTGATAAACAAATTTCGCGGCAAGTTCTGTGAAATCTGTTTAATGAAGAATCAATTTATATACATTCAATTAACAAAGAAGTTTTAAAAACATTTATATGAAGGATATAATTACGAGACAACGTCAATAAATTACAATAATTCTAATCATATTATTTTAGGTAGCTCCTAATAAAGAGTGGTATAATATTTAAAAAATATATACATATATAAAAGAATTCACAGTTATAGTCACTAAAAGCATTTAGTAATTTTGATAAATCATGTACAGCAGTAATTTGAAAGAAATTGCTATAATATATATTTTACAAAATTTTAAAGTTCTCTTATTGTCGCGAAGATATATCAATGAAACAGGGTATAATAATAGGGCCATCTGTATTTCTCGCGGATATAATGTAATAATAAACCGAGACCCCCAAGCGGCCCGTGACTTCGATCGATTATTGTTGATATGCCATCATCGCAAACTGCATTCCCTTATCATATCACTGGAGCTCACCGGTATGCATCGGAATACGTCGCTGCGAATACAAACTATTAGATTACAACGGGCGTTGGGGCTCCGCCTTGTGCGCGGACGTCAGTTCGGATATAGTCTCTGCCGAAAAGGGCGCGCTAAGGAAGTTACCGTGTTGCGTAAGCCGCCTGCAATTCAGCATCTCGTACGTGTCCTCGGCGTTCCGGAACACAGACTGCCATCCGGCGTTTCTGTAATCAACGACGATGCTCTCTCGCTTATCTTCACGCGAGTCGTGCCACCGTCACAACGTTGCGACGACTTTGTGTGATCTCGGGCAAAAGGGTCGCTCGAGAGAGAAATGGAGAGAGATAGTAGATGTGCATGTATATGACACGCGCGCGCGCGCGTGCACGAGAGAGAGAGAGAGAGAGAGAGAGAGGAGGGAGAGAGAACAGCGATCCCTCCGGGTGACATGGGGAGGAGGGATTACTACGGCATTAGTAGTTAAGTGTTCCGTTAAAGAGAAGGATAAACGCGAGTTTTCTTCACGCCGCGTAGGTGGAATTATTCACGATCCTGTGGCGATTGGCCGTGTGACTGGCGGCGATTTAAAGCACTCAAGTACGTCGCGTTTTCAGAATCAAGATCTGTATTCATACGTCATACTTTTAGCTCCGTACACAGCCGTACACGGTCACACTTTTAGTACTCCGTACATATTATTCCCGGCTCGTGTACCGCGTTAAAATAAAAGTCCGGGGCTGACGACTGTATTTAGTGCGACGCGCGGAAGGTATGACCTTTCGTTTCTAGCACAGGACCGTCTTAAATCATCGTCGAATGATAACGGAAGAGGCATTAAAAATTTTGCTCGTTCTATTATCGCCGTTCTTAGAACGGAGAGCTCACATTTCTCCACCGCAACAGTCCTTTTCATAAATAAAATTTTCCCCTTTTCCACGTCGGGAAAGAGATCCGCCTTGTTACAATTTATTGCTACTTTTCGCGACGCATCTCGCAGACTTTGAGCTTTATCTTAATAAGAAATATCCAATATCCAATACGAAAGACTGTCTTAATAAACTAGGACGTGGCTTAGCAAGAGTCGTCGGTTGTACACCCGCGAGATGTACATCCATCCCGAAATTGCGTAACCTCATTTCCTTCCTTCTCGCAGGCATCGAAACTTTCCTGTTTAACGCGGGCATGGCGAATCCTCGTATCGACGAGCTCTTTTCCCGTGGGATCGGCCGATCCCGGATATATACCGTACCGGAAAGACCGCGTTCCGCCACGCCCGAAGTAATCCAATCTCGCGCTCTTCGGCAGATCCACGTTTTTTTTTCTCTTTCTCTCTTTCTGTCATTCGCGATCATAATTTTTTTCTCTCGTTCCGATATTGCGCGGTTTTTCTGCGGAAACGTGAACTCCAGTTTCGGCGCGGAGGTGGGCTGGCAACAGTAATGTAACAATGTAATAATGGAGGTCACCGCGGGCGTGCACACCCAGAACCGTATTGTATTTTGGAGCGACAGAGAGAGAGAGCTGCTCTTTTATATACGTCAAACCCGCACTGGTATTCTGGAACTTGCGCCACGACGAGAGCTCGTTTCTCGTAACCCACGTCGAATCCCGCTCGTTTATTCCGGTTCGACTTCGCTACGTAGTACAGCAACACGCCCACTTCGGGGAATTGCAGATCGCGGGACCCTCAAAGTCCGTCCGTCTCGCTCACGGTAACTCAATAATGTACTCTTGGTTCACAAAGGACAGCGACGAGCAAGCGCAACATTGATCCGGTAATTAATTCTTTCGACCCGAAATCATCGCGAGTCCGCAGGTCGATTCGCGAGAAATCGGGCTATTATGTAAAATTAAGTCTCGATCCAATGCGATAAGTTAATACCGAATTTAATGTCTGTGCTATAAGAATGCAGGCCTCTATTTCTCAGATGATTACAAAATTAATTTCTAATGATTTGTAGAAGAATTCAACGAACGACGTGACATATGAGTGGTCGGAATAATTGTGACAGCGAAATGAGAATAACGCAGGAATATTCAATGATGAAACTAATATCAATAAAGCATAATGACTACGCATTTAACAGTCGTCATAAAATTATAATGGGACCATAATTGCTAATTCATTGGAAATATTGCAGTGTCATATTTAATTCAGTGTCACACTCACTGTGATTGATTCTGCATTATGAGAAATATACTTTAGTCAATTTTACATATGGATCTAATTGTAATCTGTTCAATTTAGTTATAACATATCAGTTATAGAAACGTTGCATGCAATAATTATCTTCCTTATCTTCAAGTCATTGATTATAAGTGTTCGTGTATACAAAATCGATTTTTTCTATTATCTTCCAATTTCTCATCTGGAAATTTAATCTCTTATACGAAAATTTGATAAACGAAGTCCATTCATATGGCGAATTCTTACTACGCCTCGGAAGTTGGCGGAAATAAAGAATACATCGCGCGTATAAATTTTCCACGCTATCTGTTCATTGATACGTGATCCTTTTATGAAGCGCCGAATCGACTTCGAAGCCAACCGGGTTCGCAGATCGAGCGGCGGTAACGAAGGTTTTTAGAAACGAGATCCAATAACCGGTGCGGAGTTTTACTCGCGCGCGGCTATAGGCGCGTAATTTGCGCGATTTACGAGCGTATCGGGCGTGGAAATCAAAATTGCAGCTCGTGCGGTGGAAATGTGAAGCTCTCAAGGAAGTAGTTGAAGAAAACCCACGAAACGTCGCGTCACAAATTCTCAGAAAAATTTCCGCTTTATTGGAATTTAACATTTTTGGAGCTGTAACTTAATTCCTGTAAAATATATGCATATCTATATTTTTTGGCTCATATCTTGTTTGCAATTTATCACATAATTATTTTATAACTAATGTTCCTTAAAAGAAACACATTGAAAGTTCGGAAATATCTGTTAAATGAAAAGTAAACATCTTTTTTTACATATTTTGTAATAATACAATATATAATTAATATTAATTATATTATTAGAAAATATACAAAATATTAATTATTATGAGTGATATAATAATATTGTGTTATTATATTATTTTATATAATATTTTTTTATTATATTACTTATTATATTATTTTTCATCCTCCTTTTTTTACAATTCTCTTTTTCTCTACCAAATTTGAGATTTATTCAGTAGCCTAACGTTTTGTTAATCGAAATTAGATTCTGAAAGATATAAAAGCGATAATAAAACTCGTGACCTCTAATCTAACACATTGAGGTACGTGGAGCTTTTGATTTAATGATCCCATCAATCGCGAACGAATCGGAAAGAGCAATGCTCAATCGCGCCCAGTTCCGGCCTGATTCCTACCGGAAGTAAGGACCGCTAAGCGCCGTTTTCCAAAAATTATGTGTCTAGGTATTATGACCTGAGCATTATGGTCGAACGACTTACTGCGAAATGGAAAAATATGGTTTGCTCATTTTTTTTTATTTATTATATCAAGTCATGTAACTTTAAAACGCATGGTCTATAAACTAAATTTTCACATTTGACAATATTATCTACAATACGAAGAATCTTCTTCGACTATCAGTTAATTTATAACAGCAAAAATATTGCAACGTAACATGTTAATTAATTTCTTAAACCCGAACTTTCAATGTTTTTTAAGGAACATTAATTATAAAATAATTATGTGATAAATTTCAAACGAGATATATGAGCCAAAAAATATATTGCATATATTTTACAAGATTTAAACCCTAAACTGCGAAATAAAGTCTAACGATTGCCATCAATCTGATGGTATGCGTTGTTGAGTCAAGATAGTCCTCATCGGGAATCTTCGAGGGGGGAAAAGAGCGTTGTGGAATTTGATTTTCTCGATTCGAGCATCACTCCGCGAGCGATTGTCTGCGACCAATAAAACGACCGATAAGCGAACGTTCGCGAGGGGGTTAAAAGTAAAACTCGTTTGTGAATCGCTATTCGCGAATGGTGATATATCTAATGCGCCGTAGCAGACGGTAGTAACGCAATAATGAACGTACTCCGGAATTTCCTGGAGACCATTCCTCCCCCGCGTTCCCGCACCCGTCGTCCTCGTTCGCATCGTAAATTTCACCGCACTTTGTGCTGCGCTCTGCAATTTTACCGCGGATTCCAATATCCCGCGACTAAACCTTGTTCTCGTAACCCACGCCGAATCTCCCTCGTTTATTTCGGTTCAACTTACTGCAGCTTTCCCTCTTGGTCTCGCCCCCGCTCGCCCGCGCGCCATATACGTGCTCCCCCGTAGCCGTTTTCCCCGGGGGACGCGCCGTCCGTCCTTCTAGGCCTTCTAGGCTCTTCAAAGACTATTTGTGGTAATTTAGTCGCGTCTTTGGATCACAAAGGCCGCCCGGTAGAAAATATTTAAATTCTAATTCGCCCCTTTTATGCGCGGCACTCTCTCGCGAGCACGTCCTTGTTTTAACGTGTAATAAAGCTGCGCCTAGTAACCCACGGGAAATACATTTACATGGGGAAGAAGAGGGTCAACGAGACCTACTTCTGCGCAAAGAGGCGGAGTTACTCGCTATTTCGCGAATGCTAAATGCGGCTTTGTCCCGTGTCGCATCTACGGACCGACGACAAAAGTATTTGTTGTATTTTTTATACGTTTTCTTAGCGTTGTTCTTTATTATTCTAGGTAGAAATGCATTAACTCGCATCTTCTCTCCTCGCTATCTCAACACTTTAGTTTTCTTTTATTTTTTACATTTTTTTTAGTAGTCGAGAAACGCCCGTTGCTAGTTGTAAATGATTTTTCGAACCCTGACCGGGATGATATTTTTCGCAATAAATTCTTTACAGTGAAAACGGATGCTTATTAGCATCGAAAGTTAAATATGTATCGATTTAAATACATACTGATTTAAATATGTAAATGTCCAAAGATTTGTATTTCAAATCTGACGAATAATCAGTGTTTGCAAAGCGAAAAATATATAAAATTCAAATATTATTATCAAGATCCAGCCTAATCGAAGATGGCATAATATTTAATTATAAGTTCCTTTTATCTATTATTTAAAAAAAAGTACTTTTAACATTCTATGCATATATATATTGTATATACATATTTATACAACAGTTGCAAACTCTTATCGCTGTTAGATTTTCAAGGGAGAAACCCCAATAATTTAAGTAAACGAATAATCTTATTTAAACGTGTACTTAAGCTATGCATAAAGCGATGGCTTACATATTTCATTTCTAAATTATGCATGAGTGCTCGTTTTATTCCTTTCTCTTGCTCTCTCGCGAAATGTTAACGACGAACATTGCGTTTATTTATCGAGCCTGCGCTCACTCGGGAGCTTTCGTACAAGAAACATAATTTGGCAATGTTATCCGTGTTTCCTTACCGGAGGAAACGGAAGTGCGGCGGAAACGCGCACTCTTGTTTAGCAGACGAGGGAATTGTTTCTTCTCCATTTCGATCCATCTAATCCGAACGCATTAGTCACGCAACGGCTACTCAGGTTCTTCCGAGCGGCGCTCGAAGGTTTGCTCGAGGGAATTCCGTCTCCGGATCTCCCGATAAAAGTCCGCAATCCGATTTGTTGCTCGCTACAGCGTGCACGGCCGACAACAACTCGTCTGGTTGTAACGAGCCGCTGGCTTCGTGACGCGAACGATCGGACAAAAATTCCTGGTGTTGTTAATGCAGATCCCCATACTTTATTCGCATTACAGGCTTACCAGGTCTTCTGGTAAGGGCTATCCGACTCTCCGACTCGGCTCTGTCAAGGGATAAATCGAGCCTTGGCATTCTGTAGCAGCCACCCACTCACATCTAACGCGATACCATTTGTCTTTATCTTCGGTCGTTATCTCGGTTGCGAGCGTATCTCCCGCAAACTGTTCCCACGTGAGTAAGTAGCTCGTTACATGCGCGAGCTGTGTGACGTCGTCATCTCTCTGCGCGTTTCGTCCTTTCGGCGGAAGAATAGAGATGTTCGAAATTGCATGAAATTATGCAGCCCATCGGCATAGCCACTTCTTGAAAACTCGATCACGATAAATACGCGATACATAGAATAGTATCTTTTGAAATCTGATTACATATGAGCTGCGTAAATTTTAGGATCTTTCGCGCGATCTTTCGCGCCTACAATATGACGAGGTTCATGCACGCATAGAAATACGTTTTATGTTAAAGTGTGCTGTGTAAAAAGTTTTACATTTTACATGAAGATACGTATGCCCTACGGACGAACGAGATTAAACCTTCACCAAGTGAAACAATCTCAAAATACGTACGATACAACTCCAATTATATGACGTAGATCGCGGGTAGCCTCGAGGGCCAGTAAGTAATCAGTATACACAGTTACGAATTAATGAAAGATTACTCTCGCAGGAACTGTCGGTTGTTGTTAGTGTACATTTGGAAGTACTTTTACATGTTACAAACGATACAGGGAGAAACCGTACAAATACAGAGCTGCATCATTTATAGACTTTTTCTCGTTGCTTAATAACAGAGCATGATTTATTTTACGCGATTCCTCGTCGACGGAACAAGCTGACGGCGCACACGCGAATATAAATGCGACATAGATGTAAATGTGCAATGATGTGCGCATCATTATCGCGGTGCTTCTCGAGTATCAACACACGCTCGATATCCACGCGGCTCCTAACGAGACTCTGGAGTCACGATCCAATTTCGACTCACGATTCAAAATAGCACGTCCTCCCGTAAATATGTCGAGTAGTAGTATGGCGAACTTTCTCTCTTTCTCTCTCTCTTTCTTCTCTCTCTCTCTCTCTCTCTCTCGGAGCTCAGACCCGGGAAGCGGAATATAAGAACTCGTTACACATTCCATTCCACGACACATTTCAGTATCGTGGAGAATCAAACCTTATTCTTCCTAACTCACGTTTCCCTCGTTTATTTCAACTTACTCCGCTTTACCTTAGTCACCTCTCTTTCTCTCTTCTGTCTTTCTCTTCCTTTCTCTCTTCCTCTTCCTGCTTCTCTTCTCATTCCCATTTCTTTCGCCACAACTGTTTCCGCGAGCTACGGTGTATTTGCTCCTTCCACGTTCAAACATCACGGAGTTACCCTCTCTACCCACTTTAATCCGCGAACGAAGTTGCCCGGAGTGCGTCTTCGGCAGTTCTTGAAACTGAAGAAAACTGCGAGATATCTACTGTTGGCGGTATTTTTTTTTCTAGTCAGATGGTTCTGACTTATCTACTCTAGTGGTAAACCAATCTATCTTCCTACGTCATAATATACTATTAGATAAACTAAATCTATACCAAATGCAATACACGCTTGTTGATTTAACACAGTCGTAGACATCTTTAGCACAATGGTGCATGATTCAAAATGATATTTTAGCATCACCCAAGAGAAATACTGAGTCAATTTGAAATTAAGAGGCACAAGAACAGACACACCGAAAAAAATACGCACGAATGTATTTGTGGCAGAACTTAATTCAAGTATTACCAGATTCTTCGTTCCCAGCGGACTCACATCGGATATTTTCACCCCACACCGTCACGTACTTTGGTACGACTACGTGCGGAATTAATTAGCCTGACCGATCTTGGTCGACTCGAGATGGGTCGATTCTAACTGTGAGAAGAAGGCGAGGAGTATCCCGGCCGCCAAGCCTGAAAGAGTTCTCCGCGAATTCTACCCTCGTGCTCGTTCTCGAGCCACCCTCTCACCCGCCTCATTCGCCCCGGGAATGTATAACGCTCGTTGGTCCTTCAGATCCCGCCTGCGGTAGTCACTTCTCGTCCGCGCCCCGGCGGGCTCGAAGTCTGCTGCTGACGGAGAAGATACTCTAGCGCGTCGCTCTATCTCCCAAGTTTCCCTCCCCCTCTTTTTCTCCTTCTCTCTTGCTCTCTCTCTCTCTCTCTCTCTCTCTCTGCCTCTCCTTTTTCTCTTGCCGTTTCCCCTGGCAACAAACCGCCCTCCATCAACCCCCGCTTCGTCGACGTTGCCAACTTTTCAAAACACTACGCTCTGGAATTGCACAAGAATTATAGTATTTTGTACATCGCAATATAGCATTTCGAGTTTACAGTGAAGGACGGTTATAACGGGAGAAAGTATTATAGGACTGGTGGAGACATTCATTTCTGGAAAATATCTGAATACAAAGCACGTGATTAAAAGATAACAACACCGTGGAAATTCGTAAAAAAAGAAGCGTTCTTTCTTGCAATTGCATAGAGATTTTACGAATCTTGTTATGCATAAACAAATTTCAATTTTCATCGACCCGATCAGATCTTTATCTAATTTAGGATCAAAAAATTAAAATCGATATCGATTTTAAAGTTGGCGATTTACTGCATTTTAATGTCCGACAAATCTAGTCGGCACGCAGATAATTTGCCAGACGGGTCGATAAAAATTGAAATTTGTTTATTAATATTCACTGGTGATAGAAAAGATTTGAAACCTCTTATTATGCATATTATCACTTGTCTCTTTCAATACACCAGAGACTATCATTTTCTATGGCGCAACAGGATTCAAAATGATTTAGATACTCGAGAGCGAGATTAAGGGAAATTGAGATAACTGGTATTCGGTAATCTAATTCACCTGTCACGGGATTATAAATTTTGGTCTGGAGAGATCGGCTTGGAAGGTTACAGACTAATGTCAAGTGCTATAATTTGTGAGAGATTGCACAGCGCGTCACGACAAAACGATGGCGTAAATGCTATAATTATAGTGCGGTTGGCAACGCCGCCCCCGCCTGTCCTCTCGACGTGCACGTGGCCTTGGTGTGTGTTCGATCGTTATTCCGGAAGTAACCACCCACCGCGATGGTCCCGAAGAGAAAAACGCGCCGGACGGAAGTCACGAAAAAGCTGCGAAGTACAGTCGATGACACTCTCTTGACGCTCCCTCCCGTGAACGTCGTGAACACGTCGTCACGCGAGGAGGGTTGCGAAGGGTGTTGGCGGGAAGAGAAGTGAGGGCGATGTCCCCTCTCTCTGTAATACCCCAGGTTTTTGAGAGGGCAGAAAAAAGTTCAATTAAAGAGAGAACTGCTTCGGTAACTGGAATTTCGTCGAATAGTTAACATCGTTAACGTCGAATACGAACTTTAAAATTTGAAAGTCGATCTTTAACCCTCTCGAGTGGCGAGTCCGCGTATACCGGAAAATGGGTTTTGTTGCTTGCGTACTTTTTTCCCTCTCGTTTCGGTTTATTATTGGCTATTGTCGTTGATTTTAACAGCATGTAAATTGTAAAAGAGATATTACACTGTTAAATATTTCATTTACATGAAATTTTCAAATAAAAATGTAATTTAAATATTAATTTACATAGTTCTCACAAATAGTTGATAACTTTTTAGCATAATTATAATCTAATATCTGAGATGTAAGTGCAGAAAATAAAACTTATTACAACAAAAGGGATTCGAAATGTATCGTTTACACGATGTAGACATCTCTCTCTCTCTCTTTCTCTCTTTCGAGCGCGCGCGTACTATATGATATTAGTTTATTTTATCATAGTTATTTTTAAACGAGAAAATAATCTCTCGTCTGATCTGTCGAGTGCATAATCAAATAACCATGCATATATATATTTAGCACGTTCGATTTTATGTCACACTAAATGATTGAATCGAAAACGATTATAAATAATAAATTTAGTTTGAAGTAGTTTTTTAGAAAATAGAACATGTTGACTGTTGAATATATTTAGAAAGATATACATATTTGGCTATTCGATTAAAATATTTAAAATTGTCTAGGGAAATAAGAAGCTCCCGAAGTTCGGTCTGACACATCTGGTGCGTTAATTGAAGGATAAAAAGGATAAGTGATCTATGAAGCATTAAATTGTGTAATCATTTAACAGAGTCGGTGGAGAGCACGTGACGAACGAGCATCGATGTCACGAGCAGTGGGATTAATTCACAGCGATTTGTAATCTACGAACGAGCTGGTACTGCGAGAAATGTTTCTGAAGAAAAAATACATTTTAAAAAGTTTACATTGTATTATTAATTTAATTATATATATTATAGCTTTTTTGTTATACATGGTGTCCCAAAAAGTCAGGAATATCTCGAAGGGATTAAGTTTTCGAAAGAAATTTAGTGCAAAAGCAGATCTTTTTAAACTCTACAACTTTTGTATTAAACATTTTTTTTTTTCGAAAACTTGAGATATTCCGGAATTCCGAACTTTTTGAGATACTCTGTGTAATATTTACGTACATTAAGATTAAATTTCGCATAAATATGATCACGATAATATAAAGACCTTTAGTTTCTGATCAAAATCACACTTTGCAAAATTAGTTCCGTGTCTCAATTAACTAATTCAATTGCTTTCGACTATCCGCATCCGGATCGCTCGTTCAGTTGGTCCGGACGTTTCGAGGAACCGCCACCGGAACAATTCGCGTGCGCGCCATGAGTATAGAGTAAATAGTTCCGTACAGTTATTATTACACGCATTATTAGGGTCGCAGCCGCAGGAATATTGAAACGTACGCGCGTATGAGATATTTGAGTGAGGAGTTAACGATCATGTGGTTAAAATTGCTCGGGTAATTCCATACTGCGGATCCATGCCAGAAATATTTTCGCGTTGATTTGCGCGACACTCTTATGCGATAATTAGGGTAATTACAAAAAACGGGTACGATGCAGGTTTATTACGAAGATTAAAAATTGCTGATGTCTCCCGGCGCGCTTAATTCACAAAAGCGTGCTCCAAGATCCAAGAAATTCGCGCATCTAATGCGATTACTCATCATCCGTTACCATCAATTAATAATTTCTTTTGCGTCTTTATCACGACTGAAAAGTCACGATATTAGTAAATCAGAAGTTTAAATTCGGATGTGCCAGATCGATAAAATTTTTTTGCCGTTTACCCTTTCAATTTCTCATTTTTAATTTTTTTAAATTATTAGCAGCTTTACTTCAAGCGTGCTACAAACAAGCATGTGTAAACAATGATTATCATAAGTGCGATGTGTAAACAATGATTATCATAAGTGCGATTTTTCCCGATAATGTGTAGAAGGAAAATTCGCACTCTTGTATTCTCGTTTCCTCCGATGAGTCTCACGAATCCTTCATTCTATTTTTTTTTCTTTATTGACGTGAAGTTTGCGAAACAAAAACGCGATCGGTTGCCCGAGACGTCTGCGTCGGAAATTTCGATCGACGGGACGCATTTAAGCGGCGGACAAAGCGCTTTTGGAAAATAAGCTGCGAGTTTTTCTCGCTTAAGTGGCGGGTCGGAAGTTTAAGTGGTCGAGCGCGAAAGTAGAAAGAAAAAGAGAGGAAAAAAGGTCCATTCGGGCCGAAAAATGCGAGAAAGAGAGTAAGCACGGTACGAATAGGCTTTGGACTCTCTACATTTGCGGAGAGAGAAACCGGCTCAGGATTCGCGCGCGTGGAAACCTTTCATTAATTTCACAAAGGCCGCTACTTGACCCCCTAACCGTCGCTAGCGATTCTTACATTTCTTCCTCTCTCCCCTCCTCTCTCTCTCTCTCTCTATTTCTCTCTCGCTCGCTCGAAAGCGCATCCCGGCCGAGGAATCGGATAAAGCGTAATGGCAATGAGCGGCTTATGCTCAACTCATTAAACGCAAGCCGGACGAACGTGGAAACTTGTATTCCCGCACAATCAGCGCGGAACGTAATATCCGGCAAATAAGATTCAGACTGCCGCGATAAATAAGAATCAGACGGTCACGTTAGCGCTAAACTTGTGTGCAAGCATATTTTCATTGTACATCTAATTCTGAATATGTATGTGACATCGTGTTCGAGTCTAATTTTGATACATTAAGTTTTAATTCTTATTTATAATATCTAGTTTTAATCCTTATGAGCTTTTATTACACTTTATTCTATTTATACAACGTGGTAGAGAAGACGAATGAAATGTAACAAATTTCCTAAAAGCCGATTTGGTATATAGTTAAAACGAAGCGAACGTCTTTCGGTAGAATGGAAAATTGACATATTTAATCCGTTCGATCGTGCTAGCTCGTAATTTTCGCTGGACGGAGCCTCCTTATTTACATGTGCTTATACTATCAGTTTCCATTCGCAGCACGATTCGCCGCGTCCTACCTAACTGAATTCGCCAAATTCTCAATCGAAAGTCAATAATTACACAGTTGGATTTGAACTCGTGTAATTCGACTGTGATCGGGGAAACATCGCTTAATCTCGACCGGGTACACACAGCCGAGGCGCTTTTGTACAACATTTTCGCTTTATCTTCGCGCCGCCACACGTCGAGGAATTCTCGTAGTTCCTCTCATCGTGGGCCGCCATTAATGTAAATATTGTCTCAGCGCGCGCGTTAGTTAACCGCGTTCGCTCGTCTATTCGACACGTTCCCAAGTATTTCATTTATTTTTCCACGCCGGTTTATCTATATCCCTACGTTTGATTAATATTCGCTCGGTCGATTTACCACGCCGCGAAAATTGTTCACCCTTCAACCACTAATCTGATTTGCTTCCGCGAAGAATTCGATTTTCACATTTGAGTTTTCCTAGCCGAAAAGATTTTCACCGCCAAGAGGTGAAAATAAGAATGCACGATAAAATGTCTCTTGTTTTATATTTTTTTTACTATTGTACATTTTTTATCATAGATGAGTAACAGCTCGAAATTGTGGCATCAGAAATTGTAATGTTACAGCTTAATGTTGTTTAAAAAATATTTCTATTATGATGTATGTGTGAATAAAAAAAAAAACACACACACATCATCATCATCATCATCATCATCAAACTGAAAAGATTTCATTATATTGTAAAATGGTGCACGAATTTCTCTTGCTTTCTCTTGATGAGAGGAAAGATTAATGTTCTGTCGATTTAGTACGACAGAAAAGATTTTTAGAGATAAATTGATTATCGTTAATTCCATTATGTGCCCCACGTTACTAATCAAAGAATAAATCATAGATCCATTAGGTTGTGCGAATAGAATATATATATATATATATACAGATACATTATTTAAAGTTTATTAAATTTTACTTAATTCTTAAGATAAATATTGCACAATTTAAGTCTTATTAAATGTAGGAAAATTATTTAGCAATAACTAGTTATAACGTGATGTAATAATTTTAAAATTATAAAGTCTTTGTGGTTAATAAATGGCTCGTGAATTATATCGGGGACAACGTTAAGTTTCAATTATTACAATTTCTTCTCCGCGAAAATTACAGTCTCCGCGGTAATGGCTAAAAGGAACAGATTACAAGGCTCGTTACTTTCACGCGATGTCGATAAATTTCCAAAGACTCTCTGTAAGTAAATGAAGCTTAAAAATTCTCGCGCGAGCTTTTCTCTCATTGACAATCTATAATTCAACGTTCACGATGTCCATCGACACGTCAAATAATAGAGAAGCTTTGTCTGCGCCGAAAAGAGATTCGCAGCCATAATCCATTTAATATAGTGAGTTTTGAGATTACGAGCCGAGCGCAGCTTGCTAATGGCGAATTTTTCGCTCGCGTTAACGGCGGCGTTTTTGCGATTAATAAAGCGCAAGAGCGCGCGGTGAAGAGTGATCGGTTTGAATCGCCCTCGAAACAATCATATCGCAAACTCGTTTTATCAACGACTCCACCTCCCGCGCGCCTGCTCGCCGTTGTAGCCTACATTTTTATCGCCGCTCTTACTCGCGCGTTTGTTCGCATTACGAAGTGGGACTTTTATTCTTCGATAAATCTCATAAATCAAGACGGAAAGTTCCCCGGATGTCTAAGTGAATTGGACATTTGAAAAATAACGCGAGTTAAGCGAGGTAAGTGCGTATGCGGGACAAGTATGTAGGGTGATTGAAAGTTACCGAGTACCTCTCTTCTAACTTCGGATAGAAATTTCGAACTTCTCTAAGGTGGGCAAGACCGGAGTAAAATAGCATTAAATTTATTAAAGAAGTATGAAGATATTACATACACTCGCTCCCTACGTGCACTTAGTTTCACGCGCTCTAAGTCATTGTTACTGTCAAAAAGTTGCGGGTCGCATCGTAATAACCTCGAGGACCTCGTAAACTGGGATGTACCCGATTAAGTTCGATCTTACTTGCAGAAGAGACATTGTTTCTCCGTTTGCACGACGCGAACGAACGCGGTAATAAAATCGTCACGATCGTATTTCGTGTCACTTCAGTATTTTATTCCTTGTGTTTTATTCCTTGTGTTTACAGTGAAATAGACAATAATAACGACTCGATCGAAGTACTGACGTAATGATAAAAATAAATATTGGGATATATATATATACGGAGACGCGCGAGAGATGAATGTAGGCCGTTCGTATACACGGCGCGATGCAATAATTGCGGAAAAGCCGTAGGAGCTCTCGAAGGCACACAAAGGAAACGTAACTTCCAGACTCGGTACCGATAAAAGAGAAATCGATCAGCATGGCTCGCCCACGCCGTCGTTGTCGTCGTCGTCGTCGATGTAGTCTCCGGAAACTGGTTGTGAAACGCGAGCTCTCTCGCGTATAAATATCTATAAACACCGTGTATTTTCTCGCACAGAGAAGCACCTGTCTCCAGGTGAGCGCACCGTCGCTGCGGAATAAATTCGTAAACCCGACCGCAACCGCACGCGCATTCGGTGCGGAATAATATCCCGTAATGGAGATGTTGCAATCTTCGGGAAATAATATTTATTGTGTCGCGGAGAAACTTGCGGTACGAGTATTTTTATGCGAGATGCGAGGAGGAATGAAGCGCACTCAACAAAGCACGGTTACGTGTGGCGTAGCTGTAAAATTGTCTCGGGACACCTTCGTTGCTCTTTCTTTTCTCGTAAATATTTTGCGCTTCTAAACGGATGTGTGATTTATTTAAGTAATTTACAGGCGATGTAATTAGTGATGTAGACATTTAACGGTCTTTCGTCACTTTTGAAAATATTAGAAGGCAAATATTTTACGCGGATACAGAGCATTTGCCGTTTCTAGTTTTGCGAGCAACAAAACCGATGGTTTTCAGCTTGAGGATATTGGTATTCTTTGAGGAATGTATATTTTTGACGAGATTATCGTATTTATATATATATATATATATATATATATATATATATATATTACGAGATGCGCTTTACTCGATTAAATCCCGGAGTTAGAAAATCTCGTCAAAAATATACATTCCTCAAAGAATATAATATATATATATATATATATATATATATATATATATATATAGATTACATAGATATTTCAATTAACTCGCCACTTCGTGCAAATATATGTGCATTCTTCTCGATCGCGGCTGCAATTAATCGCGCAAACACAAGCAGTCGTGCTCGAGAAAGATACATACATATCGGGAAACATCACGAATTGGACGCGGATTTATTTATGCAGCGATCGAATGCGCGTTTTATGTTTCGACGATCGGATACAATGCAGATTTATTCTGTAAGCTGGCGTTTACGCGACGCTTCGCTGATCGAGGAACGGTTTTTCTCATGCCGTGAAAACGGACAGCCGGAAAAGCCGGATGAGACGCGAAAACTCGATATGTATCCGACGCGAATATGCCGTTAAATCGACGGATTTCGCGTCCACCCATCCGGGATAAGACCGCTTAATTAACCATAATTACTTGTACTCTCGAGAGATCTCTTCTCAGCCGACCCGCTGTCTGCAACTTGACTTTCCGCTTCGCGTCTCAATCGGGACCGCTAATTAAAATTAATCCTTAAAGTTTTTATCAACCCGTCGATTGCATTGATTGGATTCATTACACGCACATTTGCCTTTAAAAATACTTTCCATATACATAAACGCATATCATAAACGTTTAATGTATGTGTAAAATATCTCAAAATTAAAAGTGTGTTATCTTTTTAATTAATTATACTATTAATTTTCCAAGTCAATCGCAAACATATTTGTTCGCAACATTCTATTCGTCAGAAAAGTTATAAAGTTTATAATAAAAATAATAAGAGTATTTTTTTTAGAAAAACAAAATATTTAAAATGCTGTAGGAATATATGTATTTTAATTGTTCCTATTTTAATCTTATTTAAAATCTCATTAATTGTTCAGATCTTAAGCAACATTTATTATATTAACACTTATTATATATAAATAACGAAAACATTTAGTTACGATATTACGGAATCAAGGGTTTCGATCGTTATATTATAATTTACCTCGTAAAATGGTCATTAAAAATTTTAATTTGTTTGACCATCGTACTTTATCGTCGAGAAATTAACTCTCGAGCTCGTTCGCGCTTTACGATGTCTTCTGCGAAGCATCAGTTACACACGCAGCATGCAATATCAGAGTGTGTATTATTGCAACGTAAGCTGCAGGGTAATTCGAAGTATCTCAGGCACGATATCTCAGGCTACATCTCGAACATTTTTATTTTATTCGTTATTTGCATTGATCAAATAAGGATTGCTTACAAACCTCACTTACTTCGTATTCCAGTCTACGTTCAATAATGTTATTTCGCGTTATAAATTAGTTTTAGCTTGTCATAGCTAACATAGATTACCTTCCTTAAGTTTCTTGGAGAAATCAATTCATTAATGTCAACAAAATTTGTATAATCTACATTACTAAACGAGAGGTCACTTTAGACATACCTGCAATTTCGCAGAGGGTTGTTATATAAAAAAATTATCCTACCCTTTCCTCGCCCCCACGGTGCTTAAAGTCACCGACTAATTGACTATGGTAATCAGTTAATTATTATTAATAAGGATTCATCAGGATGACGCGAGTGTCGATGGAGCGGCGTCCGCGTCTCTTAATCCACCGAAAATTTATGAAGCCTGAGCCGAGCTAGCATCCACCCTATCGTCGATCCACAGCGGCCTGCTCTTCTCGTAAATTATAGAACGTGACATCCGATCGAGTGGCATCCACTGTGACGTGGTGTGTGAAGACGGAATTAATTACTTAAAACCGATATCGCCGCCCACGCCGCCGGTGTCGCAGTGTGGATCGCATCCGTTTGCTCTTCAAGCTCGAATTTCTTGTATTTATTTCCAGCTTGGAACTTCCTGTCGAACTATTAAAATCGCTGTCTAAACTTGACTTGCCCTTCCGACAACTTCGTCCATCGATAGAACGCGTCATACGAGAGTTAGTTATCCGATCCAGGGACGCGTCGGGTAAACAAAAGCTGCTGCGTAAACAACGTCTAATCCGCTCATCGAACGTGATTAACATATTTGTACACTCTTGGGAAATACGTTGTGACTTTACATGAACATTTAATTCTCTTCAAAAAATGATTATAAAAGTGTCTGATTTTATCGAATCAATTTCTTTCATAGTTCCGTGTGTCCTCGCGCAGAGATCAAAGCTGGTGCGAATTGAATGACTTCAATTTTCGATATTGCCAATATAGAAAAATACGCTACACGCCAATCGTCGCCTCTTCATAATTCTGAAGAGACGTAGAGTGCGGTCTCTCTTTATCACTAGAATTTGAACTCGGTGACAAAAAAAAAACTTTTCTGCCTTCTATCGCTACTAAAACAAACACGCCGTTCATCGATTTCTTTCCAGAACACTAGTAAGCGTGAATCAGCTTTAATGGGCCGCTCCCTCAGCAATCGAGAGTGTAAGATGTGTAATTAACCGTGATTAGCTGCCGTGGCTGTTCGAAATCCTTCCACTCCTCCCTCTCCCTATTTCTCTCTCTCTCGTCCTCGTCCGTCTACTGTTTGTAATCCGATTTTCCGCCTCGTATAGCGCGCGCACGGGGTATCGACGCTCCGAATTTTGCGCGTCGCAGCGCGACCCAAGAGCAGTCTTCGTGTAAAAGCGTGATACAACTTTCGACACTGCTGGGGTCGTTTATTCGTGCGTTTTGTTTCCCGACAGCAAAGATAATACTGCCCGAGCTTCGTGTATAACGTCGAGTGAGAGCCCTTCAAAAAAGAACTTATAAAAAAATTGGTTAAATATAAAGTTAGTAGCCGCTTTAAGTAGTACGAAGAAACACTATACACTATACATGACATCCAATGATTTTTTTAAGAAAAATTTGTAGCTTAGATAAATAATTCTCTTACAGCACAGATTTAGGGATTTCTTCCAATTTCTTTCACATATCTATTTAATTATCCGTTAACCCTTAACCACGGACATACAAAATACGGAACATTAACCCGGACGTGTCGTCCTCCAGACTACTAGCTTTATTGCGTCTGAAACATTGTATGGGGTAATTAAATTGTTTGTAGCTCCTGTTATCGGTTAAAATACGTACCTTAGTGTATCTCGGAAACAGGAAAAACTCAAATGTTTACTCGTAAAAAAATACATATATTTCTTTTACGCGTCGTCTGTGAGACGACACGTCCGTGGTTAAAGGTTAACGCTTCATATTTTGAAGACTCTTAGCATCGATGATTTGCTGTCTTTCAGTGATTACTAACAACTTTTCTTAAACACTCAATAAAACTTTTAAGCGTTTGAATTATTACTTCTATGTCTATACCATTTATTTGACAATCTATTTCTTTCTTCTTTTGACGATCTCCATCAGATTCTTCTTACCATCCGTCGACTTAACGTCGTTCGCTTCGCGCATTGTTTATGTATTACAACAAGATGTGCGCAATGCGATTTCACGACGGGGACGCAAGTAAATGTGTAACCACAGTTCATGAAATGTGCCTCGCGGAATATCGGCTTCGTTCGTCTCATGCCCGCTCGTAATCCAATTTTCCGCTCGGTATCGGCGGAAAGCACAGCATCCGCGCGGTATCACAGCAGTCGAATTTAAGCGACGCGACGGGCGAAAGGTGGCATTTTCATCCTACTCTCCTCGACCGGATACACTCGCTTCCATCGCAGCGTGTGCATCCGGTTGCTCCTCTCTCCATTCCCATTTCTCTCTTGAAAAACCTCTCGATATGCTAATACCCTTGATACCCATGTCGCGCGTTAGCCGGCTGGATTTTTCCGCGGAAACGTTTACGCCGCTTCGTTAGCTCGTTAGAGAGGGCTCCGTTGATTTCTTTCGCGCATAAAGGAAAGGATTTCCATTTCCCGTCAGCTGTTTACATTCTCCTCCGTGCGTTACTGTACGCATAATTTCATTTTTCTGTCGCAATCTTAAACCCGTATAATCAAAAAATTGCTGCAAAAAATGCGAAACAGAGTTTGTCAAAGGGAATGTATATGTAGTCTCATCTTCATCAAGCTTATACATTACGTAATTACAACTACCTTTGAGCGACGTGTGTCATTGTTTTTTTTGCGCATGAGAAGGATTATAGTTGAAAAATTAACAGGTGCATTTTGACCTTTGAATAGGAGAGTATTTACATAAAACTGCTCGAATTTTTATTAAAATTTATTGTGTGAATCGATGATAGCAATTGGAATATGCGAAAGACGATAGGTATGCGTATTAATTTTGCGCAGTAACGAGGATTATACGTCGCGAACGGAATTCGAGGCCTTCGCTATCCGTACCAGTAATCACGGGCAGTCTGGGCATAATTCACTTTGATCGCTTTTCGCACCAGTCGTTAAACGGCCGTTAATATCGTTGTTAAAGACCCTTATACGAGACCTATATACTGTTGCACAATGGTGATTAACCTACATATCAGAAAAGCGCTTCTCTCTTAAATACACTGTTAATTCGTAATTTGTGGTAAATAATTCCTCTCCGTTGCAAATAAAATTTGCGCAAATTCCATCGATACTCATATCAGTAGGGAATCAGTTTTATGATTGTATCCGTATAACGTAAACAATTAGGAACACTAATATATCGAGAATCAATCGTAAAATTGAGAAAAAATCCCGCAAAAAATGTGTTACGACTACAAATTAATGTCAAACATTATTGTTACAGGGCTATTGGAATCGTTATTGAAATCGATGTACAATCGCTTGAATATATTTAATAAAAAATGTGAAAAGTTTCTTTGTTTATTCAATTAATTGCAATCTAATATGCAAGCTTTTAAGCAGTGTAGCATATTTTTACTTCCAATTTTTGCTGTCAATTGTAGCTTTGCGCGACGAAACCAACCTAGACTTGATGTTATTACGCTTTCACGATCATTTAATGCATTTTATTTTTAAAGTGACGTACACGACATAAATTTTTACAACCTGGTTAAAATGAATGCCTCGCTTTCATTTGTATTATCCTCGTAGCTCTTTTTTTTTTAATTTGGCGTGTGCTTTCGAAATAAATGGTTCCACTGCTACCTACCGTATGTTAGATTTATCATAACATACATTTTCAGGGAAACCCCGTGTATTTTTAACCACTTTAAAGATTTATATTTTCGAGGGATTTTTATAAAGTACCTCCGCAATTACCTCAGCGTGAACTTTCGTCGGGAAACAGTTCAGCGAGATAAACTGCAAAATAATGAAAGAATTTTTCTCTTTACATTTTTCAGTGGTTCAGTAGGTCTGAGAGACGCGTAATTGGTACTCGTAAGCATCACGTTAAAAGTGCTCGTCGTCCTGTTTCACGTCATTATTGGCCATTGGGTCGAATCCTCGAGCGCCCGAATGAGGCCACCTCGACAAAAGCATTGCGCACTTAACTCAATCGCGTGTCGCGCGCAACGAATCCTCGTTTAATCAGCACCTTTTAGGCGGACCCGAGATAAGACTCGTAATTAGTTATACAGGTCGCTTTGAAGCCCGTCTCATCCTCCGCCCTTTCCCTTTCCCTTCACCCCTCCGACTACAAGCTACCCGACGTTTGCACCTAATCCGATTTTCCGCCTTGCGTGTACGAGACTGTCTCTCTCGAAAGATGAATTCGATCGGTGAACCGAAGACGTGCGGTGAACCGGGGCATCGTCTTCAAGGTCTTCAAGAGATCTTCCAATTCCACCATCAAAATATC
Source organism: Crematogaster levior (assembly GCA_901521435.1). Classification (NCBI taxonomy): domain Eukaryota; kingdom Metazoa; phylum Arthropoda; class Insecta; order Hymenoptera; family Formicidae; genus Crematogaster; species Crematogaster levior. The sequence continues at coordinate 444,111 of CABEGB010000391.1, read as the reverse complement.
GATATTTCAATGTTCGTAAATTGCATTAGTTCGCCTCACAAGAAGAACGTTTTGTGTCTCCCTCGCCGATTTGAAAATTATTGAAATTGTGCGGGGATGGGAAAACGATTGGCGTTAATTCTGTTTATTCATTTATTATTTTTTAACAAACAATGTCATTGCAGTTGACATTAATCGAGCTTTAATATAATTTTATATATTATGCTATTCTTTCGCTTTCCTTTATACTCTTTCTTTAAAAAAAAAGAATATATAATGATATATCATCAGTTTCACGATTCTTTGGGCATTTTATTCGTCCGGAAAATTTCGAACGATACGTATTCCCTTAAGTTGAAAGATATAACACGTCGCAATCTCTTACCGACGACTTGTCAAAGTATGGAATACGTGGTGCGGGACGTATCTCCGGGGGATGTCATGCGGCAGATGAAGAGAGAAAAGAGAAAGAGAGAGAAAATAAGTAAGTACCCCAGTACGGAAAAGCTGAGAAAATGCAGCGATCGAGATGCGAGACACGCGAGCTTTCATCGGAGCTGCCGCATAACGTAGAAGCTCGATTGATTTGTCGAACTATCGTTATCCACCCTGCTGACACCGCGACGCTCCACATTTCGAGATCACGATATTTCGCTCGCCTCCATGCGGTTTTGCCCTGACAAATTTCAAAAGCGCTATTTCACGCGGTCTCTATTTAACCCCCATTCGTCCCATTCGTCATCGCGTGTGGATATCGCGCGATTTTGTCATGGTCCGCTATCGCGCGGACGATGACGAAGAGCCGCGGATCAGCTCCGGTGTGCAGTTTTGCCTTTAATGTGTTTACAATGGTTACTGCGTTTTGCGGCGAGGCATGCATTCGTGTCACGTATTCACGCGATAATTGGCGTAATTGGTGGATAATGGTGCCGCGCCATGCTGGATATTTCGAGGCGATGTTTTGGTTTGCGAATAGACAACGCTATCCTATCTAGAGCTATCGCTATCATAGAGATAACGGTTCGCAAGACTACGTTCCGGCAAACAATGCGATAACCTGGCCACGGATTTCGGAGTTTTGCCCTTTGAGAACTACTCCCCAGATAACGGAACTCTCGCATGGACATTTGGCCCGTACGTGTGTGGGAAAACTGCGTTTTCTTACAGTTACTATCGACGGTAAGATCGCCCGATCCAAATGGAAGTATCGGGGATGAATACTAATATGTGAATTTTTCTCTGGGAGCAATTCTCCGGTAAAGATACATTGACCTGACGCAAAGCCTCGCATTTTTATTTTAACTTCGCGTTAATAAGGTCACGGTGCATCGTGCAACCGATTACTGCGCGTATGAAAAATGAGATATCTCGCGGGTAGGAGCGTAAAACGCTAACGCGAATTTTATGGGGCGTCTCCCTAAAACGGCGAGAGTTTTATTCCCACCGTAACAACTCGGAGCAAGGCCGTAAGAATTGCACTCTCGCTCCGTGACAGCATTTTATTTCGTCTTTGAAAGTCGCGTTCGCGAGATATACAGCCGTGCACGCGATCGAAATGGGAACGCTCCGCTCGTGGAAGCTTTGTCATCATCCATAGTTAAAGTTTTCCCGAAGATTTCGCCGGGGGGATACTGGACGAGCGACGTCGAGGCTGGCTTATTGACTTCTACGTCAATGGACGTCAATTTGCGGTCGAAAAACGGATCGGTAAAATTTTTATGCCGCGGAATGTTATCTCCAGTGACAAATCCACGACAAAAATAACACTAGAGAGCGACTAAATGTTAGCGACTGTCGTTCCGGCGGACATATGTAATAAGAATGCGGTAATTTAATTTCGCGTCAATCGAAACGTTTCATTGTTGAACGCGCACAATGTGCTCTGCGAACGTTTTGAAATTAAAAAGTTCTGACAGTACATATGTAAATACTTGAAAGGAGAATCCTAATTCTCGTTTAAAAAATGGAATGTCCCTACTTATTCGTATTAAATATAATACATATACCTATACTATATAATAAACAAGTGTCAAATGTGTCACGTGTAAGGTACATATCATAATAAATAAGAATTGTAAACGGAAGAGTATTTTTTTACACCTCGACGATCTCGCACGGCATTGCAAACGCGGAGACTCCTTCCACTTCACGCGAAAGAATGAAGTCGTGTATTTTTCGAGAAAGAAATCGCGCAAGGTTAAACGCTTTGTTACCGATGCCACCGTGTTGTTAAAGTGTCCCATTTAGAAGAGTTTTGCCGAGCGAGCGAGGGACGCGAGGGAAGCGAGGAGGAAAACGTTTGGCGCGAGAAGCCGCCTCAAGTTGAAATCGTGTAACACCCGTTTCGCACCTCCTACCAGCCGCTTGTCAAAGTGTGACAGAATATGTGACAGCGGGATTGCATTTTCGCGCGGTGCTTCGCCGAGACGGAAAAAGGTAGCGGGAGCTCGGCGTGAAGCGACTCACGCCGCCGCTGCGCGAACAGACAGATAATATACGTAGTAGTGGAGAGACAGTTTGAAAACTGCGTCCGGGGAAGAAGCCTAAGTAGATTTTGTCGTCGGCTAATCCGCCCGTCTATTCTGTCGGCGCGTTGCGCATAAACGTCCGCGGTGAAATGTTATTTAAGGTACAACGATTTTCACGGATGAGAGGGAGGAAGAAGGGGGACGGAGAATTGGACTTCCCCTCGGATTTGCGAGAGCTTGCTGCGAGTGCTGCTTACAATTCGATGTAAATTGCGTTTTTAAAATTCCCACTGGTGCATTATAAGCAGAAGAGGTCCGCTAATATAGGTGGCACAATGAAAAATGTTTGCGAAACGGAGAGAAACGGTTACATAGGACATGTAATACCATAAACCGTACATTAAGAAATTAACGTGAGTGTAATTATATCTTTCATTTGTAATATTCAACCTATACTGAAATTAAGCTTGAATTATTTTGTCTGTATGAACAAAATCTCCCCGCAAGAGACATTTTCTTTGTCACACGGAGAAAATTCCTGCATTAATAATAAATTAATGCAGCGCAATGAGACACTGAGAAATAATACTTTTCACATGGCGTTTCGAAATTCAGAAAATCCGTTTTTTGTTATGCTCGCATAGACGAGACATAGAGGAATATATCTGTTTCCCCGCGTTAATGTAATTTATCATAATTACGCAAAGCAACGTGCATATATACCCGGATCTGTCGCAAATTGGGCTGCATTACGTCGCGCGGAAATCTGCGCAAACAAAAACCGCTCGGCGGATCCCGCTTTACAACGTTACCTTTTCGGCCCGTTACCAATTCCGGATCGTTACGCAAATAATAATTTCGACACGGCGGACTCGCGGTACAGCTCCGTTCAGTTTTTGACTCGTCGAACGCGCAATGCAATACCGACAGGTCGACGATTTTAATTAAAAAGAAAATATCCACACACGCTTCGCGCACAAGCGGGCTCGTCGTAATCGAATTTGCGACGACTCGCAATTGCATGTGGCGTTTTATGGAAATGACCGATAAAAAAAGAGGGAGGGTGTGGGAGGGTCGTGCGTGAGCGCTGGAGAATATCCGAGACTAGCCGGGCGAGATCGCTTCCCCTGAAAAGGTGCGACGAGCTTCGCTTCTTGAAAAACTTTCCGCCATTACCGTTCCTCGTCGACGTTCCCGCCCTCGCGGGAAAGCGACACGCCGTCAATTTTTTCGGGCCGTTTCCAGAAGAACCGTAAATCCAACCGCGGGATCGTTCGTCTATTTCCGGACCGTTTATTGAACGCTTGATATACGGCATAGTCGGATAGCGCGCTCAAAAATATCGGGATGTCACCTTCCATATTTTATTTAAATAGAAAAATTGATGCTCGTTTTGCAGGATTAACGTCGTCACGATAGCTGTATCCATTATTAATTGCTATTTTCGAATCAATTTAATTAGATGCATTCTCTAGAGAGTGTAATTCCTTTGGGTTATTTCTAATTCTCGATATTCTTCGATTTACCCATTTCTTTCAACGATTTCATTAACGTAAATGTTTAGAAATCTATAATAAAAGCGTGGATTTTTGCATTTTAATGTTAAGCTGTTAATTTTATCGTTGAGAATTGATTCTTCACGATATTGTGTTAAATGTTTTGCGCATCCGGTGTAAAGTTCGTGCTGCATCCACTCGGGTTTCGACGATGCCAGGACTTGCTTGCTCGGAGTTGATGCTTTTTCTCGGGACCGGGGAATTCACTGTCTCCACTTTTCGACACGTTCGAAGTCACGACTCGTCTATCGAGTCTGCCGCGAACATCTTGTGCCGAGGAGAGAATGAGGAAAAGGGAGGGAGAGCGACAGATACAAACGCGTCACGTTCGATCGTACCGGCGACTTATCAGACCTGGATATGTGTGACGGTAGCGATCGTATTTCGCCAGGTAGCGATAACTGTGAACGAAAAAAGACAATAAGTCGTGAAAATCCTGCCGCACCGGCACTTATCTTTTCCTCTCTCTCTCTCTCTTTTTCTCTCCAGAAACAAACGACGAGAATCTAGTGTTTCCCCTTCGATCATCAAATGAGTAAACGTCTCTGCCAAAGTACCATTAAGAAATATTAAGGAGAACTTGTTGTGGTCAAATAAATTGAAATTAGGATTATTTTAGTAATATCTCTGCGCATTGTTATTTGTCGAGATATTTAAGATAAGAAGATGAAGATTAAAAAATAGGGGGGGGGGGGAACTGCAATAAGATAAGTTTCTATACAGATTTATTTTTGTAGAAAAAACTTGCGATGAAGAGCGATTATAATAGATACTAATACCACGGATGTATTCAGACACAATTTCCAGGAACCATTCTGCCACGAGTTATTTTCTATGCAATATCGTCTCTGCGTGAAATTAGCAACTCGGAACTCGCAGGTGTCTCGAGCTCTGAAAGTTGCGAATGCTAGACTTGTTGAGACCGATCATCCGGTTGTCTAGAGCGGCAACGCTGAAGAATACGGAGAAACGCTATTATCATGGCGGAAATTATAATTATAATTCCGCCGCGAGAAATTAATTATTACGCGACCGACTATAACGAGCGACGTCTTTGATAGCGACATGGGCGTCAGGGTGATAAGTATTCATCGACTGTCGTCATCTCTTTGTCTCGCTCCCCCTTTCTTTCTCGTGTCGTACGAGCGACTTGACAAATCGGCAATATGGCGGGTTTCCTCAATTACGAAGTTGACGTAATTATGGTTTGTTAGCGAACTTTTCTCACGAATGGAATTGAAACCATACGAAGCACCAATAGAATTAGGTTAATTTCCTTTTCATATATGAAAATATGCAAAAAAAAGTGACGAATGTTTCAGTTGGAAACGTGAAATTAGCCTGTAAACCACGTGATTATAGAACGGTGAAAAAATAAATATTTAATGATAAATTTTCGAAATGTACTGCGAAACCTTTTGATCCTATTCTTTTTGTTAATTTGGATACAATATATTCGCAAAATTATCTAATCACAGCGCCGTGTAATCTGTTAATAATGGCAGATTACATTTGCGCGACGCAGTTGCGCATGTTCTCCGATGCGATCGCGGAATTTCACGAATATCTGCTCGATCTATCAATAAAATTCGCGGTAATTTAAACCGGAATACTACTGCTCTCACATAATTTCCTGTGTACACGCTTCAGACACGTTCGTCGAGCTCTGAAACTGTGGAACGTTGTGTAAATTCCATTCCGTAAATTTCTTGACTCTGATCCAGCAGATTGAACGTTACTATCGACGCAATTATTTTTCGCGCTGTTACTCCAAACGCGCCGCATGTTTATCCGGTGACTGGTGCGGAACATCCGTAAAATCACGTCGGTGTAACCAAACGGGTTCGCAACATGCCGCTCGTTACATCGTTTTCGCGAAAGGGGTTAAAGGTTGCGCCGTCGGTCGCATCGTTTTCGCCAGGCGAAAGTTATCGCGAATAAAAAGCAGGGCGCGGGTCGCTTTTAACGGACGGTGAAAAACAGATTCCGCGACGTTATTTTTCATTCACGTCGGAAAAGGAGCAACGCGGCGTTTCCCTCCAATCCATATATATCCGAGCGGTTACCACCAGTATCGAGCGAATGTCGATAGACTGCTGCGGCCCGACAGTCGGAATACAAACGGGGCGGCGATATTGCCATAAAAATATCCAGCCGCGTGTACAAAGCTGCCGGTTCTCCCTCCCTCCTGCTTCTGCTTCGCGTGCGCGCCGTGTTTCTCCCCTTTTAGCTTCTCCCCTCGCCAATCCCCCAAGACGAACACACCCTGTTTAGCCGCTGTGTGTTTGCGTAAACTGTATGAAACTCCGTCCGAGTTCAGTTAGGACGCATTGATGTATCATAAACATAGACTACCCCTCGCCTTGGACGCGGGAGTAGGCAAAATATTAATGATGCTTTCGGGAAGTATTTTCCAACCCTTCCTCTAGGATATCTAAATCCGACAGTTTTAACGTAGACATATGAGTAAAATGTTTAGATTGTCTTCCTTTTGGAGCAATAGAACATTTTTTTGAATGTGAAAAAAGTACGTAAGAATATATAAAAAAATATAAAAAGAAATTTAGAAACCGTACTTTATGTATTCATTTTTAAGATGGAATTATCATGTTTTGAGTTTGAATTTATTAATTTTACTAAATTATGAGTCATTCTCGAAGAGTACAAGAACAATAAATACACTAATTAAATATTATCTTAATGAATGTAATGAATAATGTCGATGAATGATAAGATAAGTGCAACGACAGTTTTTTGTAATAATGTTTTATAATGAGGAAGAAGGGCGAGATGAAAAATGAAAGCAATTCGTTGTATATCTCGACAAGTTATTATGACCGCATCAACTTCGATACGTAACCATGATGGACTTCAATTAGCGTGTGCATATTAATGCTGTGTACACGTACACGTATATGCAAACGTTGCGCTTGCACGTGTGGTGTCCGCATGAGTGGAACAAAAAGAGCACTCCTGCGGCGCCGGGAAAAAAGTTATAACCAAAATCATTGCGCGCCTATGAAGCTGCTTTGTCCACTTTCGTATGCGTACGTACGTACTTGAATGCGAGAGCGTGTTGCGTAAAGTGGATACGTTTGCATCGTGTGGTCTGCAATTTGGATGAAAGGGGGAAAGCTGGGAAAAGCTTACATCGATCGCGTTATCGCCGGGCCTGTATGTGTAATCAAGGTTTCGCTTTCTGAAAGCGTCTCTCGACTTAATAAAGTTTTCAGGTGAACGGAATTTAGAGTGACTCTCGAGGAAAATGACATGCGAGCTTCGTGTTGGGCGTAGAATCGAGATTGCATTCTCTCAGAGCGACTCTCGATATTGAATCTCGCAAATGGGCAATCAGTCACTCCGGAGAATCGGAGGATTTTTACTTTAAAAATGGCATATGGAAAATATAATTGTGTATTGATTATAAAGTTCTCTATGCCTATCTCCATATCTATGATATCACTCTAATGTTCATTCTTTCGCAGGTTTCTATTTAATTTTATTTCAAAAATGTATTATCTAACTTTATTTTTTCAATCCTCTTCAATTATCGGAAAAAATCTTCATTGCGTTTAGAATTTGGGGGACTTCTCAGCGAGTGCGCATTTGAAAATTTTAGCTGCGAGAGAGCGACTCTCGATAATAAAATTCTCTCACTGAAACATCTAGTTAAACATTACGCGAAGTTTCGTGAAGTGGAAATTTTCGAGCTTCGAAAATATTGCATACCTATCTCCACATCGAGAAATCAGGTCATTTTTAGATGAAAAATTCAAAAATCGACATTGAATTTACACTCGCTCGCATAATAATACAAATTCAGAAAGATTATCTACTGCTCGTTATATCACTATTGATATCAAAATAACGCTTGAATCTAGGGGATGGAGTTTTAAAAATACGCTGCTTCTCGTTTAAAATTGCGCGGCCGCGCGTTCTTTCGAGTTTTATTTTTCCTCTCTCTCGATACTCGGAGTTCAATTAGCGCGCATATACACACACGTGCGCGCGCGCGTACACGCACAGAGAAGTACTGTGTTTCATCTGTCAGGAACGTATCCAGAGATCAATTTTGAGTCACAAGGACTTTTTATTTACTAACATAGTCAATAAAATTAGACATATCACATTTTGTTATTTATATTTTTTGAATACAAGAGCATATACACGATATATAATACATGACAAATACAATAATGTCTGTTACTTTTTTTATTTATGTTTAAAAAGATAAAGCACAAAGGAATAGCTTAGGGGTGCAAATTACACATTAGTGCATCCTCTCTGCCTAACTATACCCGTCACGTCATGAAGCGCATCCGAGGATCGCGCACCCTCTTTCCGATTTTTATTTTTCGTTGCATAACATCGATATCAAGTTCAATTGACACGCACATAAATGTTTTGCGCGGGTGCGCGCGGACCCACTGGTAAAAGGTCGGGGCCCGGGGAAAAAGTTGTTAGAGAGCGACTCCCCTGTGTGTACATATCCGCGGGCGTGGGCTACGTACATATAAACGGATATACAAAATACTATATATGTATATATGTATACAAAAGGACTCATATCTTGCGATTTAAATTTGTATAAAGGCATAAATCGAATTAGGAATCATGCACGATGAGACTTGTACTGCTGTACCCTGCTGCGGTATCGAGCTGTACAAAAATCCCTTTTCCGCAGCCTGGAAAAAATAGCGAAACCCAGTCCAGTCTTTCGCCATGCGCCCGCAACGACGCTGTTTGTTATTTTTTTTCAATTATCTTTGTTTGCACCGCTCTGCATTTTCGTTTTTCTTAATATCGAGATATTTTTGGTGATATTTCGATCTTGTGTCGTTAAGCGCGTTATCCCCTTTTTGTATTCGGGGGGAGGATACATTATTCTCTCCGAATGTTATTTTTTTATCGATCGGGAAATGTTCGAAGGTGCTTTGCCGAAATTTTTACTCATCGTTATATCATTATGTCGAACGAAAATAATGGTATCGTTATTTCCGTCGAGGCGAAAGACAATTATTGAATATCAATAGTCTTATTCGTTATTCTCATTAGGATTGTCGTTCCTCTGACATAGTTTCGAGAACTTACGAGCATCTCTTCTATTGAAACAACTTATATTTTTGCGACTACCATTCGGAATAATTAAATTTTCTTCTCCGATCGTTACGTGGCGTTCTCGAAATAAACGATATATGTTGAATAACAAGTGCACGCGGAGCGATTATCGATCCCGGACCATTTCGGTAATTTCGAATTTTCGCCGTTCCTCTGCATTCTTTTTTTCCGCCGCTTGTGAGCGTTCCAATTAGCACTCGCATTAACATTGCCGATCGGCGTGTTCGCGTGTGCGAGCGAGCGAAACGAAACCATTCGCATCGCAAATGTGAGAGGATTTCGTGTAACGCGCGAAAAACGTCGCAAAATTGTGTCGACGGCGGGACGGATCGTTTTATGCACGCAGTTTCGGCACGTGAAACGCGAAAATGGAACAAAAGTCGTTTGACAGTGAGGCTTATTTCCGTGTCGCGCATCTGAAAAAGTCCGAAGTTCGAATTGTCGTGTCGTTAGAATCGATGATCATCGACGTATCGGCGGGATCGACAACAATTCGGTATACACGCGAGAGGTAAAGCCGATGCGGCGAGTCGATCGGTCGGAATTTTCGAAAGCAATTGAACGGTTTGTTCGCCGTCGTGACCGTTAGTCCAATTGAAATTACGAACAGTAGTGAAACGAATGGATTTGGACGCCGCTGGCCTTTTCGGCCTATTATTGCCGTCGGGTGCGATTAATACTCTACCGGAGGAGAAAAACGAATATACGGAACGCTCCATTACTGCTGAGCGAATTTTTAATGCAAGATCCTTTGACAAATTTGCGGTCGATTTCCCCGAAAGAGTATCTGATGGATTTAATAGCGAAGAGGACTTCTCTATAGACGGAGAAGAGCGTGTTCGGTGGAAAAAATTCCCATCCGAGTCGCCGACCGTGAAAAAATTTGAGGGTGCCAGCGAATAACGAGAACGATGTCTTCCCTCTTTTTTTAAAAAATAAAATAACGATATCGGCTTGACAAAAGTCACAACCTTGTCGATACGTATTGTTGTTATAATAAAATCTTAGTATTTTTATTCTATAATTCTGTGCGCGACCGATTGCTGTTACAGGAAAAAATAAATTAGAAATCAGAATTGTTTCGTTGGAATTTCGACAGAAAACATTTAAAAGATTTTTTTAGAACGTGCATTGATATTGGGTGGTAAAACCTTTACACTCCTGAAACAGAAAGCTAAAAATTGTCCTCGTAACGCTTTGTCAATAAAGGAGTTGCGTTACCGGAAAACATTCTGTGGTTAATCAGATAATATCGAGTATATACGTTTCGATGCTCATCTGCAAGCTGATATGCGTAATTCGTGGTGGTGAACGTGTCCGAAACACGCGGGAATTAATTCGAATGGTCAAGGGAGGGTAAATCGGACAGTGCGAAAAATTAGCCATTTTCGCACGATTGCCGAAATTCGAGCAGAATGTTCGGCGAGCGGCCGTCCGGCGGGACCGATTCCCGGATCAGGAACAAGGATATCATTACCCAATCGACTGGCAGACAGAGCTCGAGCCTGTCGACACAGTACGACTGTATCATTGTTCGGTGAGTAACTCTCGGTGCACATATATGCCGATATATATGCGTTGCTGACAGATGATTGAGCGCAACGATTGCCGCATGGACCGGAGAATGTGGAGTCGGCAGGATCGGTAAAAGCCGATCAGAGGGAGGACATTTCGCAAAAACGTGCGAGTTGGAGGAATGCGGTGATCGATAAATCTACGGAATAAATCGGAGGCATTTGTACGTGATTTGCAGTTTAAAACATTACACGATTTTGTGAATCGAAATCTCGACTGAGAATCAACCTTTTCATATCCTGAATATTTAGTGCGCTTATTCCAAAAAGAAAGAATTATGAGGAACAGAAAGAAGGAAAAAAATCATTTTATTCTACCATGTGATTTACCAGATTGATTTACCAATCACATATCCGAATTATTGATTATAGTTTGACATTCATACGTCTCAACGAACGGTGATTTAACATATTGCGGCAATATGAACCGCTTTTTGATTACATAATAATATCCCTATCGCCGCATTCGTCGTTTGCGTTTCATTGGACTGTTTTTGACACTATCGAAATTAACATGTTTACGGCATTATGATTTTGGAACAGATACCATCTATTTTCAAGTGGATAATCAAATAATAGTCATTGTAGCGCGAAGAAATTTTTCGACCACAACGAGGCGCCGCTCGGGTCGGTATCGATCGACGAGTTACGAGACAAGCTGAAAAAAATACGCGAGTGTAATTGCGAGACTTAATTGAGACGCGCGCAGGTGCGCGAGCTTCAATTAAGTGTCGCCTTTCGGACATGTACGCGATTTAATTAAATTTACAGAGGACGGTAATTTTTTAGACGACCCGTAGATACGCGCGGGCCATTTAGAGCTACCGTGTAGTATATGCATATTTACGCGCGAATTAAAATCGCCAGGCAGATCCGGTTAGCATGGACGGAACTGTTATTTTTCGCATTGTGACCATCTAAGCCCTCGCGAGACACTTTACATAAAAGTATCACAGCACTGAGTAAAATTAAGATTAGAATAGAAGTAATAAAAAGAATTATAAACGTTGTGGGAAATGGCAAGATAATATCTCTTGTGTGTGCAAACCGCTCGAGATAAGGTATCCTATCTCTTTTTTAGAAAAACGTGAAATCGCGATGTTTTTGTATGAATTTTTATTTTTACCGGCGGTCCCAGAATAATTAAATCTAGTATATAACCGAGTTCGATTAACGATTTAGCGTCACCAACCTATGTATCAAAGGTCGTTTGTGTCCTCTAACAAAAAACGACCAGCCGCCATCTGCATCAAAAGTTACAATAGCTCACCATGACGAGGTAATACGCAGCGTAATATTCTCGCTCGAATTTTTGGCATAAACGCCACAGATGCCCTGAGGGGTAGTATTCACCACGGTCCAACGCGACGGGGCGGTTCGAAGGGTCAAAGGGCGTCGTTAACGCGGTCAGCGCACTCCGGTCGCGTATCAAAGTGCTCGAAAGTTCAGCGGTTTCAGCCTCGGCGGCGAATTGCTCCCCAGGATTACATAAAAAAAGAGAAAGAGAGAGAGGGGGAAAGAGCGAAGGATAAAGAAAGAAGTAACAAACCAAAAGGTGGAGGCGCGTGGGTAAAGATTGCCGTGTTAGTTTTTTATTTGTTTAAGCTCGGCCGTTTCGTAACGAAAAACAGCCACGCTAACTCGTTCGCGCTTTGAATTCTCATTCAAAGTGCTTTGCTTTCGGCTTGTTCCGGGATTTAATTACAAAAAAAGAAAGAAACACGCCAAGTTTCCGCGCATCCATCGCCTGCTCGTTAGAGAAACGTGGCGAAGTCGATACGGGACGTCTAAGGTCGATCGTGCACAGCCCGTGTTTTGCATAAGCGAGCAATACCGTGGAATTTTATGTGGAAAATTAAACGTGAAGAAAGTAAATGTTTGCTCTTCGGATTGAGGAAGAAAGAGCAAGTGTGCAATTTCCAGTCTCGCGCAATTTGTTATTGCTATTTAAATAAATTAAATAAATTAAATAAAGCATGTGAAGAAACACATAAATTCAGAAAAATTAAAAATCGCTACGTTAAAAGATATTCTAATAATGCTTATTCGTTTCTCTCTCTCTCTCTCTCTCTCTCTCTCTTTCTCTCTCGCTCTCTCGCTCTCGCTGATTCCTGACGAATAGCTACGAATTAGCTGAGGCAAAAAAGTGTCAGCGGATCCCTTAGAGATCCCAAGCGACGTTCGCATCCCTGAGTAGGATCCTATCGATCGGATCGATATCGTGATCGCTCGTTTGAAAGACGGGTTCCGGCGTACGGTCGAACGCGCTCTTTCCGTCGATCGCGCGACGAAAGTAATGGCTCTTTGAATTTAGCTGGCGCAGAAAATGGAGACTCGCTGGAGGAAAAAGATAGAAATGCAAATGCGTCGTGCACTCGAGACTCGAAATGACGACGAGTTCGCATCGTCGCGGTGGCATCCCGTACAATTGCAGCCGCGCGCTTTCTTCTGCAATATCATCCTTTTCCAGGGCGAATTTTAGGACGGAGTAAGACGTTTATTATATCCCCGGAAGTCTCAACATTGTCACCGGGAATAGAGAAATATAATAATAATAAAAATAATAGTGATATGATCGCACGAAAGATAATAGAATTTATTACATATTTTTCGATTTAGGTCATTACACGAAATATTTCGTCAACGTAACCATTTGCGTGTAAATTAATGAGATAAAACGTAAATTATACAGTGTGGTATTAACGATTTCATCTGTTTCTAATTAGCAGCGTAGTTTCTGGACAGAGATATCTGCCGATGTGTTCGCAGACAAAATATCTTTTATTCCCTTGGATATCTCCAATGCCAAAACTGTTACGCACAAATGTTACGTAAAATTTCACTAAAACTCTCGAAGGACCGTTAGCTGCTTGGGTATCATAAATTGTTATTCTATTCTACTCGATAAATTCTGGAGAGTCACGGACGAAATTTTGCACGGTGAAAACTTCGCCTTTGGGCCGACTGGACCACGTAAATCGCGGGTAAAGAATGGAAAAGTGCCCGCCATCCTCCCAACCACATCAAAAACTTAAGAAAGGTCAGATTTAGTGACGTAACTAAGATGGAGCGAAGGAATTTGTCAAACTCAATACGTATTCATTAATATTGTAGCCTATTATACAAGTTTACGTAGAAAAATAAATGATTTGATTTTATGCATTATAAAAGTTTGACTAATTTCTGTGCAGAGAAATTCGACTTTTTCTACAAAAACTATTATTGTGGAATAGTATTATAAAATCTGTACGCAAAATTAAGCTGTCGAGAAATGGGATCTTAAATCAGATATTCTAAACATATATTTCAATCTCTACAATTTTACAAGCTGTCATAAGTATAAATCAAGCTGTTTCACAGTACATGTCATCAATTCTTAAAAGGAATTCATAAGAGAAGTCTAAGAATATACGTAGAAGATTTAAAATACAGATTTCCATAAACTTGAGAGGTTCACATCGTCGAGTTCAATTTCTTTTACCATAACATTACTTAACGCATTGTCAAAGCATTTTCCTGCCACGCATGTAGCGGAAATAAGTTGCAAATAAACGACTGTTGCAAGAAAAAGCTCGTGCAAGCTTGGCGGAGCAAAAAGTACGTGCACGTGGATAGGAGAAATGGGGATGCGCACTTAAACTCCAAACTTGCCTCTGGATGCACGTTCACCCAGTTACGCCACCGGCCAAGCTGAGCTTTCCCGTGTTCTTGGCGCCACGCGCAAAAAGCGAATTCCATTTCCGCGCACACTAGCGCGTTTTGCACGCTCGGCCCGTTTGTAAACGCGAAATCCGCGCGCTGCAAATACCGCGCGCATCCCAGCATCGGACGAGCGTCGTCACCCCGGGGCGACGTCGAGCGTCGAGAGGATAGAGCGAAATTATTAACCCTTAACGTGCTGAGGGTTGAGGAGGAAAAAATGATACACGTTTGCTTGCGTGTGCAGACAGACAATGCCGATCATGTACAATGACTGATCTGTTAATGAAAAAGAATGTTGGACTTTTTGGGTGCTTTTTTTGGGTCCTTTTTTTTACTGCTATCTCGATTGTGTCGAATTGTGGATTTAGTAACGGTTAAACCTTAAAACGATAACCTGCCTGATACACGTCGCATTCAAGATTATAAAAAACCGTAGAAAAATGAGGACGCATTTTTCTTGTTAGCGAATTGAAGTACGTGGATCTAGCAGTGATGGATTTTGGAGATTAATTGAAGATGCGGTTGTCGGAAGCAGATAACTTTCCCATGTCTTCGGAATATTATGGAAAACTGGAATAGGATTGTTGAAAGTATGTTTGAGACATATTTTAAAACGTATTACGTTTCATTTCAGTAAAAATGACATAGTTTTTGTGACACACGTTAAGTGTGAATATCTCAATTTATGTGCGAGGACGCAATTAGTGTATCGAATTGATTTTATCGAGGGCCGCGGTGAAAAATCAAATATATTTTTCATGCGGACGCAAAGTTCGTTTACCGAGTAATTTCGAGATATGAAAGTCGTCCATTTAATGGTCGCCTATCGAATGCATTTCGGGCGCACGTGTGATTAAAAGGTTTTGGCCGCAAAGCGGTTAGTAACACACGCTTGTTAAATCCGCAGGTGGCGACATCAATTTAATGGCACAAGAATTAACTGGTTTCACCTAATGAGATTAGGATTTGTTTAATTCTTGTCAAGTGTGTAAATCCCTGCGACGTAATCCTCTAGATTTCCATTCATTTTACAATTACAATTTAAAATGTTATCGAGATCGATGAATTTTGTCATTTACAGGTATATACAGGGTGTCCCAGAATTCGCGGACACGGAATATACAATGTAATTGTCCGTGCCAGAAGAAGTAACTTTTTTCTTTGGCAAAATTATGTCTGAGCATTACTTTAGCATATGCTCAAAATGCATTCCTTCCATTTGTACACACATATTTGCTCTACGTAAAAGATTTTCTTGTGCACATTGGATCATTTCTGATGTAATGGTTGCTATAGCGCAATGGAGCTGTTCTTCCAAATCTTCTAGCGTTTCTACAGGATTTCGATAAATAAAACTTTTTAAATGACCCCATAGAAAATAATCTAGTGGGTTTAAATCAGGCGATCTTGCGGGCCATGCGACGGGACCACCCCCCGGCCAACAATTTGAAAATTGAGATAACGTCTCGCACGTCTACTGTAATGTGGAAGTGCTCCATCATGTTGAAACCACATCGTTTCACGGATATGTAAAGGTAAATCCTCCAATATATCCGGCAAGGATAAATAAGTATTCAAAAAAATGATATTTAGATATCATGCATAATTCTTACAAAATCTTTAACGAAATAAAATAGCATGCACGCTCTCACGCGCGCCGCCCCTGATCCATGCGTTATCTAGAGCGCTCATTCGTTAGCTTACAATTGCTCTCATTTAAAAAGTAATGCTTAGACACAATTTTACCAAAGGAAAAAGTTACTTCTTCTGGTACGGACAATTACATTGTATATTCCGTGTCCGCGAATTCTAGGACATCCTGTATACTTTTTTCTTATTTATCGTCGAACACTTTTCAAAAGAATTATCGGTAAACATTATTATGGCTTTACATGTTGTTGTGTAATCAGCGATATGCGTGAACAAATAAAACGTAATATAAACTCCGGTCATTAGTTCTTAATATAAATTCCGTTTGCAATAGTCATAAAGAGTAGCGAAGCACAAAACGCGAAACGGTAAATATTCGGAGTTGCGTTCGGATCGTCGATAAATTCAATCAAATTAATTATGGACTCCAAAATGGAATCGCGCGTTTCAAAATTCGATGTTCCATTCTTGGAGGCGTGTAACCTGAAAAGGAAAACGCAGGAAGCGGGAGTAAGACACTAGCGTGGTGTACAAAAGTGTGACTTCTGGAAATTGGAGGCTCGAGCACCGGTGTAAACACACACGATAGGTTCTCCGGGCCGACTCCAAGCTCTAGTTTCCGGTGAAACGCCTAATCTGTATGTATGCGACGTATTTACATGAACAGAGCGGCTGAGTTCGCCATGCGCATATCGCGGTCCATGCTAATGGACGAAAGGGTAATCTGTAATCGCTAATTACATCGAGTTAAACCCGACGTATTCACCCTGAAACGAGGGCTGGGCGTGACGTTATATTCCACCCCGTTTCACCCCGTCCCCTCCCGCTCATGACTGCCGCGTTATGATTAGTGCGAGCGATAAGTCGAGATGTCTGGCGTATTCTCCCACGTCGGTTATCCGGGAACGATTAACCCTTTTCGACCCAGCGGCTGCAATTCAGCTCGCATATTTTACGTATCTCCCATATCGATAGTTGCACGATCGGAAAATAGTTGCACGATCGGAAAATATTTATGTTCTGTACAGGCCCAAGATTACGATCATACTTTTATCGGTCATATTTTTACCAATATTTTACGTTTGTATTATATTTTATAGTTTACGCGCAGACGAAATATGAGGAGACGATTTGACAGAATGTACAGGTGCGATATGCACTTCTTTTTTTTTGTTTTTAGTGCAACTGGCTAATGAGTGAAAATAGCGAAGTGTCGAAATATGGAAGAAGATAAGTCGATTTTGCACATGATACATATGCGCACGGTGACATTTTCGACACTGACGAGGATAAATTCATAAGCACCCGACTGAATATTTCTGCTCAAAAGACTCGGGGCGAACATATCTTCGAAAAGAAAAATAAACACGTCGCATGAGTATGTTGGCGACTGCGTTTCACCCCATGCGACAGCAGTCGTTTCACTGTGATAGAAAAAAGAATTGTCGCGTGATACGCAACGATATCGATCAGGTGTTTCGTTCGAGAGCCCGTATAATTCGCGTTAGTGGCGAACAGCGCGAACGAAAAAAAAAATAGAGAAGGGGAAAGGGATAGAACGACAGAGCGAGACGGAAAATAGGTTGAAATGCCGCCGTAAACATTCGTATAAATAAATGTAAATCTGCCCAGCGTGCACGCGAGAGCGTTATGTGTATAAAGCGGACGAATAAATGTAAATCTCGCTTTTCGGGAAATGGCACGCTCGAATAAAATCTCCGAGCGATATTTCGATTCTCCGATACATGACGGGGTCGGAGAAGGAAAACCGGCTTAACGATCAACACAGAGTAGTTTTGCGCGGTAATTGATGGTTTTGCCGCACAGAGCCGAGCTGATTACACTATGATGATAATTAACTGCATTTATAAGCGCGTTATGAGCGCGTGTGCTGCGGCGTGCTTTCGCGCGCGGCGCGTTGATTAAAGCTCGAGTGACGCAAAAACGACTCTGGTAACTTTTAACAAAATTCTCCGGATATGAGATTCCGGATGAAGGAAAGAGAGAAAAAATGTGTCTTTTTTTAGGAGGAGCGCGCAAACCATTCGCCGGGAATGAAAGGGAATCCGCTGCGATACACTAAACTCGTTATCGACGACGATATACATCTCGTTACCCCTTTCGCCCCTCGGCGTCGACGATAGCTTTTACGGAATTCCGCCTCGTGTTTAGAAATGTAGATGGGATAAGATGCTTAACTACGGAATATAGTTGTTCAATCCATTGGACTGAACTGACGGAATTCCCGTGGAAATTCAAATGTCTAACTCATGAAATGTAAAATAGAAGTACTGAGCAATTCGATTTAAAAAAAAGATTCTTAACGGAATATTTCGGATTTCGGTGAAACAACTTTAAAGACTCATCTTCACTTCGAAATCACTTCTTATTTAGCAAATATAAAGTCGGAGGGAAGCTACCGTCCGAGCGATGCTTAATGTTGAATCTTTTTACAAAGTTAGAAGTTAGAAGTACAAAGTTAGAAGCCTAGAGACAAAGAGAGAGAGAGAGAGAGAGAAAGAGAGAGAGAGAGAGTCAAGCACTGCATTTGAGAAACATGTCTCGAACAATACGAACATCGCGATTGTGGTACGTGCGAATTATGTTTTTAGCTAAACAGATATGCGATGGCACGAGATGCACGCGAGGCCGACCGGCATGATTATTCTCGGCGGTTACTACACGTTGCTCTATTAATTTCTCCGGTTGTCTCCGCAGCAGACGATGACATCTGAATCGGACACCAGCGTTCCGATTCCAACCGCATGTTGTCGCATACGTAATTTGCGCCTCGTGCACGCCGGTGAGTCGCTCCGCTCTCCAGCTGCCAGCGGCGGCCCCGTCGAGCTGCATAAATAATATCGAGATGGTCTCTAAACCCGTCAGTTCGCGCGATACCATGCATTGATAGCATCACTTCGTCGATAAGTTTGTTGGAAGTTTAGGTCTTCGAAACAGGATAGAAGTTCCAAGAGGAAATAGATAAATAAGTTTGTGCATGTTATTTCGATGGATGAAAGCCGTAGGAATAGTCTGTATCTCGATCTCTGTAAGAGTAAGTTAAAGAAAAAATTTGTATATAAAAGATGCATCTAGACGTTTGATAATTGAAGCGAAATTAAATTGGAGGTATATGAAAGGAGTAAATAATATAAGAGACACAACAGTGATTTATTTCAATAAACCGAAGGACTAATTGAAAGAAAATAATTAATATAGGTAATATACAGAAATTGATTGTAGAGAGTCCTTTGTTAGTGGAAATATATATACATAGGTATACAGCAATGTCTATCTTCCATGTATTGTATATAAAATAGGATGTCTGTCTGTATGTTCTCTATTAATTCCTAAATCCTTTGATCCGATCTAGACCAAATTTTGCATAGTTATTCTCTAGGATTCTGTGGAAAATGTAGGCCACCACCGACAGTTCACCCTCCTTCCTTTGATTTTATCCCCTTTGACACTTTGTGATGTAAGAACTTAAAACGTCTGTGCAATGCCAGGATAGTTTTAAGCTGTAGTATTATAAAAAATTAACTGAAAAGGAGAAGTGTAGAGTCAAGCATCCTGTTACGATTGTGAAAACTATAACGAGAAAATTGGAAACCTCCACTTTAGAAGTAAAAAGAACTAGGCATTTCTCTCTCAAAAGACTTTGCGAAAGTTTCTGCAGATAATAAATCCCGAAAGTAGCAAGTTTCTAATAAAAATGATTGATAGGCACTTCCAGTTTGGAATGAGCCGATTTGCCGAGAGTAACAGCGAGATATTTAGTTCTTTCCCGTAAAATCATTGACAGTATTAAAATAACGAAGATAAACGACGAACGCTAGGTTAGAGAGAGGAAAAAGTCTACATTTGTGGCCTAAAACTCATTAATAACGGCTGGTTCTCGTAATGCTGCGTAATGCGACTGAAATGAGAAATGAGTAACGGAGTCAGGCGCGCGTGGAGGAAGTTTCGCATTCGTGGGAATCGCATAATCCTTTCCTAATGACGCGACCGTTTTTAGCTTTAATACGTGCAGCGACACGCGCGGCAGTGATACGGCAGCGAATAATCCACCTGCGTTTTCCCCCGCGCGGTATTTCGTCGCGCGGCTCGCGTATTTCGTCGCGCGGATTAGCAGCGCGCGCTGAAACGTATGTAAAGTCGGGATTCGCGAGAGGGGACGGACTCCAGATTCACCCCGGGGTGTGCGAGGACAGATATCTGCTGTAACTATGTTCATCCGTTTTAGTCTTCGATGTTGAGCATCTCGGCAAATTATTTAGCCTTGCAAATTTCTGCCGCGCTCGAAAATCTTAAAATGGGGAACTTGCGTGATTTTTTTTATTTTTTTATATGAAATTTTATCATAAAAGTAAATGATTTTCCTTGAAGAAATTTTTCAAATATTTATTAATTAGTAATTAAGCATTAAAAATGGCATTTTTTGAATGCCGCGAAATCGTCCGTGACGTCACTACACCACATTAGTTTTAACATAGTGCGCAAACCTGATCGCCTTCACATCGCGAGTTTCTGGTACACGAAGTATCACTTAAAATGATATTAACATCGTTAAATCTATCTTCGGTAAATTTTGAGACAATGCTGCTTCGAATCCGTCGTTCATTCTATAACAACATAATTTGTTCACAACAATTATTAGCGGCTAGAAATAATCGTCTTCGTAAGATTTCTTGTACGTTCTAACCTCTTTCTCTATGTTACTTCAATATTTCCACGATTTCCACCTCCTGAATACTGAGTTTGTCGAAACGATACAACAGCGCTCTTACCAAGAGAGATACTAGAAATGTGGTTTAGTGACGTCAGAGGCGAAAAATACTGCTTAAAAATCATAGTTTTTTAAACAGTTATTTCTCAATATTTAAGTTGTATTTTGAGTAACTTTTTTCCGTAGGTATTTCTATGGTACCAAGAATGCATTAATAAAGAAATTTTGAAAACCATTCATGCAAGTTCCCAATTGCTCTCTCACCGGCCCTCAGATTTTTTTCAGACCCTTTGTCGTTTTGTGTTTTTGTGCACGAAAATTATCTCGAGAAATAAATATACCTTTTAGATTTAGTTCTCGACATCTGTCATGTTGACACACGTATCGGTGATTTCGGGATGCTGTATATACGTGGCTTAATACGGACATACGGAGTGCATCAGCGCGGCACTGGCTCGGCGAGGCGAGGCGAGGCGAGTTTTCGAAATAAATCCCTCTGTACGCGTAAATCACGCGAGCTCTTTTTTCCTCCCGAAGCGCCGTTAATATTCCCGGAATTTTCGTGCGACTGTCACACCGGGCGATCGATTCCGCTGGATTTTTAGACTTCTGTTGACCCGGATTGTTATCGCAAGAAAAATACTCTTATCAGTCCGATGAATCGCGCCCCCGTGATTGTGCATGAACGATGAATCTGCAGATAAACCAAGTCGAATGCGATCCATCAGATCACCGGTAATCTTGGCCGGATCTGCTCGATCCGATAAAAATTCGCTTTGTTCCGCACGAGGATTGAAACTACGTGCAGCACGTAAAGAGCGTGTTTAACAATGCCACGGTATCGATTACTAGTTTCAACAGAAGTCTTCTTAACGAAGAGAGAAAGGAAAACATCAGAGATGCGATTTCGTGAAATTCGGAACATGCCGGGGCACTCCGGCTTCACCCGATTGATAACAATACCAATACTGTCAAGACCATCTGGATCGATATCAAATTTTTCCGCCTAGCTCTCCCCATTCCGAAACGACGCCGGGAGTCTTCGCCCATTTCGGGGATCAGCCATCCCGTTTAGGTTTTACGGCGTACTTTGGGCTACGGCGCTCGGACTCGTCCGAACGACGGCGTTTCCATCTCGAATAGAAGTTTTTACGTCCCGGGAGCTTATTATCCGCGGAACAGCGGGCGCTCGTATTTCCGGATATAATTTAGCCGGTCGGGCGTTTCAGCTGCACGC
Source organism: Crematogaster levior (assembly GCA_901521435.1). Classification (NCBI taxonomy): domain Eukaryota; kingdom Metazoa; phylum Arthropoda; class Insecta; order Hymenoptera; family Formicidae; genus Crematogaster; species Crematogaster levior. The sequence goes on along the minus strand of CABEGB010000391.1, from coordinate 422,098 downwards.
GGCAGGCTTAATTTCGCACCTACGTGCGCGATCGCGGCCAACGAAAACGGAAATAACTTCACCCTCGTGTTACGAGCATGGAGAGAAAGAGAGAGAGACAGGGAGAGGGAGAATGAACGAGCGCGTTGCTGCTCGTCGGCCACGGCGCGGTGAGCTCCGTGGAAAATAATTCAACGCTCTTGTCGTAAAACCGGCATAAATTGGGTGCGGTGTGCACCAGACAGTATCGATTCCCCGAGGCAACTGTCGACAGTATTCTATGCTAGACATAGACTCGGGGAGTTTGTCCATTGCGCTTTCCGACAGTGATTCTCGAATGGATGAAATTCGAATAGATCTGGAATTGACACGCGAATTTTACTCTTTTTCGAAAATTAAAATTCCCAAGAGTGCATAACTATCGCGATATTTATGTGCGACCTGAAATGATTGACTTTTTTATTCCTCATAATTAATCGCAGCTTTTCCGTTTATTATTGCAGACATCACGACGTAGCTTCACTGTCATTGGCGTTCTCCACCTGCTCGTCCTGGTCGGCCTTTTTGCCCTCGGCACGGCCGAGGCACGGACTTTCTGTCCGTTAGGATGTACTTGTGACGACGACACTCTGGTGGTCTCCTGCGTGGGCGCCAATCTGGACGTAATACCTATTGCCCTGAATCCCAGCATCCAGCGGATAGTTTTAAAGGAGAATCGCATCAAGATCGTGGACGCAGCAGCTTTCCAGTTCTACGGCGATCTGAAGAACGTCGATCTCTCCAGCAACCACCTGTTCACCATACCCAACGGCAGTTTTGATGCCCAACGACACCTCGTGGAGTTACATTTGAGGCACAACAAGATCTCGGCGCTGACTGAGAAAACGTTCCAGGGCCTCAAGTCCCTCACGGTGTTGAATTTGCGGGACAACTACTTAGAGACGCTGAAGAATGGCCTATTCGCCTATCTGTCGAAGCTCGAGGAACTCGATCTGGGTCAGAATCGTATATCGAAGGTGGAGCCAGGCGCGTTTCAGAAGTTAGGCACCCTCCGGGTGCTGTATCTCGATGACAACCAATTGCGAACCATTCCATCGCCAGCCTTAGCGCCGTTGAACGCTCTCGCCGAGCTTCACATCGGCTGGAACGCCTTCTCCTCGTTGCCAGACGACGCGTTCAAAGGTCTCGAGCAACTGGCAGTGCTGGATATCATGGGCGCTGGACTGGACAACATTAGCGACGGGGCGTTTCGCGGTCTGAACGCCCTTCGCAGCTTAAGACTGGGCGCTAACAAGCTGCGCGAAGTGCCAACGAAACAGTTAGCGGTGCTGACGCGCTTGGAGGAGCTTACCTTGGGCCAGAACTTCTTCACGATCCTACGATCGGGAGCCTTCCAAGGTCTGTCAACACTGAAGAAGCTCGACGTGTCTGGCGCCAAATTGCTTATTACCGTAGAAAAGGGGGCCTTCTCGGATAATGCCAATCTAGAGACTCTCGTGTTAAATAGTAATAAACGATTGGCCACTATGGAGGACGGTTCCCTGGCCGGTTTGCCGAATTTGAGGCATCTGATGCTGCGTGATAATGCCTTTGTCACGTTTTCGGAGTCGCTGGTTGCTTGGAACGAACTACGCCGGTTAGATCTCAGTGAAAATCCGCTAGTGTGTGATTGCAGTCAGCTCTGGCTGGCTGAGCTGCTGGTCCCGAGGAACTCGAGTCCGGTGATATGCGCCGAGCCGCCCGAGTCCAAGAGCAAGTCCATCAAGGGCATGACCGCTGATGAGTTGGGCTGCGCCTTTTCGGATCCGCGCAAGCAGGCTCTGCTAGTGACAGTGGGTGCCGCCGGACTAATCCTCTTGGCTGGCCTCGCGCTCCTCCTGTACTACCGATGTCGCAGACGCGTGCGGGACGCGCTCAAGGACTACAAGTGGAAGAACCGCGCGATATCGCGAAAGGAACACGAGTACCAGAAAACCTTCAGCGATGATGAGTATATCGTCCGCTCGGCTCACGCCCATCATCATCACCATCATCATCAGACATCGCAGTCCCAGCCGGTGCCTACGCACCATCATCATCATCATCTTCAGCAGCTGCAGCAGCAGCAACAGCAGCAGCAGCAGCACGCGCAGATAGCAGCCGGCATCAAGCCAATACCGGTGACGGAACTGTAGCTAGAACTTCGGGCGGCGAGCCCCGGGACCGGCGGGGTTTGGTTCCTGCCTCACGGCAGCACCACTCTCGCCGAGGGCTTCACCTACATCGATGGCGAGACGGCGCGCCAGATGCGCCGCCCGGGGACGCTGCCCGTCGCGAACAACGCGTCCGGTCACCGCGGAGGAGGAGGAGGAGGTGGTAGTGGGGCGGGAGGAGGAATCAGAGGTGTCGTAGACGACGGCACAGCATCGCTGAGCGCAGCGCCGATCGACGGGGTCACGTCTAGCGGCGCGAGATCCCATTACTCCAGTCACTCCCTGCGCCGTACGCCGCATTCGCAACCGCAACTCTCCGCCAGAGAACCGGATGATCGGATACGAACTTTGGAATCTGGGCTTCAAAACGGAGTCCCGGCTGGTGGCCGCCATCAGCCGTCACCGCCGCCGCTGCCCTCGAGGCATCAGCCCAACTGCGGCCAGTCCTCGTATCCCACTCTTCCGGTCAACGGCCACGCCGCTCATCACTACCATCACCACACGAGAGAGCGCGAAAAAGACAGACCGTCCGCTCGCGAGAGAAATCGCGACCGGGACGGCGGTCCGCCGCCGCCTCCACCACCGCCACCGGTAACGTCGCATCGGTCCGATAAGCACAGGGAGGCCCAGTTGGAAATGGAGTTGCGCGACAGTCTTGACATGGGCGTAATCGGCACGTACCGAGCGTAGACGATAAATCAGACACGTCGCGTTGCAAATGGAGAAAACCGGAAATGGGATTTATAGTCGAGAAAAATCGCGATCGCACGATTACTGTGACTCTTTCGCATTGTTTCGTATAGGACGAAGAAATTCGCGGATGAATTTGAAAGAGGCCAGCGAAGCTCGATCAGAAGAAAGTTCCTCTCGACGCAAAAAAGAATTAAAACTGGTAGAATTCAAACAGGATGAAGACTGACGAAACGTTGACGAAGAATATCAAGAAGAAGCGAGACCAAAAAGATCACACCAAAAGTGTGTTCGTCATATCGCCATGATATACAATTTATTCCAGACTTCTATTCGTATACGATCGAAGTATTAGTATCGTCGTGGATCGGCCGAATCGAAATATTAGTATCGTCGTGAATCGATCATGTTGCGATCGGCCAACACTCAGTGCTAAAAGGACATTTAGTAGTTTTAAGTTTTTGACGAGAAAGAATGAAGCTGTGAGCTTTCAGATACAGCATCTAATCATTCTCACGATATACCGTTATCAGAAAAAAAAAACATTCATTTGATACTTGTGAGGTTTTTGCAATGTGATTTAAATAATGCAAAATCTAAACGAACAATTGTTTGCAAATTATACCTTTAAAACCATTTTCCTAAATTTTCATCGTTCCAATTTTTCTAAAGTCACTCTTATCTTCTTTCTGTAATAATGGGTATTAAGAAAAAGAAAAACCAAACGAGCTCTTTATCGTAATGAAGAGATGCGGGTAATATACTTCGCCTTAAGTATATCTGTAAAAGATGCCGCATCTTTTTCGAAACGAGATGGCATTCCAAAAATTATACACCTCGTCTATAACCCTAAGCGGTCCTTAATAAGCCCGTCTTCCCGCGTGACTGCTCGAAGATTAATACCCTCTCTACGTCACCGTGGGGAGTCGTCGTCTCAAAATCCCCGGGAAAAGAAGACCCAACGGGCATGGAATGACTTTCGCCAGGATTTTTATCACGTCCGTCTTATCACTGATGACCGCAAGATCAGCACTGTCGAGGATGAGTGATGCCAAATGGAAATCCCTCGCTGGTGGATAACCCGTAGGAAGACAGGGTCGGTCCACGATCCCCTCCCTCCCTCTCCTTTCCCGGAAATGACGGGCCATCGGCCACATGGAGCCTGGTTGTGTTCCATGCGATACATACACACGCACGCATAAAAATTCTATACGCGTGGTCGACCACTTGACGATCGTGTCGAGACCGCCGAGCTCGATCGAAACCGAAGTTCGATAGCGTATCGGTCTACGCCGAGTCATTCTTGAAGTCGATCTGAGAGCGAGAGCTTAACGAGTTGCGCGACTCCGAGGATCTCAAGATCACGATTCGGGGAACGAGAGCGACTCGTTAAGGTCCATCGATCGCCGCTCGGTCGTTTTATTCCAGGCGGAACGTGAGTTCGTGTCGCGCCAGACGTTGTATCATACGCGAGGAGATTGACCGTACTATAAGCAACGTAGAACACAGCTATATAAATATTATATATACATATACAGATATATATAAATATATATATATATATACATATATACATAAATTTTATATATATATATATATATACACACATATATATATATTCTAAACGGTCGAATTATTTTCTAAATAAAAACACCAATGTACAGAGGCACGACGGAGACGGTATAGTTGAGCTAGTGTCAACGCGTCCTCGACTATCTTTAACTTTAAGAAATTGTAGATCGTCGTCGAGTTTTCGGATACCCGTTTACTAAAGTAGACAGGAGGGAAAGATGAATGGAGAGAAAGAGAGAAAAAGAGGTAAGCGGGTATCCGCATGCGGATTTGATCCCTCAATCGAAAGATCGCGGGGATGGAGAAACTATCAAAATGTTATCTGATATCGCGGCGTGAATTAGCGATGTAAGGATTTCTTTTTCTTTTCCTCTCGATATGTAAATTAAGGGTAAGATCGCGTTAGGGATTTAACCTTAAGAAGGTTTACGCTGTTGTTAGGGAACCGCGCAGGTTTCTAAAACGCGGGTATCGTTCGTTCCCCTCGTTTTAGCGGATGAGTGTTCTTTCAGATCGTGAGATCACGTCGAGTGGATATCCGGGAATTCTCGAGCGGTAATGCGAATGTGCGTTTATACTTAAAGATCGATCTGAACACGCAATATTCTCTAGAAACGGAAATCTTCTTCGTTATTGCCGCTATCGTTACCAAAGCTTTCGTGTCTCGGAATAGTAGATAACTAACGTTTCTACCTTTGATTTAGGATTTCGTTTTCGTTCAAAGGTAATGCGAAAGTAAATTTACACGAATGATATTATTTGGCATAAAGATTCAGCCTGACGAAAATAACATGTTATTTACTTATGATAACTAGTAGCTAACTCTCTCTAATCGGATTATCAATTAATTATTAGTAAATGGAAATGATAACTATTTTTTGTACAATCTCCCGAATTCCATTTTGTTCTTCGAAGAACACGTCGCGTCCATCAATCGCGAAACCTCACGTGTCCCACGAGAAGAAACCGAGTACAGAGATACCATCCGTTTTGTCGGTGTCAAGATTCGAATCCTCGTGAGAAAGACTACGTCTCCTCTCGTCGTACAGTACACCGGTTCCGGTCCGCACACACTGCCATTTAGTCGCCATTGAACCACGGTGTCAGGGTATTCGCCACGTGAGTAATTTTCCGGTTCACTTTTACTTTCGGTATTACGAGGGAGGCAATTTCCGCGGCGGGGCATCGAAAATCTCGCGGCCCTGCTAAATCGCGAGCCGCATTAAAATGCACGAGGCGCGGCCGAGTTTAAGTTAGTTCACCAACCGGCGTAACAGCCGCGGTGAAGAGTACTAGGAAGAGAAGGAGAGAGGGAGAGTGGAGAACGGGCTAGAGGCGAGGTGCACGGCGAAGATGTACTTTACGGAACGAGATTATTTTTCCGCCCGAGTGTACCCAGTGGAATTCCACGGTCACCCGGCTTGAGAAAGGTGACTGCACCTTGAATCGACTCCGGCAGCGGCGGCGCGGTGCAGCCGCTCGCTCGCTGCTGGGCGTGGAGAGAGTGGCGGAATTTCAGCTCCGGCAGAATCTGCAACGGGTTCTCGAGAATTAGGCTTCGAAGCGTTAATGCTTGGCGACACGGCGGAAATCGGACGGAAATTGAACACGGTATTTAGTATTTGCCGAAGACGCGTGTTGATTTGCACACACACACACACACACACACACACACACACACAATAACACACACACACACACACACACTTGCCACACCTCTCTCTCTCTCTCTCTCTCTTTTGAGCCATCTCGCGTAATGTCGCGATTACTTCCGGCGTGATTGCTTCTTTTGATCGGTCGTCAGTCTCGGCACAATTCGGAGAATCAATGTACTCGGTTAAATAAACTTAACCCTAATCTTTTCAACCAGGGTCGTTCATGCCCCCTGCCTCATTTTTAACAGTCGTTAGTTGTAATGTATGTTTTTCAACAAATAATTGTTATAAAAAAATATTTAAACAAATAATTTCCAAATTTTCTTTACATTGATTTTTAGTCGAAGGTATAAAGAGATTATAAACATTTTTGTGAAATTTCTCGAAGCTATTAATAGTGAAAAACGCACATGAAATACCCTGGTTGGAGGGATTAGGGTAATTTACAAGATTATATAAGTACGTTAAACGCAGAACAATGTGTGTGCTAAGAGTCGAAGGGATAAATCTCGCCGAATAAAATACCGGACGCGGTGGCGATAGCGAGTATCGGACGTGATTTATCGCGAGGTAAATTACGTATGCATCGAATGGCGAAGAAAGAGAGTGAAAGTTACTATCGATAATGGAGTAACGCCGCCGAAGAAAGATATATCGCGGCTCCATTTTCAGGTATAACCGCGTAGAATTCTCTCTTCTCTACCGGGATGCGCCTGCACCCGTCTCAAGGACACTCATCCTCGCTCGTGAAACCCTTTCCACCCCGTTGACGCCGATTTGGCGAATCGGGAATTTTGTTATTTGATACGCGACGCGAATTTGTCGGGCAGAAGCGAGATTTACAGCGTTCGATGGAAAGCAGAATTCAACGTATACATTGTCGCTTTTCACAATTGGTGGATTGGAACGCGAAGGGAGAAAGACATCCTTGTGATGAATTTCGACGAAGATCGAGATCCGCGAGCGATTTTCAGACAATCGCTGATAATCGCTGAGATTTTTAATTTTCCCAACTGCCAAAGTCTCGATAATCGAAGTACACGATTGATTTTTCCGAGTAGTCTCGATAATCGAAATACACGATTGAATTTTCCGAGTAGTTTCGATAATTTAAGTACACGATTGATTTTTCCGAGTAGTCTCGATAATCGAAGTACACGATTGATTTTTCCGAGTAGTCTCGATAATCGAAGTACACGATTGATTTTTCCGAGTAGTCTCGATAATCGAAATACACGATTGATTTTTCCGAGTAGTCTCGATAATCGAAATACACGATTGAATTTTCCGAGTAGTTTCGATAATTTAAGTACACGATTGATTTTTCCGAGTAGTCTCGATAATCGAAATACACGATTGATTTTTCCGAGTAATCTCGATAATCGAAGTACACGATTGATTTTTCCGAATAGAAGAAAGGTTTTCTAAACATTCCGTGCTGCGGAAGCAAACGAGCGGCTCAAACTATGTATTCACGATTAACCCTGGTGTTCATGAAATATCGAACATGATATTTTCGAGCGAATGGCTGTTAGAAATAAGTTCGACGCAGAATCAAACCGCGCAGAATCTACGCTTTTCAATGAATAAAAGCGCACCATCGACTCCAAACAAGATTTAGACCATTATTTCAGCTAAATTTTTCACTGTCATGCGGAAGAGCCAAACATTTTTTGCACGTTTCGAAACGCGATTTCTATATTTTATACCGTGACAATTTTTGATATTTTACAGACACGTCTCGACGTACACCGTAAAACCGGTGTTAAAGACTGCTTTAAAATTCGCGAGAGTTCGCGCTACGCTCGTTTTGCAGAATAAAAAAGTTGGCGCAAAAAAAAGTAATCTCTAACATGAACATAACTTTCCTTGAAGATACGATTACGTTTACACACACGCGCGCGCGCGCGGAAATGTTATTATATTTGTATACATAAAAGATCGCAATATTCCTACGCTGTGTCGTGGATATAGAAAACGCACGTTCGGTGAATAGATGCGCCAAAGGCGATGGGACAGCGTTTCCGACGCGGAGAGAACTAGCGTCGTATCTAATTTCACAAGTTCGAGAATACCAACCGAAATATCCGGGAAAACTTGGCAAATTTTCGCTGGGCGTCTTTATCTTCGTCGAACTTTGCAAATCGAAGAGTCGCTCCTTCGCGACATACATACGCGACGTAACGCTTGCACAGTCTCGTGCAATAAGGCTCTCCCGATAATCTCATTCCTTTTGAAATGCTTGTTTCACATTGCTCATTTCACAGAGGGACCTTTTTGTGTATTTATATTATACAATCTCCACGTCGAAGCATGACTAAAACATTTTGCGCGTTTTTCCTGCTATCGTCATTTTAATGAGAAAAATTCTCTTGCTCTCTCTTTTTTTACTTAAAAGATATTTAAAAAATTAATCGTGTATACAAATGTATTGCAATGTGAATGATTGCATCTCACGAACGTCGAATGTCAACGAGAGAGAATGTGATGGACTGAAAGAAAAGTATTTTCAGGAAATTTCCATTAAAGTGACGATAGCATCTATTTTTCGTGTTTATGTCGTTTTATGTGTACATAAGTTTCACGACGCGCTTTCTTACTTAACCCTTAGCTGGCACACTGGGTCGTTTGAGACCCCAGACATAAAAATGCTTGCTGTGAGGAAGCTACTGATTTTTTTTACTTGAAAAAATTCTCAAATATTCTTTGATACTTGTTTTAACATGTGCCATAGATTATTTTGATCAAATTATTTTGATCAAATTTAATAGTGACTGTGAAAAAAAATTTTTTTGAAGATAAAAGAACGAAGAAATGACTATTTTCACTTAAAAATTCAAAACTTTTCCATTTTTTGATATTAAAAGCTAAAAAATTAACTGGACACTCTTGAGATACAACACTTTCAGAAAAAAAAGTCTGACAGTGGCTGACTGTTGAAAAAAAGGTATTTATTTGGAGAAATAAAGTGAATTTTAGACAAAAATTGGCTGAACTTGCCTGGGGCTTTTGGCACTCCACGGCGCCAGCAAAGGGTTAATTCCTGCCAAATTCGTATTGCGAGATATTAGTCGAGAGCAGCGTGAACAGCGTGCAAACGACGCCTAAGTTTAGAATCATTGCGTATATTTTCTCACCCGTACAATCAATCTGGGGCTTTCCCCGTGATTTGCGATCCCGGTTGACTCTAACTGTACCGAAGCGAGCCATCAGTTAAATCTTAAGTAGCGTATTTGTAATTAAAATGCATTGTAAATGTGTCGGGGTTCAAGTATCATAGGTAGTTCCGAGCGAAGGAGAGAGTATTAAAAAGGCCGTCGCGATAGAAGCGGGACGGCGAAAAATGTATATTTTACGATATGACCGTCATACTAAAAATCACTACTATAATGTTATCGTATCGCTAGTCAGTCGACGCGTTTCGAAAAAGGAAGGGCAGGTAGGAGGGTAAAAAAGTAAAGGGAGCGAAGCGTAAAAAGCGAGGAGCGTTTGAGCGATTGAATAAAAAATTAATCGAGATATTAAATTATTGTACAAAATTGAGCGCCGCTAGTTCGTAAGGCCTATTATATCGTTTCTCCATTTCGTATCGATTTGCGTACGACCTGTACACTTTTGTAAAGTGACACGTACGAGCGAGACGCGCGAGGAAAAACGTTTTATACAAGAAATATAAGTTCAATATTAAGTACGATCGAAGCAGGCCGTTTGCGCTCCTCGTAAAAATATCAAATAGAGATATCGAAGCTCGCCGATAAAAACACGAATAAAAATAGAAAATCTCGAACCAATTGGAGACGCAGAGCCGTTATTCCGTCTTTCAGCGTCTAACATTCCTTGCGAAAATATTGTCCCATTACGTAATGTCTATTCTATTTTGTAATATCACGTGCGTTTAATTCCCTACGTCTCGCTCGTACATTTCATTGCGACCCCATTCCCTCCCTCTTCCCCTCGCCCCTAAATCGGCGCCGCCGTCAAAAGGCGCGCGCTACCTCTCTCTCGTTTCATATCTCGTCATAACACACGACTCATCCGAGTTCCTTGTGCCGTTCGAGAGATAAGCTCGAGTTCTGCCATTCGACCGCGAGCTCGCGACGCCGTTATCGGGCGGCGACACGAGGGTGTCGATTGACGAATTCCGCGTACTTAGCGGCGCGCAATGCAATCTCTCGCCGGAGGTGTCGGTGTGCGAGGCACTGGCGCTTATCGGCGCCTCTCGATAAACTTGGTATCAATGCGCCATTGTGATCGCGATTCCCGGATGTATGCATATGATAAACGGACGAACGTCACGTCCATGAAGAGGCAGACATAACGGTCGATTCACCGTAATGCGCTTCCGGCGCAACCTTTATTTGTTTCTAGAGAAATCGGGAGACTCTCTTTATGACCTTTTGCTCTTTTATCTTTTTTTTACGCGATTGCGTAACGGCAATCTCTTACGAATCTTATGGACGATGAACTCACATCTCGAGAGTACGTGTGTTTTATTTTAAAAAAATGTAAAAATCACGGGGATATGGATGCATTATAGGTTTTTTTTTTCGTTAAGTACTCAATTCTTTAAATGTTCGATCTAGAAGGAAAGTAATTTCGCCCACGGTGAACGAATTTCCCTTCGTTAAAAATACCCCTTGTATCGAATTTAAACGACCTAATCTTATATTGTGATATATTATATATAAATATATATATATATACATATATAATGCTTGATTCGCACTTGAGTCAAGCTTGAGTGGAATTGTGAGTTTTCATCGGATGAATCAGACGGTATGCACATTCCATGAGAGATCGTATATCATTAGGGTGATATTTCGCGCTTCTCCAGGATGGCGGAACTTAAAGCTTCTTCTATCGATCGATATCTTTATAGGCGATTGTGTAATTCTTCGATCTCGTCTCCACGCACTTTAGATTCGGAGGGCAATCACAGAGCAATCGAGAGTTCCGTTCCGAGTCGAGATTTAATCGGCGGACGAGCCTGGTACACGTGCACACGCGCGCGCGCGTACACAAATGCACACACGCACAAACACACACACACACACATGCATATACGCGACACACACACACACCACACTGTACATTCGTGTAAAGCATAGCGAAGCCTTATTGAGAAAGCAATATTCATCCTTAAACCGCTTAAAGTATTTTCAAGCTGCTAATCTACCGAGCGATTTCTTCCTACGCTAGATAAAAGGGAAGAAGAGGAGACGTCTCCTTCGAGGCGAAAGACTTGACGATCGCGAATCGATTCCGAGCTCGCGCGAGAGGGCTGGAAGGCTGCGACCCACGGAGTGACGCGTGGATTATCGCGAAAACGTTTCCTTCTCGATTCGAATCTCGATTACGGTTATCGCGGACGACGATGCCAACGATGCGCCGAGCTCGAAAAGCTCCCCTTGATTTTCCCGCACATTTTTCCAAATTATTACACCGCTCCGCGAGCTCGTAAAAGAACCGCGCTATCGTCCGGAACGAAGTATGGTGGGAATAAAAAAAAAAATAATAAAAGAGAACGCGCAACTTTCCGCACCGTATACGGCGGTTAGAGAATTGGATTGGAAGACCAAGTTTAATTACCGGGGCGAGCTCAGCCGCGTTCGCGTAAACACGCGTGAAATTTCGCTCGCGCGTAAAAAGCACTTTGCGACTGAAAAAGTTCCGCGACTGAACGCGTTTACCTGAGGCGCATGATACGAAATACATCTCCCCCGAAAAATAAGTAGGAAACAAAAGGAAAGTGCGAGCCAAGTAAAAACTAAATTAGACTCTCAAGACTCGCCGCCGAGACGGATAAGTACCTGTAAAATATATCCACGAAGAAATACTCGAGAGAAGATCCATGGGAGTGGATCGTCTCTTTGGAGCAGAGTTTTCCCTCTTTTTCACGCGATCGGAATTCACGAGTTTCTCTGCACGTTCTCCCTCTTTCTTCCTCCTCGCCGCGTGCAAACGCGATCCACCGTTTATTGATCGATAACCGCTCTCATGCATCCGAGAGCCGGCACTTCTGGCCGCACACGGACACGGTGAAGCAATTTTTTTTTCTTACGTTATTAACAGCCGGGTCGCGTTCCAGAGGGGAACCAGCAGCGTAATCTCCTGGTCGATAGAGAATGGTTATCATCACTTTCGCGCGCGCCAGTATCGATCACACCAATTGTCTTGCAGGCTAATCGCGACGATCGTCAGCGTTACACCGTGGGTACGAGTGGCACAGCTTCCCCGCGACTCCCCCAACCCACCCCGCTGTAAATACGCCCCCGAGTTGCTCTCCCGAGGGTGGTAGACGATCCGCATTCTCGCCGCGCGTTGCCGAGCGCGAAAGTCGTGATAGGTGCGCGATTCTCATGCCGATCGCCATCGTTCCGAGAACGTCGTGCGAGAATCTCTTTTTTTTTCTTTATCGAATAAATGGAATTCCGAGTTTAATTCGACGCGATCGAGACGATTCGCATCCGACTCGATTCTCATCCCCCTCAAAATCCTGTTTCTCACGCACGCGCGAGTGATACACGCTAAACAGTGAATTTTTATTCTTCCTCCCCCTTTTTCATTTTAACGACGCGAATGAGAATTCATCAGGCAGAGATAATTCGAAATAAATTTAATTTTAAAATTGAACGCGACGCCGGCAGGATGCGGGGCGACAGGCACACGCACACACACAAAACACGCGTTTAACAAAATTCGCAAAATCGTCGCCTATACTCCGTTTTCTCTTCACTTAACGAGGATCCTTCATTAAGGTGTGTACCATAAGGGCGAGTACGGTGCGGACGCGTCCCGCTGATCTCTTCGCCTTCTTTTCGTCCATTCTTCCGGTGGTGGTGCCGATTCGGTCGCGATCGGTCTGTGTAAATATTATTCGTCGCGGGCGAGCACGAAGGAAAAGAAGGCGAGCGGGAAAGGCGTGTTTTACGGATGAAAAAGACAAGCGAACGTACTCCGACTCGTCGAAAAGAGGACTGTTCTCTTTCAAGGAAAAGAGGGAGTCCCCGGGCCATAACATAGGTCATTAATAATAACATAATAATAATAATAATAATAATAGTAATAATAATAATAATAATAATATTAATAAGGATATTCCAGCGTTATTTTGTACATAAACAACTTTATCAACGGATATTAAGAAGTCATCAATAAATCTATATATAAAAAAAAATATTGGAAATTTTGTTGTATATTTACTCTGTCCGTCCTCCACCATTTAATCCCAGAGTTTTCAAAGCCACTCATAAACGTCATTATTTCAATCACAGATCTCTGAATATTCCAAATGACTTGTTTGATGCCACTTGCAACCCTACGAGAAATGCGGTTTCGGGTAAACAGAGCACGCATCACGTAAACTGATGAGTACGGTCGAATATTTGTTGCTAGAATTGCCCAAGTTCAATGTTCACATCTGTGTTTGATGGTGCATTTGACGCTAGATATGGCCACCTAGATAATTCTGTTTCATATATCTAATATATGGAAATCATATTCACACGTAAACACGAAGGGACTCGAGCAGTTACATCTGACATAATGCAATTGCATTTGCGTATAATATGAAGATCACGATGGATGGTGAACATACAATGGGAATCAGGCAGTCAGATTTAATGCTGAACGCGCATTTAACGTATGGATCAGCGCTTCACATTCTCAAAGGAATCAAACTTCTGCCCTTATCAACGTTGTACGCGTTCCAAATTCGAGAATAAAGACGTGAAAATCCATTCAAGCGGCGTGATTTGTTTCGAATGAATATGTTAAATTTACCGCGAATAAATTCCTGTGCGATATCGCAAATGAGAAGTGGGACGCTGCCCCATATTCTGCACAATTTCATTACGATGGGATCGTCAGGTTCTGATAGCGGACGAAGTTGTGCACGCATAATAATTCACGTGGAAAAAGCATCCGACATAGCTTCAAACATTGACTTTTATTAAAAGGCTCCGATAACAACATAAATCAATACGCGCATACAACTGTAAATACAACCCTAATTATATACAAAAGCTATCATTCTTATCATTCTATAATTTCATTCTTGGTACGCTTTGATGAAACACACTTGCGTATAAATAAAATTTTGAATACAAAACATCATGCGATACACATATCCATATGTGATATATATCCATATCCACGTGTGATATGCGTGATATATGCAATGTAAAAAGCAATCGCATATAACTTTGGAATGTAAGAAAATAATAGCACTGTAGCTTCAACAAATGTATTGGAAATTAAACTTTAATCGTTGAACAAACATCTTTGACAAACGTAGCAAAAATTATGTTTAGCATGATGTATTTATAAATATGTAAATAATATTTAAAAATTAAATAAATCGTATTTATAAGCCGATATTTTCTTCCTTGTTCTGCTTTCTTGTGATTAATAGAAAAATAACGTTACAAATTACATTTATTGGATTTGGTCTAGATTTGGTTCTAGTACACTTGAAACTTGTCACTGTCTCAAACGGCAATTACGACGTAAGTTACACACCATTTCGCGTAAACAAGTTACATCACAATTGTAATTGTATAGTCATAGTTCTAATAATTATTTTTTGAGTAATTAATGTTTTTTTGCCATCGCGATGCCCAGGCCCAGAATACCTGCGACACCGATAATAACACCTCCCGCGACAGCCATACCCATAAGGCCCTCTGCAAAAAAAAAAGAAACAATCGAGATTCAATGCCAATCACGAAAATACCGATGAAGCTTTTTAGATAATATTTTAGATAATATTTTAACAAGTTGTTAGTCGATGCGGTTAGTGTCGCGAAAATAAAAGGAGAACATGTATGAAACTGTTCGATGGTATTAAATATGGGTTTTTATGTCGTCGGTATAAATTTTTATTACTTATTATACAAAATATACAGATGGAATACTAAAGATAGATGCGTTGCAGAAAATACAGCAATGCTTATTAACAAAACTACTGAACTATGCTAATAGATCCCTTTAACCAGTATTAAAATATTAAACTAAATAATCTATTATATCAAAGAAGAAAACAATCACAAAATTTTAAAAAATAAAAATGTTCAAAGATTATGGAAGAGAGAACATATTACAAAATTATGCTGCAAAACATGCAAAAGACTAGATTTTTTTTTCAAAATTGATGAGTTTTGAATTAGTGTGAATCGTGAGAACATAAAATCATTAAGTGGGATTGAACATAAGGTGAATACAAAATTTAGTAATACAGGAGAGCAGTAAGATTAGTAGAAGCAACCAGAAATAGTATGACTGCGTAAGAAAGTTACAGAAATCCCTCAGAGATACTGCCCCCAGACAAACTACGAGCTTTATTCTTTTAAGCCGATAATAAATGATAAAAGGGAAACCTTTTTCCATCTTCTTCCTTATCAACGATTCCAGGTGTTGCACTTGCACGTTTGCGGGTTCAATCTGAAGGAATGCCCTGACGTACGAGAGCGCTTTGGAATACTCCTGAAAGGAAGTATCAACAATCAAGGATCCAGATTGCATAATAAAGTGACACATTCACATTTGGGACACGTATATCTCACCTTTAATCTGGCATTTCCAATGGCCAAATAATACAGGCAATCACGCTTTTCCGTATCGTGATTGGTATAGAGATCTTCCAGCAGTAAAATTCCTTTTCTAATGTCCGCCGAATATTTGCTCCTCACAAGGCACCAGGCATACTCGAATTGTGCTTTTTGCGTAACGTATGACGAATGCAGCTGCTCGTGGTACACAGCCTCGAATTTCTAAAACATAATCACGACAGTCGTCACAAGATGATGTAATATTCATGTACCTTGGATCATCTCGACCGGTGCGTCATCCCCGACCTTGTTGTCGAAACCACAAGCGGAAAGCGTCAAATTACGACTCGCTCGCGGAATAAAAGCGCACCGCGTACTTATGTATTTTTACGAAGGAAAACATCATTTATGTCATTGAATTGGAAGTTTCGCGTGAATCGAGTTGCTTTAACGCGTAGGGGGACGACTCGAGTCGATGAACGAGATATATCGCGTAAACATACGGTAAATAGGTTTCTACGTAACCTAACCTAACTTTTCCAACGCACGTAGTTATCGCTACGTCGTTCGAGTCGAGTTCAGGGACAACGAGCCTGAGAAACGGGACGTCGAAGCGAGCGTGACGTCAGCGACGCGAAAAATTATCCTTCAGGCTTGTTTACCTTCAAATCCTCGGAAGAGACAACCTCGTTCAAAACGTCCTCCATTTCTTTTCCGGGTTGTCGAACGTAAGCGGCACACACACCGAGAAACCGTTGCGCTACGTCGTACCGTCGAGAGTGACGCGAATCCCGATTCCCTGAAACGCGGCTACAGGTGCGTGTCTGCCGCAAGATGCATCGCAGGAGGCGAGATACGTGAACTTCCTGGCTCGATACTGCGCCGCAGATGGCGCGGTTTATGAATCTTGTCGCTCGCGAAAAGAGCGAAGGTCCGCTCGATAATAAACCTATCCATAGAAAATTTAATTTCTTTTTTAAAAAAGGTGAAATAAAGCGCCAAGTACGCGCATTTTCAAGAGCGGATCTAAAGAGGGAGCATAATTTCCCCTCCCCGAGAATAATATAAATTTGTACTAGATAAAATAGGTTTCAGGACAAAATTAATAGAAAATTAATTAAAAAAATGAAAAATTGTAGGAAACCAGTGTGATAAGTAAATCGAGTAATTGACAAGTAAATCGAAGCAATCTTTATAAAAAACAATCCAAAATTGAAAACATAAATCGACTTTACTGAAAAAAAGTAGAAATTTAAAGAAAGAATTGAATATTTCGACAAGCTAAAAACTAGTTAAAAAGAAAGGAGACATTTTTGGAATCTCTGGAGTGGAATTTATGAGAGAGGCAATCACAGGGATGGACATGGTCAAAGGAGGTGTCAAAGATTACACAATATTACGCAATATGAATTTTTATTATGTCTTAGTAATTGGATTTCCAGCTTTGCGTCCTAAAAAATTCCATCCGAAAAAATTGTTTTTGGTTGTAGTTCCGAAGGGCCCACATGAGTTAGTGGGTTCAATTTTTTTTAGCACACCTCTCTAAGTATGAGAATGCTAAATATAAAATATTGGCTCCGGCAATTGAACAGAAGTCGAGCTTTGAGAGTTTTGCTGGCTGTTTCACTTTACCGCACTACGTGCTTTGCCCAAAATAAAGTCTATAATTGTTTGTTCCACATGGGTTTGCGACTTTCCACACAAAGCGAGTTCTACCCCACTCCACCCTGTGTTTCGGCCCAAAACGAAGTCTATAATTGTTCTGTTCCACATGGGTTTGCGACTTTCCACGCGAAGCGAATTCTACCCCACTCCACCCTGTGCTTCAGCCCAAAACGAGGTCTATAATTGTTCTGTTCCACATGGGTTTGCGACTTTCCACGCGAAGCGAATTCTACCCCAAAACGAGGTCTATAATTGTTCACCCTTTCCACGCGAAGCGAATTCTACCCCACTCCACCCTGTGCTTCAGCCCAAAACGAGGTCTATAATTGTTCTGTTCCACATGGGTTTGCAACTTTCCATGCGAAGCGAGTTCTACCCCACTCCACCCTGTGCTTCGGCCCAAAACGAGGTCTATAATTGTTCTGTTCCACATGGGTTTGCGACTTTCCATGCAAAGCGAGTTCTACCCCACCCCACTCTGTGCTTCAGACCAAAACGAGATCTATAATTGTTCTGTTCCACATGGGTTTGCGACTGTTCCACATGGGTTTGCGACGCGAAGCGAGTTCTACCACTAGTTAGTTTGTGCCTTAGTTACTTTGTGTCACTGGTCAGTGTGTGTCTATAGTTGGAGTCTGTAATTGTTCACTACACTAATGAGTCTATGTAGGATGAAACCTACCCTGAAATCATAAAGTAATTCTAGACATTCTACTTAAATTCTTTAGATGTTGATATAGATATCAAAAAGTGTGTTTTATCGCTAGGAAGTAAAATTCCTAAAACTTTGTTTCTGTTTTATTGCCGGTTCTAATATTTTATACTTAGCATTCTCATACTTAGAGAGGTGTGCTAGAATAATTGAACTCGCTAGTTCATGTGGGCCTTTCGGAACTATATCCATTGTTTTGATCTTTGCGCGTTCCTGTATAAAAAGTTTGTAAAAAACTAGCGCTGTCATAGTTTAAAATGTATCAGAATGTATTCATCAGAATGTATCAATTGTAATATTTATGACTATATACTATATATCAAAAAATCTGAGATGTAAATGGTATAATAATAATGTTTGGTTACATTATTTTTCTTTATATGTTTAATTGACAAGTTAACTTTAAAATTAATTTCAGCATTGCACGATACACATCATTACACTCTTCTGTCGCGGATTTAAAAATGTTTAAAGCAGCTTTAAAATCAAATTGGACGCCAGACACTTGCAATAGCGTTTTCCGCAAACACGATTCTCTTTCGTAAAAGCGCTTGAAAAATAAAGTCATAAATTAACTTTTTTCTGTTTTTTTAACGTTTTTTATTTCAAGTACCCACAAATCGCGGCACATCTCATATCAGTCAGTCCCAGATTAAGGGGGGAAGGAGCTAGGGTGTGCTATAGCCCTGGGCCTCATTCATTAGAGAACCTCATCCGAATCGTTTAAGAATATTTTTCAAATTTCAAACTGAAAATTTTTAATTTTTAAATTTTTTAAACGTAAGATCCTCTGGAGAATCTCGACATAATTTTTTCTTCCTGAAGAATATATTTCTATTGTGATAAATAATAAGATCAGTCAATAGTCGTCTATCCTCTTTGACAAGATTGGCTATCGAATCAAAGTTATTAAGAAGTCTAGATTTCGACGACATTATCAGAGAATTTGCCGAAACCAAATGTCGAAAGAAACATTTTCAAATAAATAAAATGTAATTAGAATTTTATTAAATTTTTATTTCATCCTTAACATTCGTTTGTAAACTTTTTCTACCCCCCTCCCTGCGTTTCCGTCAAAAGGTTCCATGCAGCCAATAGCTCCGGGCCTCAAAAGACATTAATCCGGACCTGATATCAGCCTATTTATCTGCCACTGTCGATTCATTTTTTTATATAAAAGAATAAATTAAATTCTAAATACTCTAAATATTGTACATATTATAAGAATGAATTAAAAACTGTAAAAAAATGCGGAGTCGCCAGAGTGCTAGTATTTTAATATAAAATTGTCGTTTAATATAAAATTCTCTTAAACAACGAAAGGATGAACAACGGAACAAAAATCTTTTTGGATAATGATAAAATAAAATCAAATTCTTAAGGGAATCAAAATGCGATGCTCGCAAATTCGAATATCCGTTTCCGAGTTTTAGAAAAGCATTGGAAAATCTTGTATTATAGTAACGGACGAAAAGGAGAGAAAATTCCATCGAATATATGCCCTACGCTGGTTAATTTAATTACGATGCTGGCGAGTGATCCGCTTTGTGTCTTTGACAGCGTGCGATACGATCATGAATGTTAATGAGCGCGATATCAATATTAACGCACGCTCAAATATGTGCCCATTATGCCGCAACGTCCGCACTATTAAATATACAAATAGGGAAATTCATAAATTTATGAGGCTTTTAGCGTGATAAAATTTATTCGTGTAGGAAACAACAGTACAATGGTTCAGGTACTGACAAGCACAACGACGATATTCTCGCTAAACGTCGGAGAACATGAGATTCAGTTGCCTGGCCAATGAATACAGCGGCAGGCCCGTTATAGTGTAATAATCACCCTCTATTTTTTCGATCAGGCAACCCCCTACACCCTGAAGACCGTAGCCTCCTGCTTTATCCCTGGAAACGAACATCCTGCTTTGAGTGCACTCATAGACTCATTACAATTGCAATACATAACAGCTAAAGCGCTCACATGGGTTCACCAGTTTTGATATATTCTTTTATTTGCCTCTCCGATACATCTCCGAATTTTACTTTGGCAGATTCATAAAATTTAAGTTCGGTTTTGGGTGTTTTCAAACACACGCCAGTGTAGACCACATGTTGCTTACTCGCTAAACTGAGAAAGAGACATTGGGTACCATTTCTGACCCTGATATTCACTCTGCCAGTACTAAAATTCTATAGTATATATGAATCTATCGAATTATCTTAACTATATTTTCAGTACTGGCAGTGAATATCGGCCTATGTATCATGTTTCAGATGACGTAATCAGGCAATTATTACTTGGACAACATCTGAAAAGCTTCGGCTTCGTTCCGAGGTTTCCCATAAATGACATTGCCCATTGTCACCATGGTATCCGCTCCTATTATCAAGGACGGTGGCACCGGATCCGCTTTCAAACGCTCGTACACCTCGAGCACCTTGTACCTGGCTATGTCCTGAACGTATTCCCCATGTCCTTCATATTTAGATCTGTCGAGCTTCTCATCGTAAAGAGACGGCACCACTTCTGCGTTTATGCGCTGACGAACATTAGTCACGTTAATCTAATTAATGATCATCATCGCGCGATCATCGCAATTCAGGGTCCACCGTTTACATTTACAGGTCGCTCGGGAGGAAAAATTTTTCGTACTGTTTACCAAGTATCTCATTATGTCGTGCCGCCTCGGAGAGCCGCTGGCCAAGATCGTCCTACCGCTCGCCAGAGCTTGGATAGTCGACTCCAACATCGTACGAGGGTTCGATGATTATTGTTATTGACACCTGCTATATTTCGCGTAAAACTAGCGAAACGCCGATCTGACCGGGCTACGTTTCACGACACACGTGACACACGAAATAAGGTTATGGTTGCGCACAGCGCAAACATAAACACAATAACGGTGGCCGGCACCAGTCGGTAAACGCGGACTGCCGCGCAATATTTCACATCTCAATAACGTCAACTATGGCCGCGAAGGGCGCTGCAGGCAAAGGGAAAAGCGCGCTCTTTCCGATAGCAGTTTTTTTACTTCGTTAGCGCTGCGAATTTTGTTAGTCGAAACTTGGATTTTAAATTTTAAGAGAGCTAGATTTATTGGTTTGAAATTGAGGTACGTAAAAGTAACACAGTATACGTTGAGCATAAAATTATGTGATAAAAAATTAATTACTGGAATATTACAAGTGATATTAAGTGATTATACAGTTAATTAAAAGTTAATTTTCAAAAGTAAATTTAGGTTAAGTACTGCGCAGCATTTTTTTTTAATATTTCATATCTATTAAAACTGACGTTGTATGTATAATTAAACTCAAATTAATTTTACCTCGATTAACTATATTACTTAAAATGATGAATTAATTTTATATTACTTAATATTAAAATATTAATTACATTTATGAGCCATCTCAATTATAAACAAAATTAATTAAAGTACCTTTTAGATTGGCGGGATAATTTCGATAAAAATTCGAATTATAATTTCATAATAATCCTAAGTAAACAGAGAAGCGAGAGAAATGGCATCAAAATTAAAATAACTATAAATGTATAAGTGGGTTAATGTAGCGCTAACTCATAACTATTATTTAACTCCATTGTTATCAGTGACATCCATCTTTTATTCTTTTCTCCGAGGGAAGATTGCTTCGCTAGTGTCCCAAAAACCGCATGAAAGATCGATCATTTCATGAACCGTATATACACGTGCGCGCGCACATGCTATACTATAATTACAGGGTGTTAAATTTCAAACGTAACAGATCGAGCATCTTGTAAGCAATTTTAGAAAAAAATGTTTCATACAAAAGTTGTAGGGTGACGCATTACATAGTAGTATTAGTATGACCTTGCATAGCGCCGTCAAGGTCACGTGGAGTCATCTTCAATTTTTAAAATAGAAATTCCTATTTTCTTTTGTATCAATCGATTAATTCAAACTTCTGTTTGAAATTTTTTCTATTTTCTTAATATTTTTTCAAGTATTTTTTCAAGAAAAACTTGGTAATTTTTTTAATGAGTGATGAGATCTCGCTTACATTTGTCGGAGGGAAAAAATGTATGTGTATGTGTGTATACACTTAATTCAGAGAGATCATGTAAACGCGTGCTGTAATCTGGTGCACATTTGAAAATATATCGGAGTTAGAGGGAGAACTGTTCTCCAGGCGCAACTCAAGCAAACTCTAATACATCGTAATCGGTAAATTACGTAAATGCCGCATGCCATGAACGAACCTAAAGGTCAGTCAGTCCGAGGCCTTACATAATCGCAAGGCGAAAGGTTGACCCATCTTTGCGCCGCACAGCTGAACGAAGATTTAGCATTTTTTTCTTCTGCATGTCACTCACGATTGTGTGTGCTCCATCTTTAATCGATTAATCAGTAGGTGATCTAATTGCTTGTGTGAAAAAAGACACTTTTCGGGAAGTATTGCAACTTTGTTTCAGCGTATGCTCTCTCTTTCTCTCTTTTATAAAATGAATAAACAACTATGTGTGACATTTTAATATTTTAGTATATTATTTTGTGATAATATTCGTGAAACGTGATATTCTTCAGCGAGCAGTCACTTCTTCTACCGTTGTGAGAGAGAGAAAGAGTTTCGTCATAATTTTGCTGAAATAGCATTGCACCGGATTCCGGCAGATTTATTTAATTGCATTTGTTTCCGAAATTCGGTTCACACTCCTCTCTGCTAAATAAAATAAATATTCAACGATTATGTATTCGTAATTATTCGTTGGGTTAAAAATCAACAAACGCACACGTCTGTCTGCGGTAAACAATTCCCGTAAACAAGTAATCGCTTTAATTTAATGCGGATATGCAAGTAATAACGGCAGGGTCAAGTTTACTAATGAGTGCACGTGGCGATGAGCGGCCCGCCGAGTTATTTATGAGATAATTGCTGCTTAGAGCCGAGCAAGGATGAAATATCGCTTTGATCCCTTCGATCGACGGGCGTTTAGCTTGATCTGTAATAATTGACAGTCGCGTTTATATAACCGGCTGCAACGGGCATATCTAAAATCTCGAAAATGATCGACGCACGCGATGATAACTATCGCTTGATTATTTATAAGCGCGAACTCGCTACTAATTATTAACTTTTCAAGTATTGCGTATGCAAATTAAGTGTACTTATGATTGCAGATAAAACGATGAAAATGTTGGAAAATTATAATGCGGATTTGAAGGATGGGAAAAAATAACGTAAACGAAATCACGCGATGCTTCCGTATTGAATAATTCTCATGAAAATATTATTTTGTGCAAAGCCACGTTGCATTCCGTCTTCTTATATTCCTGTCTCGCGAAGGATTAGAAAGGAGTGTGCATCGGGATTACATGAAAAAACATAAATAATATGTTCTTCTCATGTGCTATCAATAGCATAATGTATACCAAAAAAATAAAACAAGTTGTAAGATTATTCTCAGCACTTTTATCTATGCTGAAAAATTCGTACTTAGTTACTGACTTAGTTAGTTCACTCTGCAATATTAGCTTTTCCACGTAAATCCCTTTTCCAGGGATTTACGCTTAATTGATTAAACTTTCAGATAAAAGTCCGACCGATTATACGAGGGACATAATGAGCAAGAGGAGCAACGAATCAAATCTCAGGTGTTAGAAAGTAGAAACACAAAATACATAATTCACCTGCGTGCAAAGTACATTAGATATTTACGCCGAAGCTGTAAGCCGTGAGCAGGATATCACAAACCAGTTATTAAAAGCACCTCACGCGGCTGTGCCTCTTCTCGCTTTTCGATCAAGTCGCCTCGACGCGGACGGCTGGCAGGTTTGTTTATTATATCTGGACAGACATTCGTGAAATATTCGACCTGGTTCAACCCTCACGCGGCAGCTGTCCGCGACGTATCGTACCGAATATCGCCGGGATTCTTACATCACCGGGGTAACTTGCACGAAGAACATTTAACAAATATCCAAGAGCAGTAAATAAATCGAGTAATCTGGGACGAAATGGTTTATGAGAGCTCGATAGAACGCGTGCCGGTTTTTTAAACGTAAATTTTTCTCTTAAACCGTGTGTGATCGATCTGTAGCATAAGAAATTTCAGAAATTTCGAAAATTTCATCTTAATAAAATTTTAAATACAAACAACACATAGAATGTGAATGTTCGCATCTTTAACAATGTTACATATCTATAATCTATTATCTATACTATCTATACTATACTATTATCTCGGACGAAGCCAAAACGGGGGACGTTAGTATGAAATATTTGAAGAAATATTTTGATTGAAAACATTTTAATTTTAATCGGTTAATTAAACATTTACATCATTCTATGTAATAACTCAAGTTTTATGAAAACATAGCATATCTTGCTTCTTTACGTTGTTGTTTTATGTCTTCAGAATTATGTTTATGTCTATTTATTCTTCAGAAGGTATTTGAATAACATGCAGTCAACTATAAATTATCTATAAATTATCACATAAATTGGTGCATAAATAACTGTGGGAGGACTCACGTGGCTGATACGCGTGCCTGTGTCTAAGCAGGCAAAATTAACGAGTTGGCTAACAGGTAAAATTACTGGCACAGACTTCCGCTTTTACGCGCCGGGTGAGAAGTGGCTTTTACGTCGTAAAAAAGACATTTTCAGCGATCGAAACTGATGCAAGTGGTAATTGCAGGGATATTACACCGTGTTCGTTGAATTGCGCAACGATATTAGAGCCGCCTCTCGTGGCGACTGCAGAAGTCACCGGTCGCAAATCAAGCGACTCCAATCGATTCCAACTCGCAGCTATTTTTGCATAATTATGTTATAATAATCGCGAAGACACTCGTGTCGGAGAAGGGCAGAAAGAACGAGAAATAAAGAGAAATTCTCGGCCTGACGCGGCTCGACGCGGCTTAATAATTCGACAAATTTTGCAACGCGCGCGCTCTTGTGTAAATTTTTTGTGTAAATTCCACCGGCTGAAATTTATTCGACGCGTTCCGCCGTGAAAATCCGTTAAAGTGTCATAAGTGTCCGTGCGCGAGCTGCGACGAGCACGGCAATCGCGCCAGGGCTGACGTTATTAAATGCGATTGCGCAAGAAGCCGCGCGCGAGAAGCCGCTCAAAAGGACGCGCGCATTATGACACCGCTGCATGTAACGCGGCCTCTATGGTGTCCCGGCTACGTCACGCCTGCGGAGTGCCTGCGGTTTTGTATTACATGTAATACGCCTGCACACGATCGCCAGGGGCGTACCTCGATCGGAATCCCGATCCCGGATCACTCCTCTCGTCCTTTGTGTGTCCCCGATAATAGAATTGCCGCTTTGACCCACTACTAGTCTAAAATTAGCGGGTTCTGTCCGTTCTCGGAGATGTATTTTTCACAGGCAGAGATTAAATGCGTTTATCAGTGAAATAATTAGACCGATCGCTTTTGTGAAAATTCTTACTGAAAATAACAATCTCTCAAACTGTACATTTAGGTCTTCTCATGATTACTATAAGAATATTTCTTTTTTTATTATTATTTTGTAGGTTGTCATGTTGTTAAGCTTCTTTTTGTTTATATTTATATATTGTATATATAATGTTTATATTTTGTATATATTTAATATAAAGTAAATGTCCCAGTGATAAACATGTCCTAATG
The DNA here is from genome assembly GCA_901521435.1 of Crematogaster levior. NCBI lineage: Eukaryota > Metazoa > Arthropoda > Insecta > Hymenoptera > Formicidae > Crematogaster > Crematogaster levior. The sequence continues at coordinate 396,437 of CABEGB010000391.1, read as the reverse complement.
ATTGAATTAATAATTAATATTTGTATTTAATATTTTAAATTTCTGGAAACGCTACAATTTTGTTTAAACTTTACAATATTATTTAATGAGTATACAATCATTGAGTTGAGTTTGTTTTTATTCGGTAATTAGGACATGATTAATTTTTCAGTTCAATAACTGATACAATCGGCATTTATATTTCATTAAAATTTTAATTGATTATTGATTATTTTATTTCCTATTATTCTTTTACTAACAAACAAAGTTTTATATAAATGTTAGCTTTGTTAACAATTACATTGAGGATATTAATAAAAATGTAAAACTAATTGTGCTTTCTTATTAGAGTTCAGTTGGGACATTTACTTTCTTGTACATTGTCATGTTGTCAAACTTCTTTTTATCATGGCAACGATTAACCGTCTAGATAACGGAAACATCCGCATTACATTGTTATAGCATTACTATAAGATGATGCGGTCTATTCACGCGATTATTAATAAAGCAATCCGGTATCGACGTCTTTCCATCATCGAAGCAGGAAGCGAGCATTGGCGGCATACATCTCCTAGACATCTTTGTTTAATTAATTCAATTGTCACCGTTTTATCATTTGACATTGCACAGGTGATAATTTAAAAAAGATGGATTTCCTGCATTCCCGCACGAACGTCTTGTTTACCGCGCCACACGTGGAGAAACGTCTTTACTTCGAATTTTTTTTTATTTACTCGCAATAGGCATTTGCGCCTTGTCATGAAAAATTAACTGACATGATATTACGTAGTACATATTACTATTTGTAGCCTATAGCGAAATATTAACGATGGCTGGTTATAACAGCGTTCGTTTATAACAGGCAAGCTCAATAGCAAATCAATCAGAGACTCTATCCTACAACTTTGAAATAAAGCAAAGATGTATATATATCCTTGACAATAATTCTTGCAAAATTCTTCACTTGGTCCTTGGTAATAATTCATACTGCCAAGGAACAAGTAAAGAATTTTATTGATATTTGATAAGAAAAATATGTTTAATACAAAATATAAATAAAAAAACAAAGAGAGAGAGAGAGAGATAATTCTTGCAAAATTCTTCACTTGGTCCTTGGTAATAATTCATACTACCAAGGAACAAGTAAAGAATTTTATTGATATTTGATAACAAAAATATGTTTAATACAAAATATAAATAAAGAAACAAAGAGAGAGAGAGAGAGAGAGAGTATCTCCACGCGCGTACCAAATATTAACGTGTCACTCGATGAACTTAAATTAAGAGTACTCCATATAACGATCATCAGAGCGTAGCATATCCTCCTTCGTTTACGTCTCGGTTTTCCAAGCTGCAACGCGAGAAGAGGCGGCCACTTCATTAGCCCGATCCTGCGACACACATGTACGTACACGCGTCTGTTTACCCATCCCTCGTAAGGAGGTACACGCGCGACTTACGTGACCATCTCGTCCTCTCAGCTGACTCCTCTTGATTTGCAGCACGACGATTTGTTCGAGTGTGCGCGTGCAGTCCCAACCGAGCAATTCCACGGGGGACGACGAGGCTACCACCCATCGGAATGCAAATTGTGACTTTAATGTTACGCCGATAGTAGAGTCGGCCTGAAATGTTTCAACGGTCGCGCCACAGCTGCACATTTTTTCACGTTGGATTATGCATCTCGTCTCCTACGAAGCGCATCTCGTCTCCTACGAGGAACGCCTTTCATTTTCTCTCCATCGACATTCTTGCCAAAGTTCTCCAACAAAGTTCTTGCATTAGTCATATTGGATTTTTGTGTCGCTTGCATTGATACTGCGAGTGATATAATTTGCGAGTGATAAACTTTTGCATAATTATTAGCGTCCCTAATTTTAGTCGATCACGGGTATCAATTATTACATAATTTTATACTTTGTACGAAAGTTTAACTTAAGTAAACACCTGAAAAAATGAAAATTGTATATTTTATTTTTTATTTAACCTTGATGCGTAAGAAAATAGAAAGCTGAATAGTTTACGCATCTATACTTTTAAAGACATGAACACAATATATTTGTCAAAAGTTCAACAAGAAGATACAGACTACAATATTACTTATAATATTATTTATAAATCGAAGAGAGTATTATTGGATCGTGTTTTATCCATTTACATCGTTTAGTATCGTTTTAATATTATTAATTATTCCCAACTGAATATGAGATCGTGAAATAAATACCTTCTAGCTTTATAAACTTTGTAATGAGATATTCATGGAGAAGTAAATAGGTTACTAGGTAAACAACAATGTCCGAATTCGAAATACGAAAATAATTCACTCTGATATTATTGCAAAAGAGATCGCTTACATTAATTCACGATGCGTTTTAGGTTTCTGCTTGCTAACGTTGTACATATGTATGTATAAGAAACGTGACTCGCGAATATCCATTTTGGAGGACCGGCGCAGTTAACTTCACTCGTACTCTCGAGCTTATTAAATAGCGAATATAATCAAGAAATAATTCTATACCTTTCCTTTGGGAGATCTCGATTTATTTCTTGTTTTTCTTACTGATGAAATAGGAATGCTTTCAACGATTTAAACAGTGCAATCTTAATTAGAATTTTTCTCAGTGGGATTTATGTCTCAATCGTCCGCATTCCCAGCGCGTCTGCACATACTGACTGGAACCACCACTGACAGTGTCGGTGAAACTAGAGAAAAAAAAAGGTTTTTTAATACTTTGGAGTAAAAAACGAAATAAGTTTTTTACTGTAAAAAATGATTTCTTTGTTAAAAATTTTAAAAAGACATATAGAATGATTTTTCTTGATATTCATCGTTAAAACATTCAATATCTGCGTTATATTTCGGTATTATTTAATGTGTCTTTTGTCTTTATAACTTTAAATGTCAAGGCGAAAACGTTGTTGCAGTGCCTAATAACAAGTTCGGACGTTTGCACTGGTGCATACTAAGTGCGCAGAACCACTGCCAATTTGTTATTACTACATTTTAATTATTTACAGCTAATCTCTTTACAGTCTTTATACAGAAACTTTTTAAATGAATGCAAAAACTGAATTCTAAAATAATATGGCGTCAAATGTCCGAAGAAATATATATCCAAGTAAAAAACTTTCAGGAGTAGAAAAACTGGTTTTTACTGGGTTTTTTAACTCAAAGTTTCTAGATTTTTTTTTCAGTACTTTTCATCTCTAGGTGAAATTGTTTGAGATCAAAGAACAGCTATTTTATTCGTACGCTCATTGACATTAACACCGAGAGATTGATGAAACTTCTCTTCTCAAAAATGATAGGATATCAATAAAGTCCGCTTGCTAATCTCGCTGGTCCAAATACCACGCACGATTTTTCTCGGTCGAGAAGTGGATAGATCGCAGACGTATTAATCTTCCAATTTTAAAGGCTCCATTCACTTCGTTCTTCCGTTGTGAGCCACTTGTTTTCGCCCGTGACATTCTATCCTCTTCGCAGGCGAGATCGTTGATGTTGATATGAGCGGGTCTGATAAGAATGAGGTGGGACAATCTCTACGCGCGAGGAATAAATCCTTTCCAGCCTTAAGGGCAGATTCTGTCCCGTATGCTCGGACAAATCACCTTCCGAGAAGAATCGCGTTCTACGGTATCTCCGCGGTGCCGCGTCACACAAATGACACGACGTAAATGTCGGTGTACGACCATGGAGGCTTGCGAGAAAGGTTGCTTACTCGACACGGAGATTAACAAAAGGGATTGCGGACTGTGCGTCCCTATCGAGATTTTCGAGGATTTTGCCTTCGTTCCCGGAGCGGGATGAACGACCTTACCATCCAGCGGCCGCGCAAAAAAGTAAAACACCGTTTCGTACGTGTTAATTATTCATGCGAGATAACGAAAAATGATAAGGGCGTGTAGTACACCGAGGCTTAGTGCAGCGGAGGAACGTTCATTGGACCTCGCGGACCTCTGAATGAGTGGAAATTACGCAAAGCGCGCGCGGTATTGCATTGAGGTGCTTGCTTTGATGCACCGCACAATGTCTGCGGGCGTGTCGGTTGTTTCGACGTTATCCGCTTGTTACGTGTACCTGAGAAACCGATGGTTCGATGCCACTCGATACATGACCGATAAGCATCCGTAGCATTTCTCCGAGGTCACAGCTACCGTGTTGCGCAGCACCCAAATTGGCGATCCCTGCGGTTTTTTAAATTTAAAGAGGGTCCCGTGTGTTTTCCCGGGACTGTTAGATAAGTGAAACTCTAGCGTAATTTAATTTTGATAAACGCGGAAATGAAACCCGGTATATTTCCCAATAGAATAAGAAACTTCCATCCAATTACGTTCTCGCGCGAGAGACAATTTTAAATTTAAACTTCGTTTCCCCGTCACTTTCCGCTCCTGAGTCGTTACGGACTTCCAGGAAAAAGAACCGGGCTGATTCGAAGGATTAAGTAGCGCGCGAGAAGTCGAAGATGATCGGCGAATCGCCCGTTCCCGATTCTTCGTGTCATTACGAAAACGTCAAAAGCGAGAGCGCGAAGTACCTTTCGTAAATACTCGCTTGAGTGAAAGGGGTTACTGTATGAGTAACGTAACGAACGCTTAATTATGAAAATATATGAACGATAAAATTCGGACGGATTACATATTCGGGAATCAAATGGCCACCCTCGCGGGAACGCTTCTCGAGACGCAGCTGGAAAGGAATGCGGCGCGTAACGATCGTATCGTCATAATTCGTTTCAAGGACCAGTGCGGTAAAAACAAATTGCGGCGAATAAAATTGTTGGCAATTCGCGAAAATTGTAAATCACTTTTGTGGAGCGCCGACGGCAAATGTCAGGGTTGAACGAACGAAGTCAACATCTCCGTGTCAAGACTGAGAAGCATACAGAGAGATTTACTGAATCTTTTTTTTTTATAAAAATACCAAGAAACCTTGTAAATACATACATATATCGTAAAACTTAATCTAAAACATTTAATAAATTTAATAAATTAACAAGCCTATATATAAATATATAAAATCTTTATATTTTACAAAAATATATAAAACCTTTATATTTTACAAATTTTTTTATATATCTCGAAGTATAATTTTTATAAACAAACATTTTTGATAACAATTCCTAGAATTGCTTTTAAATTGCTTTTTTAAAACAAACAAACGATAACACGAAGTTTCTGTGAAATAACACGATCGTGATCAGTTTCGACGAATTGTTGCGCTGTTAGCGATTCTTTGCTATTTGTCGCCTCTACTCTTGTACTTCTCTTAATAATCTATTCATGTATTTATGATCTGGTGATAATTGTAAAAGTCGAAAGTAGCCGATAACAATCGCAAAGGTCAACACGTGACTCAACATTGAACGCGTTTACATTACAAGATAGAAACGGGAAACATTTTATACGTAACTGGTCGCATCCGTACAACGGAGCTATGAAGATTTCGATTTCTAAGAATATTGACATGCGCGCGTTGATGCGCGACATGCGGTACTGCGCAATAATCTTTTGATTTCTGAAAACGGCAAGATGTTATTGCTTTTACTTTCTTTCAACGTGATGATGTCATAAATGATGTAACCTCAAAAACTCAATCATCATCAAGATTCGCGAAAAGATAAAAATAAGATATATATATATATATATATATATATCTTTTTATGTCTGAAAATGTTTGTTATTAATTTTGAAACATTCACAAGGAAGGTATTTTACAATAATAGGAAAATGTTACGCATATATTTTATGTAACGCATATATTTTTATTATTGTTGTAAATTACTCATATATTTTGTATATATCATTGTTATAAATACTCGTATTATTTTATATATATAAAGAAAAATGTTTAAATTTATAGGAAGAAAATTTAAATAAAAATTGAATAACAAAAGAATAGAGCAACATAGATGGGACATGTAAACACGTGTATGTAATGTGTTACAGCGATTATTATCAAAATCATTAGTTAAATATATTATACAAACAGAAACGAGTAAACAACGAAATGTGTCGTCGCGGAGAAATATATGCGCAAACCGTGTTAGGATTATCATTTGTAGGTGGGATTCAACAAGCGGCTTATCAGCGATTAGACACGCGCGTATAAAGTATGCGCTTTCCGCGTGCATGCATTACCTTGACGCGCTATCGCGCTACGTGTCGTGGCGTTATGAATGGCACGAGGAAATAGCGGCGCTTCCACGACGCGACGCTACGCCGATGTAGCCGTAATCGACCTAGACATTGCGTCCCTACACATATTCCAAGCGCAATGCACTTTGCTCCACTTCGATTTTACGATCGCACACGCCGCGAATCTATGCGATTTCCGTTGATCGGCTCGAATCGCACAAGTAACATTGATCTACGTACGTTGGTAATAATTGAAACTTCTGATGAATAAATTATCGTTTTCTTTTTCATGTATGTTTTTTATCGTGTAATTTTTTATCATGCAATTTTAACGAGTAATAATACGTCTTTAAAAATGTTCTGCCTGTACAGTTCTAAACAAAAGTTGCTTCAATTTGAAGCTGATGGGATACTATACTTTCTTGGATTAAGACATGCATCACATGTACTCTAATCGTGTAAAGTACTTAAATAATACTAATTAATATGACGTCTGGCACTGCAAATGAATATGTGTGCATTTGGCGAATTTTATGATTGTCAGTAAAAACTTTTAGGCCTGATACCAATTGCAAGAAATGAAAAAGTCTTGTGTATATTAATAATATTTAATCATACCAAACACCGAATCTTACTTAAAGTATATAAGATATGTAAAAAAATATATGATTAACATAATATTCAAGAGTACGTCGTAGCACATTTTCGAAATTTTGCATTATTTTTCATGAATAAGTCGAGAATAAATTAGTGAATTGTTATCAGCTTTTTTAAGAAACACTGCTCAATATTTAATTGACTCATAAAAGTTTCAAAATATTGTCAATATCCAAGTAGAAAAGAAAGTAAAAAATAATGTCAATTTGACGTCATATTATCAAATCATGATGTAAATTGATCAAATTGACCTTATTTCGATTTTCTGTTATACTTGGGTGATGCTTTTTTATAACTTCGTTTATATGTGAGAATATACTCCATAAGAACTCATGCAAAATTAAAAGTTGAATAATTCGTAAACCGATTAGAGAATCTGTTTTAGGTTTTATATATGTATCAGTTCAAATAATAAATAGGAGCAACCTATTAAATTTTTATTGCCAATATTAGTTCTGTTAACGTTAGAACATCTTTAAAAAGCTCCAACTGCGATGTTTTAAAAATATACAATATTTAAGATAATTAAGATATAATATTAAGATAAAGCTCACGTTTCTATTATCTCTGCAGAATGACGTATTTTTCAAATTAATATAATTTATGGTTTATCTAACTGTTTAGTACCCGATCAATTGTCAATAAAAAATGTTTACAAGTGACATATAAATAATTGTGTCCTGCCTTTCCTTTCTCGTGAAGAATACTGGCCGGATATCCGATCGAGAAGCGTACCGGAATCAATCCGATCACGTGCGCGTGATAGTGCGGAGGAGTGAGCGGGAGGTGGGGACTGACGAGCTAGAGAAGAAGAGGGAGCAGATGAAGAGGAAGACAGAAAAAATATACGAAGTCTCCACTCCTGATTCATCCCAAGCATTTTTCCGAAGATGCACTGGTCAGAAGAAGAAGTGTATTGTGAAGAGAGGGCAGGGATGACCCCTTTCACTGCACGACGTTGGCACCGTCGCGTATATAAAGAGCTGAAGCGTCTGACGAAGAAGCACAAGTACTACCATCTGCACCTCAAAGCTCTTCTTCATCGTCTCGGTGCCCGTGTGACAGACAGATTATGTATACTATTAAGGTAGGTACGTCCATATTACTCGCCGAGTGCCGCGAGTTGGGTCCGCGTTGTTCACGAGCGGGCCTTTCTTCGCGAGAACACGTAGAAAGTGCAAATAAGAGAAAGAGAAGAGGAGAAAGGAGCAGGAAGAGAGAGAGAGAGAGAAGAGGGAGAGAATGAGAGAACATTTGCCTCGAAAATTTCAACTCATCTATCTTACGCGGAAACGTGTTTGCGAAGCGACGTTAGGTAATGACGAATGTCAGGTCCCTCGAGCTAGAAGATGTCCCGCAGTCATGAGATTAGTTTAAGTCGCGACGTCGGGCTAGACCAAACCAGACACCTTCGAACTCGCGATTTGTCGGCGGCGATATGGGATGACATTTTGGCGAGATGTTCAAGAGTCTTGCGCAAGTCTCTCGTTGCACATCTTTGCACGTTATGCATTTGTATAATTAACGACGCTCTGGCATGACATCATTTCGCAATCCGGGTTAAGCTTGCCGCGATAAGCTCTCAATTTTTAATTGATTGAACACTATGCAAAGCTAAGTTTGAAAATATTGCGTATCGTATAATTTGTCGGTCGGAAAAAGAGATTGAACGACACGTGCATATCACATCTGCTATTTCCAATAAAAAAATAATGATGAACTATTGATTACAGCTTTCGTTCTTGTTAAAACTCGATATCTGCTCGAAAATAATCAAAACGAATGAAAAAGATATCTAAGAATTCTAAACGTTTTCTTAAGTAATTTTTTTATTCCTTGAAAAGGCATATCCCTTTTGAATATTTTTGAAGCGAGCCATGCACAGTCAATAATCCATAATCTAAAAAAAAGAAGAACATCTCGCGTCTCGAATGATCAGTGTAACATTTTATTTCACGAGCCGCGAGCTTATCGGTAAAACGGAAAATGTTAAGTCGCTTTTTCAGCGAATTATTATAAGAGATCACCGTATATTTTCTTTTTTTTCCTCGCTCGTCGCTCGGAGGAATAAATTTAAACGATCCTCGTTTCGGCTCGCGCATTCAATATCAGCGAAATTTTTCACGAGAAATCGTTCGCGGAAATGAATCGATAAACTTTGCGCGACTTCGGCAATTTTTCCGCCTCTCTTGTACATTAGTAAATATGAAATACGTTGCGCACTATCGAGTAAGAGTGACGTATCGCGTGTAAGATATGCATACACACGAGAATGGATCGCGAGCCAGAGAGAAAAAAATTTCTTGTAAAACTTGGAGATCGCTATTACACTGACATTCGAAAATGCACTGTTTGTTTTTCTCTCTCTTTTTCTCTTTTGTCACTACTAACATATACTATTGTCTCTTCAGTTTAAAGATATGAAAACTTTGTTGGAATTCAATACATTTCTTGAAAATAATGGTACGAGAATCAAAATACGCGAATTCGCGGTCGAGCCAAGACGAGAATATGCAAGATAAAAATATGATCTACTCAATCGATGCACTTAATGTCGAAATCCGACTCTGTCTGGCAGCGAATTTAATATACGACGTGATAACCAAAATTGGAAGCAGACAGTCGGATTTAGTTGGACGTGGTGTAATAATAATGAAATAATAATGAGTGTCTCCGTTATAGAGTTTTGCATACGTTAAAACCGATCAAATTACTCATTAGCAATAGACTCATCCAAAATAAGAAAACAGAAATATATTCATCGTCGTGACAAAAGATATATGCCTCATGTGCCACTTACGTTTTTTTACGGTTTCTTCATCCTTTTGCAACGTCGTCGTTGCTTCTTCGCCGTCTAATTCGCGATTCCGCATTACTCCTGATGGTTCTATTTTATGCTAAGACGACTTTAATGTCTTCAATGACCGTCATCTCTACATTACTTATGAGAGGGTTGCTCCGTAACATCGGGCAAGTGGTAATAACTTCAACAGCCATTTGAGGTATCATTCGTAGCGCGTGACGCAAGCGTCGCATGCATGCCGAATAATATGCGAAATTGCGAATATAATTACATTGTAATGAATGGGACACTTGACAGACATTACGTCACGTCTTGGCGACACCTTTTTCTTTACAAATGATAATTGCCGACACATTCTCGAAGTTTCAGTACGCACATACGTACATTAACTCGACAGTCTATGTCATCGAGAGAGAGAAATGAAACTCGACGTTTCTTACACGGTTGATTATTAGTCAATCATACTTACTTTAAAACGTTACAAAATTTGTGCAAAATTAGACGTTATGTTTTTGAATTCAAATTACAAATACATACGTATACATGTATCTAAAGATTGTGAAATTTTCTTTGATTTTTCTTGAGCTTTCCATAGAAAAATTTCGCATATTATGTTCGATACCTTGAGATTTCTCTTCTAATTACACGCAAACAGTTCATGTGTCGGTGTGTAAGTAGTGACGTGCAGATTTTTCAAGGAGGATCAACATTTAATATGTTACGCAGCGGAAGCGTCCATGTGTTCTCAACGTAGAGAGCGTCATTGAAATCGGAATTCTCAATGTCAGCTCATCGAGTAAAGGCGATTTCCGCGGTAATCTTCAATGAAGGTAGCACGCCGCAGAAAAATCACCATCTCATATCTCGCTAATCATATTTTATTACCATCCCGTAACACAATCGGCCACATCGCGAGATTATTTTCAAATTACAACATCGTCAACGCTTACGAAAGGCGAATCCTGATTACTGTCGTTAAACATAATCGAACACATTGTAAAGATCAACATTGTTCATCAGCAATCTCGAATATCTCACCTCGAGGGCGAACGCGAAATCCCGATCTGCTCTTCAATTTCCGAGTAAAATCCAAGCAAACATTTATGCCGTATTTTCGCGAGAGAGGAAAGTATTTTGCTTCTCGAATCTGTCTCGTCGACGGAAAAGATTCGAACAGAATTCTATTTATAGCCGTGTTAGAAAACTTTCTTCGAGATAGCTCGAGTTTCATCTTGAATTCGCTTTGCCATGGTATACATAACTTCGATGTTTGCCATCGAATGATGAACGACAGGGAGCCGCTATCGATCTAGCAAACGATCTCGCCGACGAGGTATCTAACATTGGACGCGCTTCAAACGAACGTGCATTTTCTGCGCGATCCTGTGACTTTACGTTAGAAGGCAAGAATTGCCTTTGCCCCTCTTCCTTTCATAATTCGTTGCGTTATTGCATGTTGCACATAACTGGTGGTGGTTCAACTCGACGTTGTCACTGCACGATAATTGTCGTTGCGTCTTGCTCTCATCCACGGAGATTTACCTTTGCTCCGGCATTTTCTCGGTCGCTTAATAACGGTGCGTTACCGATCAATTAGCATAACGATTCGTTTGCCGAGATAACAATTACGTGAGCGCGAGGCGTGAAACAATCCCGCGGCGTTAGCGTAACCGTCGAAAGGAAAGAGAGGAAGAAAAGAAGAAGAAGAGGAGATGATCTTGCGGCGCCTCGGGACGCGTTGTAACAATTATTAACAACGTCGACCTTCTGCCTCCTTCGAAATTACGTGTATCGAGAGGCAATTAGCGGTCTCCGGTTGGCTGGTTAACGGGAAAGCAAATGTCGATTGTCGATATGAGCACGTTTGCATAAGTAATTTTCTCGACGAAAGTTCGTGGCCGCAAAAGCAGTGCTCGTCGAAAGTATCGATCTTCCTCAATTGGGGATGGAGAACATGAAAGGATTAAGCTCTTCATTTTACGAAGCTCCTGGCTAACTATTTTAATTATCCTGAAATGCTTGCAAAAGAGACCCGAGTCGCAAATTCAACGATTTCTCTTGAAGAAGAGAAAAAATGTGAATTGGTTGTACTTATTACTTTACAGATTTGAAAATGTTATGAAAATTGCGGTGACTGACAATGAGAGAGATCTAATAAACTTCCCTTTCCCGCTGCTTACGTCACATTCGCGAATGCATTGGATTTTCTATCGCTTGATTAACGCGCGCGATGCTACACGAAAATCATGGACTATTGTAAATTGCAGGTGACAGCTTCGTTAATCCAACGAGCTTTGGCCGCACAGCTCTTTAATCGCTCGTTGCTCGATTAACGAGAAATCAATTGAAACGATCCTCTGATGCGCGTTTCATTGCGTGGCACTCGCGCGTGTTTAAATTAAAATTCAAAAATCTAGCTTGGCTGAAATCCACAGAGCCGACTATTATTAATTGGAATTAACTGCGGCGGTTTGAAATTAGCGAATCCGCTTCAAACGGAGGAAGGAACGGTACCTGGCGTGTGCGTGAAAATAATTATAGTTTTGCTCCGGTATAATTTTCTCGTAAACAGGTTATTTTTTTTAAATATTCAAATCCCAAAGGCAAAAACGAACATGTTTGCCCTTTGGATTTGAATATTTAAAAAAATAACCTACAAACATTACTTTGAATATTTACTGTTTATTTTTAAAACTTACGCATATATAAAAATACTGAATTTTAAAATAAGATAAACAAGATAAAACAAAAAATTTTAAATCATTTTAATTTGATAGTTTCAGCAGCGTAAAACTATAAGTATCGACTCAATTTTAAAGTTTAGTTCACTTAGGCAATTTACATAATATCATAATACATACTTATAATAACGTAATACATCTTTTAATTCTACAATTCTGAATATTGATTTTAAAGCAAGCAACGAAGAGAGACGAACAGATTGAAACCAATTGACATTTGTAACATTTGTAACGCGGTGATCTCCACCCCCTCCCCCTTCCTCCTAGTTGGATTGAAGCCTGATGAAGTTCGTGAATGAAATTATACGTTCACTCTCCGCGCGTTCATGAGAAAAACGGGCGCGTTGCTCGGCACCACTTTCGTCCTGTCATTACACGCCGTATTTCATAATGTCATTTGCAACTGATGTAACCGCGCCGTGCAGTTTCTAAGCATTATCGTCCTCCTGCCCTTTGCAACCGTGCCCCGCGCATGTATACAACACGTGCGCTTGCACGGTCGACCCATTTCGCGTGTACTTTCACGAATTCTATGAATATTCGAGCAAGCCAAAAGGTTTTGTGATGTCGAGGACCGACGTGCCATTGTCCCCGTCTATTCTCACGATACGCGCAAACTCGAAAGTACAGCGATTCGATCTTGATTGTCGTCGATTAGTTTCAGTATTGCCGTCAGAAAATTCGAAGGGAGAGAGATTTCGCGAATTAATCGCTGGAAATTATTGCGCTCTATGCTGGCCGGTAATTAAATGGATCGACTTTTTTTTCTCGCCAAAAATCCCACGATTTTCGTTGCGCATCATGAGTGTGAGGGAATACTCGTTCGATGCGATGATAGAACCATGCACTATTCACGCTTCGGCAAGCATTAAAGCGACATTACCCGCGCGACAATGTGGTAACAGTAGATTTTCCACGCTCGCAAATCACGATAAGTTCAAATTCCGTGAGTTCCAGCTGTGACTTTCAACGTAACTTTGCTCACGTCACAAACAATGCGATTTTTTTCTAAAATTTTGCAAAATTCGCAAAACCCCGTCCTACAATTTAATGATTTTTATTTCACTAGTAGTATAATACTATTGGACGATCGATACATAAAATAATTGTTGATAGGTGTTGGTGGCGGTCGTACTTTGTACGACAGGTACATTGAGCGCACCCCAAAGGGGTGCACCTCCAGGTGGCTCGGAGAAGGATGCGGTAATTACATCTCAGGTGCTCGAAGTCAACTTCGATGGCAATTATATCAACCAGTAAGTTATGACATTGCTGTCTCTCCATATATATTTTTTAATGTTAGCTCTAATAAGTCTCGCGTTCAAAACAAACGTTCAAACGTTAAACAACATTTTGATCGAGCACTCTGTGCAAAAACCACTAAAAAATGTAATGTTCTATTAATTATTGAAAAGAGATAATGCTCCAATTAATCGGGTGTGAAGCAAACACAGTGAGATAACGACGAAGTAAACTTGTTAAAATTTTTCTGCTCCATCATTCAAGAAATTGTGCCATTGTCAACACAAATACGCCGCCATTAGCGGATCAGTAATTTCGCGAAAAAAAATTCTTTTGTAACATGAACATTCCGCCCGACCCACGCAGATTCATATCCCTTTCATCTACCGATCGTACATGAGGAAGACAATCGACACGGAGATGTACCTGGCAAGTACCTGCATGCATTAAATACTTGATGACACCGGTTTATTGGCGCGGCTGCCAATTGTCACCCACGACAATCTGCCTCCTGCATAACTCCATTGTTATGCGCGAGTGGGAGCATTCGCTACTGTGCCGAGGACTTCTCTCCTCCAACCGTTTCTATTTTCTCTCTTTTGTACCATCTAATACCATCTGAGGCCGCGTGACGCCTCTTGAATTCACGTGTGGATTGCGGATGCATTTATCAATCGGTCGCTTAAACGATCGTCGATGACAGCAGAATTTGATTTGTTTTCGTCCGTCACTCTAATTGAGTTGTCAAGCTATGAATTGCATTCGCAGAATATCTTGTTTTAACAGTAAAGATATACACTCCGATACTGCAAAGATTATTTGTTAAATCATATTTTATCATCTTTCTAATACAAAATTAAACTTTTATTTCTTTAACAATAATAATTATTTTATTAAATATGTTATATATGTATATTATATTATATAATATTTATATTATTATATAATACATATATTAATATATTACTGTTATAAAATAATAAATTTTTCTAATTTATGATACGTTTTATTTATATAAAAATATTTTAATACAATTTTAATACAATAAAATATCTTAAATTTTTTTCTTACTAATGTATGTCACGTATTGATTTATTTTTTATGTTAAATTTTATAGATTAAATTTTATCAAATACATTTTATTTATTATTTAATTTTTATACAATTATCGCGCAAAATAATGAAAAAATCTTAGATTTGCATCTCTATATTTCTTCATTTCTTAAACCTACTTTTTCCATTCTTAAATTTCTCACGAGAACAATAGCATGGAAGATTCGTCTAATTAAAAAGATTTGCTCGATGTTGCTATCACACGATTATGTCACGTGGTCGTCTATCCTGCAGATTCGAGACGAGCAACGGGATCAGCCATGACGAAAAGGGCGAGCCGAGACAAGTGGACCAAGACACGGTGGTAGTCTCGCAGGGCACTGACTCATACACAGCGCCGGATGGCCAACGGGTCAACATTGCCTGGGTAGCGGACGAGAACGGTTTCCAGGTGCAGGGCTCCCACATCCCTACGGCACCCCCCATCCCGCCGGAGATTCAAAGGGCGCTCGAGTGGAACGCCGCTCACCCCGAGGAAGATGATGGCGGTCAAAGGCCACCACCGGGAAGAGGTGAGACTTGCCGTGTCAATCAAATAGTAAAGAGTTTCACTCGAGCTTCACATCAATTTTTTTTATTATACGGTCAACGCAAGTAGTACATTGATATTTCGATTTTGATACAAAACAGGCATTCGAAGTTCATGAATATTAAACAAACTTTCTCTCAGCATCCGATTAATATTTGACAATAAACGGCGACGTTTTAGGAAATCCATGCAAACATGTTGTGTTTTTGAAAGCAAAAATATTTTTGTTCAATGCGAAACATCCTCGGAACGGGACCAACGTAGAAAATTTATCGCGACCTCGGGAACACAGTTAGCGGAGATTAATAATCAAGTGTACTTCAAAAGGCACGGTGTTTGAAACAGCGTTTCTACCCCTCGAGGGATATCACTTGCGTGACCGCATGCGCCGCGCGGTAGAAATGAAGTTTCTTTGTGTCCTAACCGGAGGTTTAATTAATTTCGTAATTGGAAGAAACGCCTTCGCCTGGAGTGGACGATTAAACGGCGCGTTTTTTCTTTTTCGTCGCTCGCTGAAATTCCGCCGTGCAATTCTTCTGCGTAACGGGAAAACGGTTGACCGAAATAACTGAATTACCCCACGACGGAAGACAGACGACTTCCGGGGGATAAACCGGGCGGCAAAAAAAGTTCCGCAACAGATCCCGCCGCGAAATTGATTTATGTCGGACGATTCTGATCGTTTCTCCCGCAACTCGTTTTGATCAAGCAGCCATTTAAATTTCCCTGTGCGTTAAGCGACGCCTCGTCCTCCTCTGTGCTTTCCGGCAAACAGCTGCGGGGCGGGAGGGATTAAATCAGTTTACTCAATCGCAGTTCGGCGGCTGGCGGTAGCTCACCGAGACTCGCTGTGGCACCGTTTAATTCACTTTAGTCCTCGAAATTGAAATTGGCCCGAATACGGGTGCACCGGTGAACCGAAAATATCTTTGTAGCGACCGCGCACCGGGAACGAAAACAATTTCGGCGTACGTTAACCGCTTTTACGGAGCAAAATCCGGTTATTCGTCGTACGGGGGATATGTACATGTCGTCGGTGTCAGAAGATTTCCATATTTCGTCGATAAATAAAATCAAATCCCCTTGCGCAAAGCGCGAAACGAATTCTTTTTAGAATAGCGCATGCAGAACCATGATCCTCAATAGCCGATCTCAAACCTATTTTTTTTCCGCTTCCGTACCACTGTGTGTATCTTATGCGCTTTACTACTATTTATTAACTTTTTTTTTAAAGACACCTCTTAGAAATAATTTATTTTGTCTGTAGCATTTCGTCTTACAAAATACTACGTAGTGTCTGTTTGTACTGTACTTTCACGGATTTATCTGCTACACATACACAGAGTGTACACAATAAAGCGTCCACCTGTAACTATGTTATCGTGCTACCAACTCTGCGTCTTGCAGAGTCTCCGTTAAATATTTCAGGCACTGTTCCTTCCTCACGATCTCAATTCTGTTGCAGGTTAATCAGCCCAACTTTACCTTAAACGTGACCTGATTCCGAGCCAGCTTGCCATGGACAGAACCGACCCTGAGCTTTCGAAAACGCAAACACATAAAAATAAATATAGTGTGGTATATTAATCTAGGATACAAACGTAACACGAAAACAAGGCATGAGACACCGATATATAATAAGCTATGTACTCCCGAGATGATTCTTTATCTTATCTTGTATAGATGAAAAATAAAGCGCACTGTTCAGCAGTTTCACCCAGGGAGAGATGCCCCGATGCACGCGCGCTGCCTTTGCATGCAAGAAACGAGAACGACACGCGCGTGTGAATCATTTACGCGTACGTCGAACGTTAATAGTATATATGTATACTTAACTTGTGATTTTTGTATATAAATAAAAGCGTTTTGCCCAGCTGGAAATATCTTATTGTAACTATCGTTACTTCATCCCTACCTACCGTCCCTTTTTCCTACTAAAAGAAAATTAATGACGTCACTAATCAATCTAGTTAAATTTAAGTGAACTATTTCTTACATATTTTTTAAATATTTATTTAATAAATATTACGATAAAATTTAGATTCTAACTTAGATTGTTAACTTTCTTTCTGTTTTGTATTACTTTTTCTGTATTCTTACGGATTTATTTTTTTTACTACATAATCTTAAAGTAAAGTTTGTAAAGAAGCTTGAAAGAAAATAATGTAAGCGCTCCTTAGAGTGGTTCGTGAGTCACTTTTGCTCGTGCACACTGTTTTCTGGCTCTACATTTTTCACGAAATCATCCCACGTGTATTCTCCACCGAGGACGCGTGTTCCCGAGTCTGTTATTTAGATATCGGGTAATGTAGATATTGGCTGTGTTATTTAAATATAATTCTCTAGAATTGCGTGCAGGTGGATAATTGTACGTGAGGAGGACGCGAAGGGGGAAGGGGTTCTCGCTTCACATTCGTAAAACGACATAAGAGACTGTTAAATAATAGTACGCGCGTTTTACGTCATAAAAATATTTTTTCCTCGTATCGTTCTCGCCGCAGAAAGGTTAAAAACTGCAGGTACGTCTTCGGCATCGCGCCGTTATTATGCAACTTTGCTTCGTGCGGATTTTCAATCTGCCCATCCTCCAGGAGTGAATGTTACATCGTCGCGCACAAGCAAGATGACCTGACAGCACACCTACCTCTCATTTCAACAATGAATGTTAAATAAAAAAATTGATAACTCGCTATTATATCGCAAAGAGTGTCGCGAGAAATCTCCGGCTACGATTTTAACGATCCTTCTGCGAAATATATCGCTATGATGCGTATCCTGTTACGGGTATCAGGTACATTTATGGCAACTGACAAGGTAATGCAATAGTGAGTAATGAAACTGCATTACGCAAGCGATCGAAGAAAACCGCTAAAATGAAACATCCAGTAAACATGACATAATTCTTTCTGTGTAATAATACATCACACTTATCTACACCATTTCGATAATAAATAGCTGTTTTGATTACTTCGCTTTAGTCAAGCTCATATGCTCTTCTCACAAATGTGCGCATTTACATGCAAATCTAATAGACTGTATCAAATATTATAATTACATTGTTTCCAATGTTCCACGTTGCAAATCATTTTGATTATTGCTATTTTAAATAATCTTTTTAATAAATAAAATTAAATACTTTCAAAGAAAGAACAAACGAATCAATTATTCAATCAATCAATTGAATTGAAAATTGATGAGCAATTTTAAAGTAATTCTCCAAATATTCTTTGCCGTTCCCCTAAATCTATATAAAATATAATTTAATGTTTGTCTGAAAAACTTATTATCCTCTCATATTTACTTTAAAATTAATTGAGAATTTCTGTATTTCTTTCTGGATTTTGTGTATTTAAAAAAAAAATAAAAAATCAGAAGAGAAATATGAATTTCTTTAAATTAATATTCTCGAAAGCGTTAATATTAAGCGTTTAATATTAATAATTTATAACAATAGATATTCGAGAAACGTAGTTTAATAAATGTGAATAAACACTCTTAAGAAATAAAAGCAACAGTATATCAGTTAATTAACGTGATAAAAGACGGTTATAAAAAGAATATAAATGACCGCAAAAAGTCGGATGTACACGAAAATTGCAACAAAAGGACTCGCATAGGGATAAACGAGCTAACGACCCATCGTACGTCGCAGCTGTCGGGCGTTAACGATAAAAAATCATCCGAGTGCAAAGCACATCGATCGCGAAAGGAATCCCGAGGAAAAACGAGTGGGTATACAACATACGTTTCAAAGGTTAAAACACTACGTGCATTTGCAACGTACTTGAACTCCATTTATATAAATCTTTGTATGGAAACACGCGCGAATAACTGCGGTACGTTGAATTTCTTTTAGTTAGAATTTCATTTGAAAGTTATAAAGTTTAAGAGGACTGTTGAGAATTTCTACTTTAATCGCACACAAGATAATCGTTCGTGTGACGTTTGCGGTTTTTTTTCGTTGATCCCAAAAAAATAATCGTCGCTTTTGAAACACTAATAGAAACACTAACGACTAATAAATTAATGGCAACGAGGCAGTGACATTAGCGCAGCGACGGAAGACACAAAACTTCTGAATCGCGATATCTAAATTTACTGATATAAAAGCGAGTATAAAAGACTTAAAGGTTTCTTTACAGTGTGCATCGGTCTATAATAAAGGTTCGAACCGGTATCATCGTGGCATTTGAAGCGATACGCCGATAGCACAGAGCATTGCTATCTATAAAAGGAGGACGTGGTGGATAAACGCTCGTCAGTAGTACCGTGCACGCAATATCTGAAAAACAAAGTAGTTGAGGTAAGAGTCGCGAAGAATCGTCTGTTAGTCAAATCTCTATATCGCAACCATCGCTCTCTTGTAATAATTATCTCCAGAAGTTTCAACAAAAGTTTCGAAATTATTTGAAATACATTTCACGTGTACACTGAAAAAATAATTGATTCAACTAAATCGATTTGTCACGGGTTGTCAAATAAATTTTTTTGTTAGGACAAACAAAAATTTTCTTGTCCAGAAATTAAATTGTCCTAAAAATTGTCAGACAAACTAAACAATTAGTTAGAATAACAAAAAATTTTGTTATTATTGCTTTAGTTGAACAGTTTTGTTAAATCAGCTATATATTTTTTCAGTGTACAGTTTTTAATTTACTCCTTGCACACACAACTTTTATTTTAAAAATCTATATGTTAGACAAATATTAGATAAATGATAGTCATGAGTCTTTTCATAAGTCACAAATTAATAATTTTTTTATTTTTTATTTCCAATGTTGCAATTACTGTACATGAATTTTGTTTGGGATTGGTGGAATGTAAGTTGAACTTTGTAATAGAAATTTTAATACAAATTTACAAATCACGACCTCAGCAGCCGAGCGTTAGAATCCCTAATCTACCTTCGGTCCTGCTCAGGATGAATCCGCATTCAATTATCTTGCTGAGCCTGGCGGCAGTAATATCGGCGGCAAATGAGCCGATAGCTATCGTCAACCAGGAGCAGGACATCAGCCCGGACGGTAGTTACTTCGTGAGATGGGAGAGCGCCAACGGGATTACTTTTGAGGAGCAGGGAGTCCAAAAAAATTCTGGCCAGAAGGACAAGGAGGCTGAGGAGGTTCGCGGCTCGGCGGCGTGGACCGCACCCAACGGGGAGAAAATTAATCTCGGCTGGCTAGCAGATGAGAATGGTGCCGTTTTTCAAGGAGCTCATCTACCGACTCCGCCACCCACGCCGCAAATTCCGCCTGCCATTCAGCGTGCCCTCGACTGGATAGCAACTCACCCTTACCAGGAGGAGAAAAACAAAGTGTAACTGATACATCTCTTGCTGCAAACACGAATTGAAAGATCATACTTCACTTGCATATGCCTATGACAATGAATGTAAAAAGACAAGTTTGTATAAAAATTCCGTATGCCGAAAGAAGATGTGATTTAATTCCTGATACCTCGTCGCCTTGTTGCTTCATGAAATCATTTTCTGTTTTATCACGATCAATGCGATCAATTACGATAATTGCGATATTGAATTGTGTTTGGAATAAATGCGATATTGAAGGATTTTATTAGGGAGATAGTGCAGTTATAAAATCATTAAAATAACAGTTTGTGTATTATGAGATCATTACGATAAATGCTAAATCAATTATATTATTCAAAAATATCATGTTGTTATGTTTACTTCAATATCACGGTTAATTATAATATATACTTAAAATAATTCTATTAACTGACTAATCAGGCAACAGATATACAGAAAAATGGAGAAAGTTATTGATTTTAGAGCAGAGTTTTAAAACATTTTTGTAAGTTAATAAAAAAACAGATATATTTCTATATATCTAGCGATATATAAATCTACAGTTTAATGCAAATTTATCTTTTTTTTTATTTATTTATTTTGAAAAAAAATTATACGTTATGAAGAAATTCTAGCTCTGTAACTGGATATTTATTTTTAAGAATTTTTAAGGATTAAAAATATATATTGCTACCTGTCGACGTCGAGGAGACATTTTTCTGATAGGTAAACAATCGTTGAGAAGGAGGAGCAAATACTTGTTCTTTCGTGACATACAGCCGCTTTCTTCGCTTACTTTATTATTAAAGAATTTGCAAGAATATTCCGAGAGCGGCTACTTGACGTGAGACTAGCAAACTCACTCAAGTCGGATGTGGACAGACGACTATGCGGTAATAGAAAAATCGGGGTCAAAAATGATCATTGCGGTGAAGGAAGAAGATAGATTATTATGCAAGCAAATGATAGCGAGAGTTCTTGCTGCCACACTACCGGCTACACTGTCTTCAAAACTGAAGATAATATAGCGAGACAGTTCAAGCAACGGAGTAAATACATTAAAATTATGATAAAATGACGCATTATGAATCGGTTTTAATATTATCTAAGTTAAGTTTTTATATGTGTTCTCAATAATTTACTTAGTATATACGTTCCAAATAATTTGTTAAAATGTAAAAGTTAAATTAATAATGTAAAGTTAAATTAATAATCGAGTCAAGAAGAAATTCGAAAATTGTTAAATGTTGAGAAATATCTTTCTGTTTGCCTGAAATTACTGAATTAATAAAACGAACACAGTTTATACATATTACATTATCTACATATTGTACTGCAGCAAATTATGCAGTAATTGGCGTTCCGCATTATTATTCGCTTAAGTTAAATGTGCGAATACAAATAGACTGATCAATCCTCTCAATTTTTCTGCTTTTTAAATCGTTTCTCCTTTACTTTTTTCTTTTTTCTGTCTCTTTTTCATTTGAAATAATTACAGACGTCAAAGTGAACTCACGCGTAAAAAACAAACACGGACTGCTCGTTCTGCGGAAATATTCATGTGCGCCAATTATAACGTTAAATTGTTTACGGAGGTACGTATATGTACACACACACACACACACACACACACACACACACACATATATATATATATATATACATATATATATATATATATATGTATGTATGTGTTTCGCTCGTGCGCCACCGCGTTTAATTTGATAATTAATACCAAGCGGCCGCTTCATAATTCGGTTATAAATTCCGTGAATCATGTTTCTTGATTGCGGCAACAATTCCGATTCGACGATCATAATCGGTATTTGTTGAATTGCGAGCGCAAATAAGACTGCGATAGATGGGATTAATCGAGGCCGGATAATCGAATTTATGGTACTATTAATAAACATTATGAGTCGCCGGCGATATCACGCCGATGTATCGGCGATACACGCATTCTAATGCGCATTCAGATTAATATTTTGACAAATGAGAAATTGTTATAATATTTGTAAATTATAGCGGCACCGATATAGCGTACCAGCAGAGATACGTTTTCTGCTATAAATGTACTATCGTGACATATACCGGAAGAAACACGTTTTGGCACACTTTCTCTAACCGCGGATAATAAAGCCTCGCGCTGCAAGAAGAACGCTGTTGCGCAGTGCAATAAGTAAACAATTAAATAATTTTCTTTGAGCAATTTGAACAATTTTAACGAACATTTATATAAGACTTTTTTCAACATCTTCTTATCTCGACTAGATAACACTAGAGGAAAGGCAGATTTTCATACTTGCAAATAAGAAATATAGCTTTTTGTTAAAAATTTTTGAGTAATGTATAACCAACGAATTTTTAGTCGAGAGAAACTACACTTTTGGGAAAAATGAATTTGAAGCTTGTAAGCAATTTGTTTTCTTTTTCTCTCTCTACGGGAATAAACTTTGAAAGATTCAACAGCGCGAGCTTACGCCGGGCAAATTTATATAAGTTGCTGTTACGTGATGCTGTAACAAATTTAGAACACGATCTACGTCGTGCTAAGCGGCAATATATGACGAATGTTGCAGTGCTTGCGGTGAAAGTTCAACGAGAATGCCGCGAGCTACAATCGGTTCCAGTTCCTCCACCCTCGCGAAGCTGTCGGATATCAACGTCAATGTGTCGAATCGGACCCCTAGACGACCTTTTGGAAAGTCCCCGGATAGATGACTGGTCTGTGAAAACGGCGTCGCGCGAAGATTATCTGCGGTATCACCGTGACGTGTTAATACTCGATATCAGGGAAGTATCGCGGCGTATCGTTATTCGATCATTAGGAGAGATGAAAGCGGCCGAGAAAAGAAAACGCGTTAGCACTGATTCGTATCTCCCATGTCTTAGCAGTGACATGGAGTGACAGCTTTGGAGATTCGATTGCTCCGTACATCGTTCCTTTTTAGATGGCAGATCTCTTTGTGCGGATAAAGACTCGACCGTCAGTAATAGCGTAAATCACGCGAAATGAAAAGAGTCATGTGTCAGGGCTAATTTGTATTTGTCATTTACCAGCGTAGAATGACAGCTTGTCGAGAGAAAGGAACATTTTTATTAAACTTTTGACCACCGCAGCGAGAGTTCACAGTACTCACCCAAGCGCGATGTCGTCATAAAGAGATGTTGAAAAATATAGTTTAGGCCGCTGTCACGAAATCGTTCGCATAAATTATAGGCGTTGTGTTTACGAATTGAGATTTATCCGACCCTGCTGTAACAGGATTATTTTACTCGAGCTTGGATCTCGTGGCAGATTTATATAAGGAATAATTAGATTGTTACCCGGTACCATGAATATGTAAATCGTTAACGCGCCAGCGGTTAAGTAAACAAGTTTCATCGAGATGTCTAAACTCTCGTTGCACCAGACGAACGTAATCGAAATTACCCGCGGTCGCCATATGACGCGCGTTACATAAGGACGTCTTTGTCCACTCTACGTGATTGATTAATGATAGCGAGCAAGGTCCGCTGTAATAAAGATGCGCAGCAGCTGTGTTTACAGCGATGTAATATCTTACGGTAATAGTCGCGACTTTCTATCGTAAATCAGACCGACACGTAATTGCGATGGCCGACGTCTATCATCCTTGGCTGATTGTTGAATCAGGATTCGTCGGTCCATCTTTAATTAACCGCGCATTGAACTGTGAATTCCGGAAATAATTGAACTAGCTGAAGAGCATCTTCGATCAAGAATTAATCCAATCAAGGAATTTTGTTTACACGTGTAGGGAAGTAAATTAATTTTTAATTCGCAGAGGTGGAGAGAGAGAAGTAATACACGCTGCCACACTAACCGCAAATTTTCCTCGCATCCTTCCTAGTACGCCCAAAGATCTGCAGCAGAACCTTGCATACATTTCGCCGAAGGGATCAGGCCTATTAATAGCAATGTCTCTCCCTCTCTCTCTCTCTCTCCTGGGATGCAACGTCCTTAATGCGCCGTAATGCATGCCTAACGATGAGTCAGTTACAAAGTCGTGGTACATATTTGCGTCTCTTGAAATATATAATTATTAATACAATACAATACAATACAATATAATATAATACGCATGTATGTGTGTGTGTATATAATACCGCGTACAATAAATATTTACAACAATTTAAACCAGAGCAATCCGTGTTTGTTTCGTGGGGCGAGGACGACGGCAGCACTCGTCGTTCGATGTCATCGTGGATTTATTACCGTGGATCGTCTTTCATTCTCATAGCGGAATAATTACTCGTGGAGGTCGTGAGATCACATACTGGTGGCGCCGGTCGCTGTTTTACACCTGGTTCTCGTCTTCCTTGGACTTTGGTTGTTTCGCGAGCCAATCGAGGGCCTTCTGTATCAGCGGCGGGATTTCCGGCGTGGTAGGTAGATGATCGCCCACCGGTTGGAAGCCGTTCCTGTCGGCCACGTACTGCAAAGAGATCGCCCGGCCATCGTCACTCGGGTAGCTAAAGCCGCCCTCCGCCTTCATCGCCTCATTCTCGCTGCCGGCGTCCTCCAAGTGACCCTCCTCCTCGGCCTTGATACCGTTACCGGTCTCGTAACTCCACTTGTATGACCCATCTGGATTGGGACCGTCCTGGGTTTGGCTGATAATTGGTATTGGCTCGTCGGCAGGCGCTGCCGCGGCGCAGACTGCCAATACGACCAAGACTACCTGACGATAGAACAAAAAAATATTCAATATTAATTGCAAGGGGAGATAAATAACTTGTAAGATGTATAATCGAGTTGATGACGTATTTGTATAGCTGAAAATTTTAGCTGGAGAAAGTTTTGTTTATTGTTAAATTTGTTACACGGACAAATATAATATAAAAATTTAATTGTAAATTTCAATATTAAAGTCTAATTAATGTAATTATTGTGGTGACGTAAGCGTGATATTACAGTGCTCTTGAACAAAATTAATGACTTTTGCAAAAGTCATGAAGACTGATGAGATTAGTATTTATTTAATAGCCATCATTAAATCGTTAAAAATGTTTGTTATCAATTTATCATCGGGAAATGCCGCGGTGACAGATTTACTGTCACGACTATCTTAATTAATCTTTTTTTCCCTAAACCATGTTTCATCCATGACCTCCTACATTTACAGTAAGCGTAAACTTTCACATCTCCCGTAAAGGACACACTTTTACAGCTAAACACAAACTGTGAATAGAAGATTTTAATAATGATTGATTGAAATCGCTTGAACATGACATTACGTTACGAAATTCCGCGGTATCGATCGTGCGTCGAAGATTACAAATCGGCAAACGATCTAATACGTGTGCTGAAATGAAAGTAAAAGTAATATTCATCCTTGAAGATTAAAGATATAACAATTAATTCCGTAAAATGACTTATTGCTCATCCATATCAGATGGAATCTCGAGTAAGGGAATAATTACGTGAAAACACCCGCGGCGAGTAATTAATAATTTAACACTGGCGCGCAACGATAGAGTATCGAAGTCGCGTATCCGATAACAACGCCGGATCGCGGTATAGAGAACCAAGTGACCTTAGTCAACCGCTACCGGTTGAGTTTCCAGGTGCATAAACATCGGGCGAACATTAGCCTTCTCGTTAGCTCCCTTGTTTGAGGCTTACATTGCACAAGTGTTTATGCAGTATACGCTAACTACCGCCGCTTATTCTCGATATTCTCGAAGACGCGATTTGCGTGACGTGACAATTTACGGAATAATTAAAAGCAATGCCCGCATTCCAATGTAACCGTATACCCTCAAAATATTAGTATGAATATTAATACTGAAATGTTAATTTTTTTCAAAATATTAAAGTTTTCGAATTTTAGTACATTTCAATATTTGTTTATTACAATTCGTATTACTGCCATCTAATTTCAACATTGATATTCGAAATTGCTATATTGATATTCAACATTGATATTCGAAATTGCTATAGATCGGTCGTGTAGCGACGGAGAAAACTCTACGAATCAATAGAAACAGGCGCCGCGCGTCGCAGTAGTGATACCGTTTTGAGTCAGACACGATGGGATCGCGGTAGTATCAGCGTTATTAGGTCAGACGTCGTCTCGGATAAAATAAACCTTACGCTGATGATCCTCTCTTGTTACTATTGTATAAGTTTAGAATCTTTTGAATAATTATTTGGCATTGCGAATAAGATGATATTCTTAGTTGAAATGCGAAAAATAAATTTATATAATAAGATGTTTTTGAAGTGATATTTTGATATTTTGATATTACTGTTGATATTATTGGAGTTAGTGCTATCCTGAAATTATTTAGTAAAATCGATTTACTTTAATAGATTTTATATGTATTTATATGTATTTATATGTTATATGTGATTTTATATGTATTATAGATTATTTAGATTACAAAACTATCTTTAAACAATTTATAACGAATATACTGCTCGAAAACTAAAATAATCAGTTATTTTAGGGAAATATTTAGTAACGCTTTGACTTAAGTGTTTTGCTAAATATCGTTCAATTAAAACACTATTAACAATCGACAATAAATATACGTCTATTTTTAGTATTTTGTGTGTGCGTGTATTTCTTTGAAAAAAGGAATACAAAGGTAAAAAGTAAATTGATCAACTTATAATTTAGATATTGCAACAAAAGTTACGGAAAAAAATCTCAGAAAATATATTGTTATTTTGGTAAGAAGGTTAACAAGTTATTTTGACTCGATAGTTTGTGTTAAATACAATGCTTGATACAATACTTGAAGGTAATCAAAGACCTAGATACTGCTATCTTGATTTCTGTTTCCTACACGACAAAACTTATCCAATCTCAGCTCCCAATTAAAACATATTGTACTTATCGTTAAATATTTTGTACACGAAAACATTATATGCGAACGTGGTAGATTTTAGGTGTATCCTGACGGTATCGATCGATATCTTTACACCAACGATCCTCCGAGATACGCTACTTACCCTCCGATCCCTGCTCGCCCCGCGTTTCCTACTCACCGACATCCGAGTCCCCGGAGTTCCCGGTACGCTATATCGGGTATAATCGAGAAGTGTCACTTACAACAACGTAACTCACAGAGAGAGAGAGAGAGAGAGAGAGTCCGGATACGCGCACAGGGATTCCACCGCCGGGGACCGGAAATGCACGTCAGATTCACACGACCCAGCTATTATCCGCGGATTGTCTCGCGGCGGAAGTGCCCTCCGGCATCCTTACTTCCCAGTCCCCCCTTCCTCCACCACCCCGAGATTTCTTTCCTCTTAATTAAACGCTTACCAATGACGTGTACATGCTGCGGCAGTAATCGCTGATGGGCAAGTGTTTATCAAGCCCCGCAGCGCTCGTCGTATATATACCCCTGAAGGCATCACCAACACCACCGACAGCCCGATGTACTGATGGCCACCACGTTACGATAGTATGTAGGATGCACATGAGGACACACAGAGGGGCCGCGTGCGGGGTCAGACGGGGGGTTTACACGGATCCATGATTTAACACGGCGTACATGTATGCGTGTGTATGTGTAAGCGTGCAGTAAGCTGAGAGACAACACACACTCCACATCGAGGAGAGACCATCTTCCCCGAGATCACCATGTCACACTGCGCTAAATGTCATCGGGTCCCCCGTTGGAGGAGTTGCTTACTCAATTGTCACAATTTCTTTAACGACGATCCGCACGGGGATCCGTTTTTCTTTTCCGCCGACTAGTCGTCCGGAAACTCAGACTCGGTGAGTTGCAGTCAGCTCTGATATTCTCTCCGGCAGACTATCGTTTAAGTGCGTACACTCCTCTCTTCGCTAATCGGATTTATTCGGGGTTTTTTTAAGTATTGTTGTTTTAAAAAGACGGAAAGGCGTATTACGCGTAACGCTGTTACTGTAACTTCTCTCATCGTCTCTTTCAACCTTGCGCTCTGCCGCTATTTTCTCTTACGATGAGTTCAAGGAAGTTGACGTTCCAGCTTTTGAATACGAGACGGAGATCTGGGAGGTTTTGGTAAATAAAAATCACGCTCCTGTTATATGGGTGTCTATCACATTTCCAATCATTCGTGTTTTCGAGCACCGTTACCGTCAGATTAAGAGATCGAGAGCGAGTGCTCGAGAGACTGTTTCGCCGCTGTCGAGCAGATTTATGTTGTGGATTTTTGTAAAAAGCTGTACCCTTCATTTGAACAACGCATGCATGTGACACATATGGGAGCAGCTTAAACTCGTGCCCTCCATCGGATTTATTAGACACCGTCCATCGTTTTAGTATTTTCCTAGCAATATACGAAAAATATACGGTAAAATTCAATTCTTTTCGCTCATTATTTTCCACCTTTTTTCCTCGTTTTATCGTTTCGTCGCACACGCAAGTATTGCGCAACGTTAATCGTCGCTACTAACACGCGTTTCGCATTTCTAATCGATAAATTACGTCATTAAACAATCAGCTGGTAAACACTCAAATGGCTATTTACTTCAATTTTTTTCTAATTGCAAAGTCGAAATTACTCACGATTTGGCGCGACGAAATCAAACGGAATCCCACAGCCCCGGGCCTATGAATTAACTGACAAACGCACGACACGCGCGGTCGAATTGTCCGTTCTCTAATCAATCGGAAACGGCCTGACAATCTCTCATTATCGGCAGATAATTATGTGGAGCGCCGTGCTATATGTATATCGCATTTACCTGGTCTGATGGCTGAACTTTCCGTATCTACGAGAATAACGAGTTCGCATTTAATCGAGACGACTGTAATCGAGAAGTTTCGTGAGAAAAAATGAAAAAAAAATCAACCTAGCAGCTTCAGTCCTTGGCATAATGGAATTGTGAGAGAAATAACATTACACCAAACTTTCTCGTTCGAAATGGCGCGCGCTATCCTGTGAACATTCTCTCACACGCGCGATAGCGTATGTCTGCAAAGCAAAAAGGGATATTTTTTTGTTTTTTGTTTAACGCAAATCCGCGTAATAATATTGGATTTTTTTTCTCTTACGATTATTACGTAATGTGCGACAGTGCA
The DNA here is from genome assembly GCA_901521435.1 of Crematogaster levior. Taxonomy (NCBI): domain Eukaryota; kingdom Metazoa; phylum Arthropoda; class Insecta; order Hymenoptera; family Formicidae; genus Crematogaster; species Crematogaster levior. The sequence continues at coordinate 366,879 of CABEGB010000391.1, read as the reverse complement.
CGATAGTGTACGGCTGATATAAAGCGATGCATGTGTCGGAAGCTGCGGGATTATGTATGCACCTAACATGCGTATCTAATTAATAATCAATGCTATACCATTGGGATGTTTGAGATTGTCAGTAAATATCGCCGATCAGATATGTTAATGTCTCCGCACGAGATAGAAGGGATTATATTTGTCTGGGAAATTCCGCGTCGCATTTGCTGAAAGTGCGCATTCCCGATTAACACATTGTCTGCCTCTGCGAGTTTTGTACATTTTATCGTGCGCGCCACAGTAGAATTTCCATTATCACAAGTACATAATGATGAAATATTAACATAATAATTAAATAATATAAAATATTGTGTAACATAATTAAATGAAATAAAATATTATGTTATAATTAAAGAGAAATTAAGAATGGAAATTAAAACTCATCAGCACTGTGTCGAATAACGCAATTTTTACTTTGTTATCTAGCTATTTGTACCATTTAAAATTTTATATCACATGGCAATTATTTTCTCACAAGCGTTTAAAAAAATTTTGTTGTGGCAGTGCCGGAAACTTATAATTACCGGAAACCACCGTCACAGAAAAGTCAAATTATCTTGGCAATCAACGCGTTAAGATACAACATGAGACATAAAATATCGTGAAGTTGATTTGGGATGAAAATATAAATTGTCAAGTTCGAATAGAATCACGCAGATGTTATCGAGATTAATCACGTTAATTAGTAAGTAGCGATGTCGCAGTGTTTTCCTCTTTTTTAGGAAAAGTTTGGGGGAAAGGTCGTACATTTTCCTATGTGCGATTATTGATCGTGAACATTACCGGCGAGGTATACTGATGTAACGTTAGACAGGATCCGATGGGGGAACAGTGAATTATGCTTCGATAGACATTAGTTTTCTTCTTTTACGGGAAATGTAAGGAGCACGTAGCACGACGATAAATTCTCATGTGTCTCTAGGAATGCCAGCTGGTCGCACAGCGCCGCGTACCCACGTGATTCACAAAGTCACGTCATCGATATATCTGAACGATTTTCTTGCGCATTTGCATTTTGCGTTTGCGAGTCACCTGAGAAAAGCATGAAAAGCTGTTTAAAATAATCCGTTAATCGGAACTAGGAAGGGAAGGGAACTAGGAAGCCGAGTGTATCTCTTGAAAGTCGAGGACGCTCGACATGATAAATGTTAAAATGCGTCTTGCGATTGCTCATTGAATATTTTAACTCGCCGCGGATTATAACAAAACGTCGACGTGAATAAATAATATACAGCGCGATAATTCCGCAGTATAGATAACATGCTAAGATAACATTTACAAAATATTATATTATATAAAAAATGCGAGAACTTTGTTGCATATCATTCGTCTTTATTATATAATTATTATTTATTATATATTATATTATGTGATTATATTTTAAGATAAAACTAATTGATTTTTCATTTTTATTTTGATTTAGAAGAAAATAACGAATTATATGCTTTCAATTATGTATAACGAGTTATGTAACGAGATTCTAGAGAAATATCAATAAAAATAACAAAGTACTTAGCGATTGTATTAATTGATTTTTCATTTTTATTTTGATTTAGAAGAAAATAACGAATTATATGCTTTCAATTATAACGAGTTATGTAACGAGATTCTAGAGAAATATCAATAAAAATAACAAAGTACTTAGCGATTGTATTAATTGATAATGTGGTTTGAAATTTTTTTTTCAAACTCTTTTCTAAAACCTTTTGATAAAAAGGCCAGTCAAGTTTCTTTCAACTTTCAGTAGATCACTGTCGCGCAATTTAAAGTATACATAATGTTACTGAATTTACGAGTCCTTCTGCAGAACATGGGTTTCGGACACGACGCGCAAGGGAACCGGCTGAACGATCGCTATCTGACCGGTCGCGAAACGATGCCGTCTGATGAATATAGGGGAAAGTTAGCGCGATACGTTTGGGCTTTTAATTAACGTATTACATAACGCAGCTGCGGCGCGTAGGTAGACATAAAGTGCGAATAAATATCAGTCGTGAAAGCGACTAATGATCTGCATGGTTATCTCGCGATTTAGGGGTGAATCCCGAAGAGATCGGCCGTCGTGCTTTATTATTAATGCAATCGAAATTCCCTGCTCTACACATCGCGAATTATTAATTTCTCGAACCTAATAACATTTTCGCTTTATCTGATCGTTTGTTAACGCGGCGCGTGGATTCTCCCGCGGGTGTCATCGTTCTGGGTATCACATCGCTTTATGGAAAGAAACAAAAAGGTATTTCGCGGAAACGTTTTATCGCATGTTCTTCTCGGCGAACTCGAGTTCGTTACGAAAACAGTGATCACGTGGAAAAGCCCGCGGCCACACGTGCATAATGTACTCACATGTCCATATTGAAAATTTACTTAAGACGATACGCTATCAACTTTCATATTCCGCGAAATGTACCTGCTATTTAAACTCACATCTTTATTGGCCGTTTTGCATTTTCATACCTGCGTACTTTGTAAGACATCTCGTTACTCGTTACATGTACAACGAGATAACTCAAGGAGAAAGAGGGAGGAGAGGGAGTTTAAGGGCTTTAAGGGAGTTAAAAGACAATCGATAAAACATGCTGCAACTGTGCAGCTCCGGGCGAGACGCGTCTTTCGCTGACCAACATTGCGGGCGATGCACCTCGATGCATCTCATTTTTTATTCACTTGACAGATCTGACACATCCCGATACGTACCTCTGCCGCCCACTTTTCTTTCCACCCTGCTTTCTATCGTATTTACAGTATGACCGTGCCTTCCCTACCGCATGCGACTACTGCGAGAAGTGATTATGACGAGAAAGTTATGGACTGTGTGACGGCGTTTCGCATTACTTTAGGAGATAATCACCGTCTTTAATTCTCGACCGCGTTCTCCAGATCGAGCCGATCCTCCGCAAAATCTGAACTCGCGGCTTATAAGACACGTCGTTTCGAACGATGCCCTCGAGCGAATACAGGTCAGTTTGATTGTCACTCGGAATCTTCTATGCACTCGAAGGAATCGATAACGGAAGATCTATATTTCACTTGGAGCTAGAATAATAGAGAATTAATAGATTGGACATTTACTATAATAATTATTGGACATTTACTAATCCCAAATTAAAGAAAAATCTGTGAATTACTTAAATATATTTTTGGAATTGATTACATCTGGAATTGAGAATTATATCTGATCGAGAATTAAGAAATTCTTCTATTCTTAAGAAAATAATATTGTTTTGGCTGTAAAATATGATAATAGATGGAAGAAAGGACTTTTAACGGAAAGGAATGACTAAGGAAAGTTATTGTTATTTTTATAACTTTATTTGTATTTTACTAGATTACTTAACACAGCAACACCAGATAATCTTTCCGTGGCATCAAATGTAATCGTGCATTGATAACAAAAATTACACAATTAAAATGATTGTTACAGCGACAATGACTGTACCCTTGCCAAATATTTTAATTGGTGATTAAGAGAAGTTCGAGCCGCGCATGTATGTCTCGTTACGTGCAACACTCTTTTCTCCTCGTTTTTGGTCGACGGTGTCCGAGCGAAAAATCGCCTGAGGACCATGTGCCAAATTAAGCGTTGGCCATTTTTTCCAATCAATTTCACGAAGCAAACTTTAACCGAGCTTAATTTGCACCTTAAACAAACATAATGTTCTCAAACTAATATATTTAATTATAATTGATTGCTAACTATTTTACGATATTATGAACTGAGAGAGAACGCTGTTCGATTCTTTCAATTAAGAAAATTTTGACAAATTCTAAATTTTACTACATAATTTCTTCAGATTTTTTATAAAAATTTAAAATATTCTTTTTAAAAAGTATATAAGAGAAATAATAAGTGATAAATAAACACTTGATAATAATTCTATCTGTATGAAAACTGTTTTTAATTACAGAGACATACTTTTTTCTAAAAAATTTTTCCTCTATTGGAATATTATAAAAATATTGTAAAAATCTTTAAAGCCACACGTTAAAATGTTAAGTAACGTTATATACTTTCGTACTCGCGTCAATCATCCAGCACGCAATACTCCGTATGTTAAACTTGCGCAAGGGTTTCGCTAAATGATGCCTGAAATATCAAAATCTTGGCTATATGTGTGTACATCCAAAAGGTTATATGTACACGCGTATAATACTTTAGCATACGACGATGGTCACTGATGCAATCGTCCGAGCATTATCTTGTCTACGACGAGAACACAGGCACACAGGAACGTATAGAATGATCAAATATAATTGCGTCACTATCGGCTGTTTTAAGCGCCTATCACGCGCGCGAGCACACCTATGTATGATATGTATGATATATGTGTCACGTAATCACAATCGGTGAGAATCACACTCACATTTTTTACGATCTTTTTGAACAATATAATTAAATCGGCATCAACTGTTTTTTTCCAGCCAATCGGGAACGCTTAAATCCTTATCGAACGCGACCTGTATTCACGCGGGATTCACAAAGCAATCTACAAGTGTTTCACGAAGTTCCAGCTGTGTGAATTTGCAAAGTTTCAAAATAGTTTTCTTGTTTACCTTTATTAAAAGATATTTTAAAGAACTAATGTACAATAATATATTGGAAAGTCACAGAAAATATTTTACGTTTAATTTCACGACCGCAGGTTTGTGACTTTGCTTTATTAATCGAGCATTCGTCTGTCGATTTCCGGCGATTTCACGTTTTTCGCACGAATAAGTCTGCTCCGACAGGCTCACGAAATGAACAACAGCGCACGAGGTTATTGATCATTAGTCGAAATGTCAGCGATAAGCGCAAGTACTTCGGCGGCAGGCTCTTTGTTTCTTCTGCATCAATGTAGGCGGATAATTCGTATTGTGGCTAAACGAATGTCCCTCGCATGCTTGAAAAGAAAAGTTTGAAGACTGTTCTGGAAGTCCTAGTTTTAATTTTAACGATATCAGCTATTTAGATATTAATTTGTTTATTTAGAATTTAACAATTTCGATATTATTTAGACACCTAGATACTTTTTTCCTATTTTATTCTATTTTCTTATTTATTATTCTAAATAATAATTAATTACAATATTTAGATATTATTAGTAATAATATTACACGTATATAATAATAATTATATGCCTATATTATATTTATATATATATATATATATATATATACATATAATAATATATATAAGGTAGTGTAACAATTATTATACCCTTTAAAATTGTAATATTATTATTTGCTAATAATATCTAAAGAATTTATAGTTTGGAAATTATTATACACAAGACACACAACACACACACACACACACACACACACACACACACACACACACAGAGTGTGGATACAATTATAATATCTAGAAATTATTTTAAAGATTACTTATATCCAACTATATCGTGTCAATATCGATCGCTGAGCAAGGGTTGAATAGCGTTTACATGCTAAATGTGCGATATGAGGGTGGATGACAGGAGCGTTCCATGTCCCGTTTTATCGAAACCGATCGGTTACGCACGATACGACACTTCTCGCGCATACGTTTGCCTTGTCCATTCACACAGTCGTTCGACTCCGATATGGTCGCATACCGCGTTCGCTCGCCCTCTCCTCGCTCTCCATTCTGCCAATTTCTGTCTTTCTCCCTTTCTCGCAGTCGTCTTTCGCAGCCGGCTTCCATTCAAGCGCGCATTCCTCGAGGCAGAGGAGCTGGTAGGCAGCGCATCCGCGTGCAACCTTTCCTTTTCGACGCGGCCTTAGGAACAGCCGGCAAGAAGACGTGCCTCTATATTGCGACAACCATCCAACATCGTACTTATAAGGCCGCGGCTTAGCAACGCACGTCTCTCTACCAGGTGATATTTCGACTCGAGTCTCTCGTGCGGGATTGCCGTGCATCTCCTCACGTTCGAGCGGATCCTTCACCCTTTGTTCACCGTTATCTGGGTCCGTTGACTCAGACGGCAACCTCGTTTGTTTCCACTCGTTCTCTATTTAATACATATGTATATTACAATACAGGATCCTGTAAGTCAGTGGTATTTCAGATGCTAAACAAACGTTTGCTGTAACGAGGTATTGGGAGATTTGCTAGATTGTTTTCTCAATTGTTCTTTTAATTCGATTGCTTAGATATCCTTTCAAAGTTGCTTGATCATAAACAGACAATTATATTTTTAATAACAGTATGGCCTTACATAAATTATTTACGCCCTTATATAAATTTATAATAGTTTAATGTCTAATAAATTTATCATAAAGCTGAACATCCATTACGATATCATCTATCAACTTTGATATTTAACAGAGAAAGAATTTTATATAATAATTAATTTTCTCTTTCTTGATTTTTTTTTACAAATATAGAAGGATATTTTATTATTATTCAAGATAATGACAAGAGAAAGAGAGAAAAAATGCAGATATATACTGCTATAACGATTTTATTATTTTACTTTATTGACGAGTCAGTCAATACTACAATCTTTCTCGGAGTTCAACTTTTAATTGGCCTTTGAAAATGAAATCGACAAATTCCATCGACGGCAGTGTCCGTATATTCTCGAATTTCTATTTTAAACACAAAGACAATATTTATTAGTTCGATTAGTTCGATTCGACACATTTGCGAAATAGAATAAGTTATTAATATTATTATCGTTATTGATTTATAATTTTTATTGCATTTTATATAGCTTTTTGCATTGTTGCTCAATTTTCCGATTTAAATCTAGATTTTTATAAAATATTTTTAAAATATCAGTGACTGATAAATATACAGAAAATATACATGTTTATGTTAACTACGCCATAAATATACACGTAGTTACTACATCGTCATGAATGATTAATGAATTTTATAACGTGGTATTTCTACCTTAACCCATGATGAACCGATACTCGAAGATCTTGGACGTTTAATTTTTTTCTCGCTTACAAACTAATGGCTGTTCGAAGCTGCAGTTTAAAAATACTGTTTCCATGATTCATCGCTCGATTAACTGCGCCAACGACGATACTTCCAATAATTGCGAGGTTGTTTGTTAATGGTAATATGTGCGCTAATTATTCTGTTACATCAAAATTGCAACTGCGATTTGCGTTTTTAATGTTTCCTTGCTGAGAAATCTGTTTTTCCGAGTTTTCTCGACAACAGGATGTTCTTCGTCGCTCCTCGGAATTTTTTCATTGGTGCAGGCCGGGACAGTCGCGGGATTTGCATCGAGCGCAATGAGCGTCGTCGAAGAACAATGAAGAACAATGCTGTTTCGCGGATGCTGATCAGAAATTTTAAATGCCGCGTAAGAGAGTACGAGGGGAGAGCAGCGGCGTTAATCAAGCACCTTAAAAGTCGGTCGCGCGTCGTCCCGCCTCTCACGAATTGTCAAAGTAATTTTCGCAGCGTCTTCAGGAGAGCGTTTCGCGGAATGAAAGTAAAATTGAATTCGGCACGCGCATTACGTTTTGTCGCCTGCGGCGCTCTTTTAGAGCCTTCGTAGTGGGTACTTATATGTCAAGGTCGCTCTCTGCATACGCGCGTGCCTTAAACCCCCGCCACTGTCTTACATTTCGCTTGGAATAAGTTCGCACGCTTATTACCAGGGGATTGCTTTTTTGCGGAATACTCGCGCAGGATGCGTCTGACGTAATCGTTATCAATCAATCCCGAATTCACGCTCCGTCATTAAAATTAAGATCGGCGCAACACGTTGCGTATACTCGGCTGTGGCGATCCGTTCTTTCGCAATCGAAATTTCCTTTTTTAGGCAAAAATTCGTGGTTTTTTGTTGATTTTCATGACTGGATAATTCATGAGCCATGATCCATGGAGTCGTACGATCCACGATCTATGATCTATGACATTATGTTGTAAGAGATGCGCTTCGAGAATCGTCTCGTCTAATCGCGCCGAGGCGAAACTCCAGCTGAAAGAAATCTAACGCTCGTTCTCCACGCGAGATGCATTAAGACACACATCGTCACGTCTATAATGTCTTCAGTGAAACGCATAAAAGACCGTGGAACGGAAAATTTATCAGCGGCATAAAACCATGCCAAAATGCCACCGCGATCAGTTGAAGGATTAACCGCCACCGAAGTTCTCCCAATTATAGCTGTAAATTAGAAGAAAATATTTGAAGAAGAACCTTTTATTGTAATGTGTACAATAAATTGCAGAAGCTCGTCGGATCGTAAAACCGAGAATAATCGAGATAATTGTCTTAAGGATTTTCGAGACTCGGTGATTAGCTGTGGAGTTATACGGCATTTTATTATTCTGCTTAGATTATTTATCGTTTCTTAAGCGCGCGGTCGTGACTATGTGATCTCACAGGTTGATACGGGAATCAATCGGATCCTCGAAAAATCTATAACTGGTATCTAAGAAGTCCCATGGACCTACAACGTGACGAGGAAGACTTTCTCCTCTGCGAGGGCGCGTTGCAACGAAATGACGGGCATACCTGGGAGGAACCGATAGAGTCATCGGATGACCCGGTGGTCTAGTTACAATTGCATAACTGTGACTCAACAACGTTTTTTAAATCGAAATCTTCTGGGTATTTAAGTTAAATGTTTTCTATAATATTTATTCGTTATTCATTATTCTTCTCAGAAATTATTTAGAAATTATTTTACAATCTCCAAAAAGTTGGTTTGTTGTATTTAATTAATTATTAAATTATAAACAGGCATAAATAATAAATAAGACAGATATAATTATAATTATTAATTATATAATACTTCTTTATGATTGTTTATAAATGTTAATTTAATATAACAAACCAACTCTTTTTTGCAACATAATTTCTGTGACTGCTGAAAAAAATAATGAATAACAAATAAATATTATAGAAGACTAATCTTTTTATTATTTATAACAGAAAAAAGCATTCTGCAAAGGTTTCCAGGTCGTTTGCAATGTTTCCAGAACCTCTGCTACGTTAATTTATTTGTAGAAAATAAACATAATAAAACGAAAATACCGGTGGGACCGTCCGTGCAACGATTCGATCTTCAGGTCGCGCCAGTTACAATGAGAGAAGAGAAGCCCACGGTGCGCGGAGAAAGATCGGGATCAGATCAGATCCTTCGAGCGTGCAACTAGCTATTATATCCACCGCCCGCGGAGGCGGACCTCAGATCCATGTAGAGATATTTCGCGCGAGGCGGTTTCGCGCATTTAATTGACGGTGCTCGGTGCTCGACTAAGGGACGAACCTTAGAAAAATACAATATACGATGTAGTTGAGTGTAACGAGATTTCCACACGAGCGACGATTGTTAGAGGACGTCTTGTTCTATTGTTTGTCATCATGAAAGGAAAAGATTGGATCCAATATCGGAATTTCAAAATTTGCAAACGATGTTTAACCCTTTGCACTCCGAATTATATTTCAATTTTGTTACCAGCAGCTCCCAACGTTTTAAGTATTTTATTTGAAATTTACTTTAACTAAAAAATAGGGCAATTTAAATAAATAAAGGAAGAAACAAATTCAATTAAATGTCAGTTTTATTTATTTTTTTTTTTTTGAAAAAATGTCGAGTGAGACTCGACAAAGGAGCTCCTGAGATAAAAACTGATGTCGAGTCACACTCGACAAAGGAGTGCAAAGGGTTAAGACTTAATTTCTCATTTCGGACTGGCTATTTCATAACTAAAGAGATATGTCTTATTTGTTTCCGTGAAGCGATTACCTCGTGCCGGGGACCGCTCACGGTTGATCGCGACGCAATTTTTAAAACAATCACACTGCCCGACGCATCGCTCGACGTGCCAGCGTATCTAGAACTGTCAATCGCAGTAATTCGGGTCGTAATCTACGTGACGGCGAGAGATCTACGATGATCGAGCCAGCGATTACACATTTCGAGGTGCATCCAATCGTTGCATCCGTTGATTGCGAGAGACTCGTATGTAGATTCTGGCGCGGATGCTACGAGGTACGGGCTCGTAGAGATGTAGAAAACTTTGATTGGCCAGTATACACAAGGCAAGGGATATGAGGTAAGAATCAATAAGAATTTAACGAGATTCAAAACGACGAATAATTATTATAATGATATTCTAGCAAACTAATAAATATTAATTGACGCATCGTAATTTTTAATTCTATTTTTCTATAAAACATAAATAATCAATCTTAGACGTTTTCGATTATTATGTTTAGAAATCAATAACTGTCGGACAATATAATATGATAGATAAATAAAAATTTGTCGTAAAAAAATCGTTTTATATCACGTTTTCTCGTCCAGTGCAGATTTCCTAAAACACACTCTCGAGGGAGCGATTTATGGGAGAAAAGATGCCACTCCGAGATTGAAGAGGCTCGTCTTGCTGCGAAAAATATTTTCAATTTAACGTCTGAGAGACGCGAGAGCGTTTCCTCGCCGAGCAATTTTGTGCCATTATCTACGGTATTCCTTGGAAGCGCATCAGCGATGAAGATGGTCGCATCACGAGCAGTGATTTAATCGTTCCGACCACAGATGTACGTTGAATATGGAAAAAACCTTAGGAATAAATTAGTTTCAAGGATCGCCTCCTCCCGAGCGGTTCGTAATCAAGCGACACTCGTTCGGTCAGCATGTCGTATTTTACATCTCTATTAATGCGTAGAAGCATTCACGTGAAGGATCGACGGTCCGATACGCAGTTCTGTCTGACATGCATTAGCCTTCGTTAATCCACATAGGCGTTTCTTCTTTTTCGGCATCGGATGCACATCGTATCCACCAACAGCGAGCGTCCTGAACGTAACGGACATCGGCTAATGCGATGTTGTAATTCTCGTTTTTTATACCCGCGGCACGTCTCGCCGTAAGACGCGAGCATTTATCTTATTTAAATCGCACGCTTTTGTGTATCCGCGAGGATATGTGTTACGCGAGGATCGTGTCGCTCGTTTCGGATTAACGCGCGCGCGCTCCATTCTCGGGAGATTGCTCGCCCAGCACTATTTCTCAGCCGGAATTGCGAAAATCCACCATCGGGGATATTTCTGGACATGGTATTGTAACTCACACATGGCGATTGTATGAGGACACGGCGTGTAAATTTTGACACAACATATTTTATCACGATTTTTCTCGCAAAATTCAATCAATTCCCCTGGAAAGAGAATATGTATGATGTAAGAGATACATATTACAAAGATATGAGAAATACGAGAAATAATTATATAAAAGCAGATATTCTGGAGAATTACAAAAATTTGCGGAGTATGTATTCGATAGCGTCATCAATGTCTCTTTCTAATTTCGTCACATTCGATCATTATTGCGTCATCTACTCATGTAACTCATCATTAAATATTGCTTAGTATTTATTCATATAATTACGAACCAGCCAGCCGAGCTCATTTGTGATCGCCGACGTATTCAAATCACGAGTGATCTGATACGTTTTAATGAGCAGAATAGCCGTGATGTGTTCGACAGTCAGATAAATTTCAGTCGAGGAAAGAAAGCGTGACCGAGTCAAACGTTCAAACACGTTTATTTTATCGATGGAAACGTTTAACGTAAATGTTGTCATTCCAGTGGCTTTACATACATAGTATGCGCGTTACATGGTTCCTTAATTAATGCAGCAGGTGCTAATTGACTACACTAATTCGACTCTGCGACAGTGCTTTCGCCAAAGGAAATTTGCTAAATCATGAATGCGCTAGACTTGCAAATTCAAGCTAGAAATATAAAGTAAGTAATTAAAAATTGTAATTAGCTTAATTTCAACATATTTAATTTCCAACATTATATACATTTGGCAGTATCAACTTATTATAATTACATTGGTTTCAATGTTGAATTCAATATTATTTGAGTATGACACAATAAAATTATAATATTGCGAAGTGGATAAGTGAAAAACGTTATCCTAATAGTAAAAGTAAAAACATTATCCGAATCGACAATTTGTTTCTTTCTCATTTCAAGTTCCAAATTCTTCGCCAAAATAAGTACCTCATGTGTTGCATTTTTATGTCAACCGTAGGAGATGTCACACGTAAGCTGTTTGTACTAACAATCGTAAAATCGCAGAACTATCAAGATTTCAGTCTGAAAAATCTGCACATTACTGTTACGCTTCTACTGGTCGTCTTCCTCGGGATGCTGGGCGTTGTACTCCAAGGCTCTCAGGATGGCTTCAGGCACCGGAGGCGCGACCGGCAAATGCTCACCTTGAGGATGAAAACCGTTTTCATCGGCAACGTAGCTCAGGCTGACGGGATTGCCATCAATATCGGAATAGCTGAAGGATCCCTGAACCTGAATAGCGTCTTCATCTTTGGAAATCTTGACAAGCTGGCCTTGCTCCTGCGCCTGGATGCCATTTCCGGTCTCGTAGCTGAAGCTGTATGAACCGTCCGGATTTGGTCCGTTCAAGTACGAAGATACGATGGGAACAACATCATTTTGCAAAACATTCCGGGGGGGTGCGGCGAATGCAGCAACTGCGAGCACGCAAAGGAGGACGACCGTCTGGAAGAAATTTATTTTTTTTGTAATTAACTGAAAAAGACGAGAAATGTCGCAAAAGAAATTTTGTTATATGGATTACGTAACATTTCCTAACTAAAATGTGTCTGAATTTAAGTCTTATTACACGTGTTGGTGTTATTATAACCGACATTTATAATTCTCGACAGCAACTAACTTAGAATGAATTTGTCTGTCTATGCGAATAACATCTGATAAATTTTTAGTAAAAAATTATACGAAAAAATATAAGAAAATGTAAGCGTTAGTAATTGTTCATTAATTTTGCTAAGACTTACCAAAGCGTTCATGATGTTGATCGCGACTGTGTTGATCGTCTTATTATAAAATCGAAATCGAAGAGACGCCTTTTATATAGTGTTGCCGAAACGTTGCTAGGTGTGAGGAACTCCCTCTTATTAATAGATTTCTGGCTCTGTTGACATATATGTAGGTTGCGACATTTCGATGAAACTGATAGTGGGGCGCGAGGCAAGATGATCGCATAATTGGCAATATAATGCTCCCCGAGTGACATTTGTGACACTCGTGTTTGTCGTCTGTCGAATTTTATGTGAAAGTTGAATATAAAACATTTGGGAACATCAGACACCACACATTCGAGAGAGATAATTTCTTTTTCTCTAATTTTTGGAATCCTCCTCTTTTCGTCTAGATGATCGATTACGCGAAAGATTTTTTATGTGTTATAGTGATAATAAATACGTAAGTAATAAAATTCTTAATATGCAACTTTGTGTTTACAAAAGCAAATTCGTGTGTATCCTTACCTTATCTGCCTTCGGGGATTACAAAGTAAGCACGTGTGGCATGCGCTTACCTAAGGCTGTCAAAACCCGAGATCAGTTTAGCCAAAATAGCTGCATGTTTGTATAGATAAGCTAAATAGTTTATTTTTGAAAATTAATTTGAGATCATTTAAAAAGCGTTAGATAAAGTGCTAGTTCAGAAAATTCGCAACAAAGCTCAAGATCCGACACTCGTGCGCGTTTGAAGGGTAACTTCATCACACGAACCTCACTCTGTAAAATATTGAAGACAAGGTAAATTTTGCGAGGCAAACACGCCAGCCGTAAAGGATTATCCTTTGTGTAGACGTCGGGAAAAAGATAAAATTTCCTCTCGCTAAGTCGATCATAAATTTTTCTCTTAGCGGAGAAGCACGGAACCACCTAATACGATGTCAGTTTTCGCCGCATTCCATTGACCTGGTGATCTCGTTTTATGAATTTTTGTTACTTTGCGCACCGTTTCGTAAATTCAGCCGACGTGTAACAAATCCTTGGATCCTTGACGGGTGCAACGTAAACCGAATACGCAAGTTCATTTAGCATTTATCATGACCATGCGACAGGGTGATTGCGCTGCTTGGCTATTTTTCCGAGATAAGATTGTGTGATAGTAAACTTTCGCGTAAAATTCGACAGACATTTGATAAGCACAAGCTCCGCGCACAATATCATTCGGGAGGCATTATATTTCCAACTTTGTGGTCATCTTGCCTCACACCTTGCTATCAATTTCATCGAAAATGTTGCAACATACATTATGTCACAACATGCTGGCCGAAAATAAAGATTGTATAATAGTAACAAATAAATAAAAAAGTTAATAAGTTAATAAAAATAAAGTTAATAATTTCTATTAGTTGTATTACGTAATTGAACGACAGTTTAAGATTGTAATAAACTTTATTAAATAAAAAAAAATAAAAAAAAAGTTAATAAGAAGTTAATAAAAGTTTAACGCGATTATTATTGTGTATCGAAATCATTAATTAATTAACCATTTATATTCTCATTGTTCTTCTTATTAATTTTATTCGTTTAATTTTATTATCTTAATCAATATTTTAATTAATTTCTGTATGATAGTATTTTAATTTTTGAATAATTTTTTAGAAAATCATAAAAAGATGTTCAAAAGATTTATCACTCTATAAGAATAAATATTTATTATTTTCTTTTATTTCATTAATATATAATTGATATATGATGATATATTTCATTAATATGAAAAAAGATGTTTTTAATTTCTCTCTCATCGCGTACATTTTATTTTATATTTTAATTTGTATTTTATTTTGTATTTAAATAAAAATTCTGTTGTATTCACGTATTTGTTTGTCTAATAAAATATTCTTATTTTACAAAAAACGCTTTCTAATCTAGCTCGACATAATTTAAATAAGAATTAATATAATTTATAAGTATAATTTATATATGTTTCAAGAGAGAGATTGCTTCAATGACAATGACAAACGAGATTTGCTTCATTAGTTAAATCTTTTTTTGTTCGAACTAGAAATCTTTAATACGATCTTATACGATTGCATCGTCGTTGATCTTTTGGAAAAGAGGTCATAAGTCGAAAGACTTGTGTTGGCACGAACATATTCTTTCAGATAGTAGCATCTGGCTCCCATCTTTTGAAATATAAGTAGATACATAAAAACGAAAGTCTTTGATGAAACCGAGCCGCACACACACGTAGGTGAAATGACTGGGAGATACGAATTCGGTAATGAAAGTCAATGCCTGTTCCTCGATAATGCACTCTGGGATGCAATTACCTAGTTAATGCAGCCATCGCTCATGAAAAAATACTAAATGGTTCAATTGCAAAAAGCACATTGTGTGTATATTTAATTTTATTTTTTATTTTGTACTTAATTTTGTACTTAAATAAAAATTCTAGTTGTATTCTAACATCTGGCAATAAGAATATATTTGTGCTAAACAACGCAATATTTCGAATACTTGAGAGACTTTACTTCTAAACCAACATCATAAATTTTCACGCTGTTTCATGTCCCAACATTAAATTGTCCGTTAACTATGTTTTGATGATCAAATTTTTGCCGAAGTAGAATCTATTTAAAATTAGCAGAGAAAAAAAAGTCGTTTTTCTTATATCCTTGAAATTTAATTTATGAGAATTTCAAGGTTTTTAATTGCTTATGATTCACGGATTATTGGCGAGATTGTATATCCGGGATTTTATAACTGTTTCTTCTGGAAAAATATAGAATTAATTAAAAAGTTCATGAGTCAAAGTCCAAAAATCTTCACTAAAAATTTCCTGTATGCTTCAATTGCAGAACAAAGAAATTTGAATTTTATTAATTGAATTATATGGCTGTACGAATCGAATCTTACAATCAAATTTATGACATTTTCACAAAATCTTTATAGCGTCTTCACGATGCTATTTCGTCTCTTGCAATTAGAAATATTAACGCGTTTTAACTTGATTATTAAAATCATCTCTCAAAGAAAAAAAAACAGATCTGTCCGGTTTTTGTACGTCAAATATTTTTGGGAATTCTGATTTAATTCAAAGGAATTTACACGTTAATTATGTTCGCGTTAATTATGTTCAATCTTTATCTGAACTTCATCATTATCTGAACTTTACACACGACGAGAGTTGCAACTGCGAAAACGTCAGTTTGAGTCCTCTAGCTGATTTCTTGTAGGATTTCTTGTCGATTTCTACCGATAAAGCAGAATTGAAACTCAAACGATCTCCTGCAGAGAAGATCTTATGTATTATATATTTCGAATGAAAAATCGTTACAGCGAGAAAACGAATAAAATCAAGTATGTTACATCGTCATAAAATCTACAAGTCTCCTTCTTTAGATTGAAATTGAGTATTAACGATGCTAATCACGATTGTATTTGTCATTTCTGACGCCAGCTATAGATGTTAACGATCATATAAAGAAGTCAGAGAGTAAGTGAAAGGTACCATAGATCGCGCCACGAATATAAGAGATAAAATTTTAATATTTGTCATAAAGTCAATTTATTATAGTAAACTAGCATACTAATGCAAACAAAGAGTAAGACTTGTGAATCTATCTAGAACACACAAATTAAAAAATAATTTAAGCTACTTTGAATAACCGAAATAAATACACAATTAATGTACCGATCTTCTAATAGATTGATAAGTCTCATTTTTAGTATCTAAAAACCGGATTAAAACAGAATTAGATAATTCTATTCATTAAGTTTGTAAAAAAATAAGCTTTTTATCTGTTTCAAACACAAATCTTTCTTCTTCTTTCTTCATCAAAGGTTTTCTCGTTGAATTCCATTCAGCGATATGATACGTGATTTCGTAGAATTAAAGAAATTGTTAGAACAGAATTAGATAATTCTACTTGCTAAGTTAATAAAAAATTAAGCTTTACTTGTGATCAAGAGCAGATTTTTCTTGTCCTTTCTTCACCAAATCGCGGTGAAGAGGGTTCTCTTGTTCATTGTTTCACATTCAGCGATGTGTGATTTCAGGGTCGAAGAAACTATTAGAACAGAATTAGGTAATTCTATTCGTTAAGTTAGTAAAAAACTTACTTGAGTCGATTTAAGAGCAGATCTTTTTTCTTCTTTTTTCATCAAATCGCGTTCTTTCATTAAATCTGCATCATCTTGTATTCAATGCGACTTTATATGATTTCATAAAAGTACGCCGGAAATGATGCTGGAACATTTGGATAACGAAGGACTCTCTAGTTTGTGTCGCGACAGACTAACCCCGCGACAGACTGAAACACAGCTTTATATTCCATGTATATCGATAATTCGCGAGGTATCATTTTTCATTACAGTCTCTTCACCCCGCGCCGGGTTCGTCGGCCAGACATGCACACCGGACATGTCTATTTGCGAAGTATCAGGTGATGAATTGTCACGGAACCCGTCGTCCACGGCTCTTTAATTACATGGCTGCATAACAATCCGTTGAAGCAACTCAAGTGAGTTTGGTTCATCTGCCGGCGTGAAAGTAAAAATGCCGGTAATATTTGGGTTAGTGAGAATGGTTTCTTTGTGGTACGAAATAATTGCGTGTCTTACGTTACTACAAAGAGCAGGCGAAACGAGACCTCCGAGCGTCGTCGATCAAGTCACGATTAATTGACCGCGTCTCCTTTTTTGCGATAACTCGAAGAAACGACGGAGTAACGAGTATTAATTATTCACATATCCCGTGTGCGTCTCATGTTATATTATGAAAGATATGATTATTATGATCGTTATTGTGTCATGCTGCAATATTAATACATTGATCCACAAAATTGACGCATAGGTAATTTCAGTCAAATTTTTGCTTAAATTTGAATGACCGTAATTTCATCAAAAAAGATCGTATTTAACTTTTTCTTTTTTTATTTTGAAGCTTAAAGTCTCTACTTTGAAACGCCATCAGCAGAATTAAAATTGATCTCGACTCTCTCTTGCTATCCTCCTAAATGTAAAGGCGTGTAACGACTTCAAAAAATTGCTGAGTTTGGTACTGTACGGGGTAAAATGAATTTTTTATCGCAATTTTTATTCAAATTACCTAAAAGTATAAACTTTTCTGAACAAATTTTTAAAAAATTAGGTTTGTACGATTTTTTTCGCGGAGTTACAAATGAATGAAAGAACCCCGCACAAATCTTATAGAAAACGGATCCTGGTCGAATTGGCTGAAATTGTAGTATAATGTAGTTCATTACATCTTGATGAAAAGTGTTAATGGGCACAAGGTCGAAAAATGGACAGTTTCCGAGTTATAGAGCGTCAAAGATTGGAAAAATGGGTTTATCTGCTCAATGCAAATAAATTTCATTCATTTGTAACTACGCGAAAAAAATTGTATAAACTTGATTTTTTTAAATTTGTTCAGAAAAATTCATATTTGTAGGTAATTCGAATAAAAATTGCAAAAAAAATTTATTTCACCCTGTATAATACATCAAATTCAACAATGTTTTAAAGTCGTTACACACCTTTATGTTTAGAAAAATAACGAGAGAGGGTTGAGATAATTTCTGATTCTGATGACGTTTTCAAAGTGTGACCGAATCATACGTATTGGAAGTAATATTTTTCGAAAATTGTTTATTTTTTGGCTTCTGATTACACTTATGTTTCTTTATGTTTCTCAAGAATATCATGATGCAATCTGCCTACGGGTGAATAAAAACGCGCACCGTCTAGCGGTGACATCACTGTACTACACGGGTTAATACAACCGTAAATGATAAAAAATGAAAACATCAATTTCTGGATAATGAAAATATTTTTTTACATTGCTACATAGCCTATGTTCGTCCTAGTGTATATAAGAATATGGTGTCAAAATTTGGAGGAAATCGGTTTAGTAGTTTTTGAGTTATGCGGTAACAGAAAAACAGGCTTTCTCTTTTTATATTAGTATAGATTGTAGGTGATAATATTAATTATAAGATTACGTAAATATCATTTTTGTGGTCAACTGCTCTATGGAAGTAAGCTTGGCTGAATCAGCGTCGATTTGATGGTTTCTATGCCGATTCGACATCATTTCAACGTCAATCAACGAATCATTTCTCACTAGATTGACAGACGATTGAACAATCTTGGCCGCGCGAAGAAGACGTACGAAGTGGCTGCCATTTATTCGACGATCTTGAAATTCAGTGAACAATCAATGCCGAAGTATGTTAACGTAGTTGCACATCTCGTCGTTCATTTGCGTCACAATCTGCGTCAGGACGATTGCGAATACGGTGGATTAATTTAACGAGCATACGTATCCGCGTCTTGAAATTCGGCAAAGAGAAGACTAACGAGCATGCAAAGGCGACTACTGGCGCGCAATTAATTTGGAAATTAGAGACCCGTGTATACGCACGTTTAATTTCATTACGGAACACATTGCGAGGCGTAAGGAAGAGGAGAAGGAGGAGACGGAGGATCTATCGAGTGGTAGCGTGGAGGATCTATTGAGATTCTGTTATGACGCGACGATGTCTGACATTGTTATGCTTAGTGGATCCTGACCTTCGGCCACTCGGTGAAGTCGGCTTTTGTGCGTCTCGGATTTCGATGAAAATCACAATCAATTGTTTACACTTGTACGCAGTCAAGTCTCCAGGCGATGCTCTCGGAGATGATAAATATCCATTGACGACCTTGCGATGTTAAATAACGGCGATTAGAGACGACATGAACTCGCTATGATAAATCCTTCATCGATTTAGTACAGCAGTAATTCTCTCGATGCCGATCAGGATTGTCCTTCGATTCGTCTCTCTTTCTGCTTTTCTAATGTGTGGCTTTCGCACGGTCCTGAAACGAAAATGACGTCCCTTTCTCAAACACTGAACGTAACGTACGTTTTTGCCGTGTATTTAAATATCTGTAATGATCGCTTGATAATAATGACATTGAATAACTTCTCACGCGTGTTCATGCATGTTAGAAGGTCGTGCGATAGCCCGCGGGCGGTATTATTCAAAACCGAAAGTTGCTAAATAATGTTATTAATTTTACAATATCATCAGCATGTTATAAATCTCTTGAGACACTGACAAGCACGTTAATGTGTGCTCACAGCCGGTCCTTTCTAAATAATTTCTCTTAAACAATTACTTTGCGAATGTTATTTTATCCTATCTTCCCTGTATCTCCAGTTTTTTTATCTTCAAATTGTGTATCTTCTGTTGATTTACTTTCTCGCACATTTGCGTAACGCGTAAGCTTAATTTATTACAGAGATATATTTTTTTTCTCTCTTTCTTCTTGTACACTATGCATATAATAATATAATTTGCAATTTTTTTAAACATACATTTAAAATTACATTTATTATGCTAATATACATATTTTTTGTATATTAAGTATATTATTTTGTATATTAAGTATATTATTTTGTATATTAAGTATAGTAACTAATTTTGTATATTAAGTATAGTAACTAATCCTTTAAATGATATAATTTAAATGATATGATAGCGACGTAAACTGAAAACGGGGAAATTCGATATAGAAGATATCGATAAGAGATGTTAATTTCCAGAAACAAATATGTTGAACACAACGGTGAGCGTATTTTTTCGTACTATTTAGATTATATGTATACTTCGAAATAAAATATATGCATTTAATACATGTATTTAACACAGAGATACATGTTATTTGCATTTGATAAGTTGCCATTTCTCGCTACATTGGCTAATTTCTTTTGTGAGTTAGGCCATGAACTCAGTCACCGGTAAAATGCGTGAAATAATGCCTTTCGGCAAACAAATAGCATCTCTAAATCCGAGTGAGAGATTCGTGCCGTTGCGAACGGTAGCGATGATAATTTGACCTAATGATGGTTCTTTTATTTGTGCCACGAGCATAGGTTAATATGTACTTACTTATGCGAGAAAATTAGCGCCACTTACGTATTCACGACGACGAAGACGACTCGTGAGGCACTCACGTTGTACTTTCGGAATTCTTAGCTTAACAGACATGCGCAAGTGTTCGTTCGTTGATTAATATTTGAGAGAAATATCGCGAGTGTTTTACGAGAAAGGTTTCAGAAATTTGAATACGAAGGTTTATATTACAATTGATATCTTGCCGCGTTTTTAACATATCATGAATATATGGATTCCTCGACGAGTTGTCCTTTAACACAGATGTATCAGTCTTTTATTTATATTCCAATGACGTTTATTATTATCGTCAGTTGCACCTTTTTGGACAAAAAAAGACTATCATGACTTCATTTGTTTTTAACAGCAGTTATGATATTTCCATTGTTTTTACATCTTTTAAAATCTTTGGTATAATTAAGGAATAAATTTTTTTTTTAGTTTTTAGTTTGAATGTATATTCGCAAACATCAACATTGTTACATTTTATTAATCATGATTGAATAACAATTATAAACAGTTATACAAGAAATTATTTGAAAAAATTATTATTTGAAAAAATGTATAACACTGTATAAAGTTTATTTCTCAAATAAATATGTAAATTTCCTGCACAATTAAAGAAAATAGAAATACTTCTATAAATATTTTAAGAATTTTTTAAAAAAATTATCACAAAAAATTATATTTCAACATACTAAAAGTAAACGCTAAATGATCCTTTTTAAATATTCTTTCGTATAATTTATTACATCTTAAAATTAGAAATTACATTATCTCTAATTTTGATTATATTGTAAGACTGAGCTAAAATCTCTATTTTTGCTAAAGAATTTTAAAAATAATAATTAATATAAAAAACATCACAGAATTTTATATAATTTTCTAAGTCTTCATTATTTTTTAAAATATTCGTCTTTTGAGGAAATTGAGATTTAAAAATAGATAACTTACATGATAATCAAAATCAAATGAATAATTTTGGAGTAATTTTTTTTATATAAGTTATATAAAGAATACACACACACACACATATATATATATATATATATATATATATTCAACTCATATATAATAGTTTTAAAAAAGATAAGACAATAAAAAGACAATAAAAAATAATATCGGTGAAGTGAGGTAGTCTTTCTTTGAAATAATATTTCAGAAAAATATTTTTTACATGAAAAGTATTTTATTGTAACATTTTTTTAGTTGTTATATTTCGTATACTTGATTTTTTGTAATACTTTACTCGCAAAGGTACTTCATTTTTGATCATCATTGTACATTTGGCATATCCTCACACATTTACTGTAACTCTTAAAACTCGAATTTCTCAAACGTAATGAGTTGTGGTCTATTGGCTACTTATTCTGTAATTGTTGTGATTTTTAATCACAATTTTTTAGCTTAAAGCTGCTAAAGTGCATGCTATTTTTTCCATGATGAAATAATTTAATTCCTATCCTAAGCGGATGAATTCACTTTTTTGAAATGAGCTAAATCGAAACGCCGACCTTTTGCGAAGCAAAAGATATGACCTTAAGTTTAAAGTCCTTTCGAGGAGATCAAATGTATGTGTTTTACTCATTCGCAAAATTCGGATATGTTACAAGGCATTCGAATGGGGGAATGAATAAGAGGATGGAGGGGAGCCTAAATAAGATATTACCAGAAGGTCTTCGAATGTTCGGTTGGAGAATATATAAAGCGTAAGATGTGCACGAGATGTTAAGTCAGTTCATGAGAAGCTTCCGAGTAGCACAGCTAGGAAAAAATAAAATATCTTTTTTCGGCATGAATCCATTGGTGAGTTCGAGTTTTTGTGCGAATAAAAGACATTACATAACACAGTGGCACAGATTATAGACGTACAATATTTATAAACGTAATCTCAAATCTGCGATATTTTTGGAATTTGGAGTGTTTTTATAAATCAAAGCTTTTGTCAATCAAAGTGGTTTGTCTTGACCAGACGAATCATAATGCAAATCTTAATTTTTAACTTAAAAATATAATCGAGGATCTGTATTATGTTAAACTATTTCATTTTTTCTCATAAACCAAGTTTTTTTAAAATAAATAAGGACAAATATTTCGAGGCATAATTAATGCATAATTAATACAAAAAGTAAATCATACAATCAGCTTGTTTTCTACATTTTTCTTTACAAATTTCTGTTCTAACGATAAAAAGGTATTTAAATTTTTAATTGAGACAAAATTTTACATAGATGAATCAATATTTTATCACAATGTAATGAATTGTAAATTATTAAATAGAGATATATGTAAAGTGCTCATATCATGTACTATATAAAATGAGAACAGGTTATGTTGATGACAACTCTGCTTTTTCAACACTGTTATTTATCGATAAAATTTTTCAGGAAAAACTTTTCTTATTTTAATTTATGCAGGAATAAAATGAGAGTTTACAATAGATTGGATTCAAAGGATTGCGTGATTTTTTTGTCTTTGCAGGTATTCGGTTTGTGCGCCCTCGTGGCAGTAGCAGTCGCCGCCCCTGTCGACAACACTACCCCAATCCCTACAACACTACCTCAATTACGTTCCTACAACATTGTTCCTATCCTCAAGCAAGTCTCAGACGGACCCAATTCTAACGGATCCTACAACTACGGCTACGAGACGGGTGACGGTATTCAGGCTCAGGTGGAAGGTCATCTTAATAATGCCGGCACCGACGTGACTCTGGAGGTACAGGGCAGCTACAGCTATACTGACCCCGACGGTCAGACTCACGAAATCTCGTACATAGCCAACGAGAATGGATTCCAACCACAGGGTGTTCATTTGCCTACCGCGCCCCCGATACCACCTGAAATCCAAAGGGCCCTTCAGTACATCGCCGAACATCCCGAGGAGAACGAAGAACAGAATAACGAAGAGTTGAAGAAGAATGTGTTAAATGAAGCTGCATAAGGGAAGGAGAACAGGATCGGCGAGTATCAAGCTGAGTCTTGAGAAGATGAGACGATCAGAAGAAGCCTGGCGTGGAACTGTTTGTTGGTCATATCTGAGGATTGACGGGTACAATCCGCGTAGCGATTTTTTGACAGACTCGACTCTTCGCTTAGTAATTATTTCTGTATTATTTATGTATCTCACCTTTATAAATTTTTTAATTTTTTTTTGTACAACATCTGTATACGGAACACAATTCCGATGATATGCTGTAAATAAATTTCGTCGATGTGTAAGTCTTGTTGGCATTTATCAGAGGTGGGATGAGTAGATAAACGAAATACTCGGTTCATTAATCACGTTAACGATATTTTTAACGAGAGGAGCGTTAGCGAGGCGCTGGAAACGCTTATAAAGTTGTGAAAAATTTGGAGCAAATTTTTTTGTGCACGTACATCATTTTTTTCAACTTTTTTATGATCTATTATTTTGTGAAGATACAATGCAACAACAATACCTGGGTAATGAATTGTGACAATAATTAGCATCTCCCTCTATTATGTAATATTAATTGCATCCTTTGATATTTTGAATTCCGTATTACGTCATAAGATAAAAATCCCAGGCTTACCTCTCCATAAATTTGCAGGAGCAACTTATTATTTGCATGATCAAGGCCAAAATTTACAAAATGACTGAATTATAATGTGTGAGTAAAGCATTAATAAATGCAGTCCATTTATTGTCTTCGTTGTACGGAATAGCTTAGGAGTAACACATAGAGCTGCAGAGTTTGCTCGACAAAATATATATTTTGAGAAGAGGTCCGTATAAAAAATGAAGCACTTATCAAATAGTCTCAATATTTATCAAAAAACTCGTTTATTTATGTCACTGTTTACATACTCTTGAATGTCGAATGTAGTTTGTCCACTTTAGTTCTAATCGATAATGACCAAAAGTGACAAAAAACAAAAAGACAAAAAACAAAAATGTGTTTACATAAAAAGAGATTTCTCTCTTTATATTTCAAAACACTATGTGTGTTTGATTGTGAGATCACGCTACTACGAGAAAGCATCCGAGAATAGAATGAGGCGCTATTAATCTATAAAACCACTCCTGCCTACGGAAATGCTGTAGAAAAGACATAACTCCTGCCAAAATCCATCTCCACTGAGACAGTACTCTCGGGAATTTCTACAAAAGTATACAAATTTTTATTAGAAGCATTGTATTGTATAAAACAGCGGGGGAGGGGAGGAGCAGACGTACTTAATGCTACTTTGCGCGAGCGTGCGTGGAATTCAATTTCGTTTATTCGAGGATAATCGGTATTGACGATTGTCGCGGGAAACTGCATTCTGCGTTGGATTATCCTTCTCGATTGGTTCCGGGGTGGTGGGCTGTTTGGCGATCCACTCGAGGGCACGCTGGATCGCTGGCGGAATCGGCGGCGGGGTGGGAATGTGGGTGCCGGACACTTGGGTGCCGAACTCATCGGCGGTCCAGCTCATGGCGATGGGGGTGCCGTCCGGGGCGTTGTACTGCACCGAACCCTGAATGAGTTGCGTCTCGTCGGAGGTGCCAGCGTACTTGCGACTGCCACTCTCCCGCTGGAGTATACCGCCCTCGGTCTCGTAGGCGAATGAATAATGGCCGCGGGTGTCGCCGAGATCACGCGAGTAGCTTACGACCTTTTCCGGCTCCTGGAAGTATTGACCGTGGACGAGCCCGAAAAGGGCCGCTAACAACTGAAAAGAAAAAATGAAGTCAGTAAGCTTTTTTTCTTCTATCTGATATCTCTGAAAAAGATTGTTTATATTAAAATATATCTTCGTGAGTTTTAAAATCGCAGCGTTAGTTACGAATATTTCGTTAAAACTTATTTTATGACTGAGGATTTGACTTACGGTTTGTAAAATGTGAGATTAATGAGAGATTTGTGAATTACACGTTCAATGGATTTCTGTAGCGATTTGATCGATAATAACCTTCTAATCATTTATTTTGAAAATAGTAGAGATTTATTTTCACAATTTTTCTTCGAGAATCGCTAGTTGTATTCTATTAGATTTGGAATATTTCAAAATTTCGAGTTTCGCGCAATTCTCAGACCAAAAAGTTTGTGGAAATAATTCGAGAAGTTGATTGATGATTTCTTGGACATTATTATCGTAACTACATCATTGTCATAAATAATAACGGGCAAAGCGTAATTTTCAGGGTGAGATGACGATGACACCGGGCGTCCTTCTCGACGACGGATTCGCGCTATTTGAGTGATAAATATACGGACTTCTCGTGTTTACGATCGTGTTTACATGGTTACGATCACACTAAATTTACTGCAGATTTCTCGAAGGCACGAAGACCACATAAAATTAAAAAAATGGACCGTATAAAATTAAAAAACGCGAATATCTCAATAAACAAATTCGTGCGTGATCGTAAGGATTTCCTTCAAGCGGAGAGAGGAAGATCGACATGATCGCTGCCTCCATCTCCAGGAGATATTCGTGGTGTTGGTGATGGTACACAGTTGTGAATCGTGCGCGTCTGTACATCAGGTGCTTTAAGTCTCATGTTTGTAAAGCTACCTTTCCCCGCGAAAGGTCAGGATGAATGTGTTGGTAGGTAGGTCACGATTGCGATAAGGGGAACAGGAGAATATCTAGCGCTAATGACGCTGCGCCTCGAACGTGACTTTTTCTCATAGCCACAGTCTTCGATTAGCATCCGGTGACCGAAACCGATTCGTTTTGTGTCGGTTTAGCCGGTACACTCCCACCATTCATTGTACAACACGAACAATCATTCAATGTAAATGAACGCATTCCTTTGGTGTGATAAATCTTATATATTATTAATATTATTACTATACTAATATTAATGTTAATAATATAATAATTAATATTGGTAAATAATACTGAAGATTAATTGTAATTTAGATTCAATTCATGAGAATTACCAAATAGATAGAAACAATATACGACAATAAAAAAATACGAATAATATTATAATAATTTATTATTCGTATTTTTTTATATATAATTATTTTTATAATATTATATTATTCAATATTATAATATTATTCGAGTCTGTTATTTAAAAAAATGTGTTGAATATTTAAACGTTTCTCAGTTTCACATTTTACAGTATTTTAAATTTTAGACATTCTATCATTCGCTCAAGACGCTTTTTATAGTTGATATAAAGTATAATCAACTCGCGTGTGGGAAACTGCCAGGATTCGCGGTAACATGTTGATCACAATAATATCGCTAAGACATCAACAAACAGGTATCTCAGATTGGTCAGCCAACTTGTGCTTCTTATGTACAGAGAAAGTAGACAATTAGAAAATATGTACTTTAATGCAAATTATAATGACTTGTTCGTCATGATCGATGTTGGTCATCATCGGTATAAGATATACGCGACAATATTGTCATTATGCGAGCTTCACAGATTTAATGAGTTATGTAATTTAAATAGATTACGCAATATTGTAATGGCTTGTTTTGCGCTGCGTAACTTTCGTACGATGATGAATAGCCCCCCTACCTACCATACGTAACGTTAAATCACGCACCGCTCATAAATATGTACTGACGATCAACTTCGATTTCGCGATTTAGAGAAATCAATGATCGAACGTGTTTATTGTTATGGAAATTAAATGCATGGAGTGTGACTAATGCGAAAATATATGCGAAAGTTGAATGCATTTTCCATTTTTTTACGAGAGACTGTCGCAAGGAGAAATTATTACGCGCATTTTTATCGACATTCTTTTTAACCAGCCGATTTATCATAGCTGTTCGGTAAAATAACAAAAGTAGACCGACATAAATAAATGGCTTTTAAACAATAAATAAAATGCATTGTGTAATAGCGCCAATTTGGAATGTATAGATTAATGATAGTGAAATGAATACGAGCTCGAGGTAATCTATTTTACTCATATTGTTGAAGTTTAATGTAATGTTTAATATGTGAAGGATCAAATATATAAAATATCGTGTATATTTTACATCCGTATGTATGATTTATTTTTGCCCGTGATCTAGATACCTCGTAAAGCGTCGTAAAGTTGTAAAGTACAAAAATGCAGTGGCACATCATACTTTACTTGCGCTACACATAAAAGCTCTTCCTTCTGAATAGAACCTCAGTAAAATTACAATTTATATTCATGTATATGTTACGTGAAAGTTAGCTCCATGCAGTCGTTAGACACAAATATTGTTATTATATCTTTTCCACAAAATGCACAAATTTTCTTAATATAACAAGGAACCCGAAACGACTTTGTCCAATTTTGACTCTTTACCAATATGATTACAAACTGTATCTGGCTGTAATATTTGTTATTGAAAGAAAGAAAATATTATTGATTTTCTGTCTTATTTTTTTTTTTTTCATACGTTATTCATTCAACGCTCTATATTCGTAAATCGAATGAACTGTATTGGTTTGGAAATCCAAAAGGCGAGAATATTTGAATATTTTGGTCTCACGTTCCACGTTGGTCACAGGATCCAAAACCATCTTCGAAGAAAGGCAGACTTACCAAAGTACGCATGCTGCTCCGGCTCGACGATGATCGCGCGTTTATACGATTAAAGTACGCGAAAAAAGAAACAAATCGAGCGTCCTGAGCCGAGTGGATGCAGCGCGTTTAAAGAGAAATAAACAATGTTAAGCCAAAAAAAAGGCAATGCAACACAACGAGCAGCGGTCACATGTAGAGCTCGCTTCTCCCGATGGTTGCCGACGTGAAGTTTGCGAGTAACTCTTGGACCGTTGAGGGCAGAGCCGACCTTTATACCGGCGCACTCTACGAAGCGGAGAGCGCCAGCTTTTACATAACCCGGGAAAGTTTATTTCGGCGTGGCTGCTTGCCTTGCTCCCTCTAAGAGCTCTGGATCAGGAATACGCCGTGCAACTCGACAGCGATGGCACCCCTACTTGGGTGCACGGATGTCACCACCAGAGCACGGCGTGTGGTCTTCACCTGCGTCCATCCGCTGGAAACCTGCGGAGAGGAGGGACCACCCGCAGGGCACCCGGCGCTTCGACTACACGCGCAATTACATCTCCACTCCCGAAGATTTTCCTCCTTGGCCACAACGATGACAGTTCGACGATGCTTCGAGTTGTGGTTTGCAGTTGTCGCCCTTACGTAATGACACATGTAGCGATCACCTTGCGCAACCTGCGGACTCAGAGACTCGGCGACTTCTCCTTTTCGGTTTCCATAGCGGCAATCGCGAGATTATCGTTGTTTGAATGCGTGGAAGAAAGAAAAAAGGAGATAGAAAGAGGATAAATAAATAAAGTTAGAGAAAGAAAGAGAGAGAAAGAGAGAGAATAATCAATCATTTTCTGGGAAAAATGATCTGATCCGATTCTGCAATGTCCAATGTTACATTTCTCGCGCAATATTTTGATATTAAAGATTTAAGGATGTTCTGGAGGCATTTTCGAAACAATAGAAAATTAATAAAAATTTTTTTAGATGGTTTAGAATAATTGAGAAATTATTTGCCAAATTTGAGCAAGATTGACCGCATAGTTAAAAAATTATTAATGTTCAAAGTTTTTCCAATTTAACCTAATCTTTTAAACAAGTTTTTTTAATGATAAAACATTACAAAAAATTTAGAATTTTTTCAATAAATATCTGGCAGCCTTTATTATCATATAAATTTTGGGACGCTCGGAATAAAAATCTTTATTTTTTGATAAATATTCTTTATAGAATTTTTTTTTTTTTTATTGCCAGATCTTTTTTTAATTCAAGCCTTGAAGGAAAAAATATCAGATAAATTGTGTTTTTTTCCTTCCAGCATACTTAGTGAACAGTGTACAAATAATTAAGTGTCAATATATAGCTTGCAACAATTTATTTTAATACTTTTGAAACCGAAGTGACGGCACACCCACATTCACACGTTCAGGGATCCAGAACAGCAACCTTAATGCAACCTACGTGTTGAAGATTAGCTAGTGCACGCGTAAACATTTCATTTGCTTGCGATGAATGAAATGATTAATGTTCGTCTGATCACTGACGCTGACAGCTAAAACGTGGCGGCGACTCGGTGTACGGATTATGAATGATTTACCGGGCATTTTTATAACTATCTTACGATCTTGTTTGAGATTTGAGACAGCCATATATCGTCGTGGTAGATCGAAAGATCGAACTCGTATTATTTTTTGTCAAGTCTACCGAATTCCACGGGAAGATCTTCAAGATCGGAAATCATGTCACCTCATTGAGATACAAAAAAAACTGAAATTCGATGACGTTAGTTTTTTTTTATTTTTATGCTAAATAACGTAAATATGGTGCTGCGTCTCGTGGAAATGTCGAGGCAGCCTTTATTATCATATAAATTTTGGGACGCTCGGAATAAAAATCTTTATTTTTTGATAAAACTATGGCGCCAGAAAGATGGGCTTGTTCGCGAGTCTAGACAATGACTGCGATTATTCGATGAGAAATATTTTAGAATTCCACGTGGGTTTTAATGTCAGATGCGAATGAACGCGTGCGGATGACCCATCGTGAAAGGTACGGCCACCGCGATCTGAAAATTCAGATTAGTTTCCAGATTCTGGATATATGAGCAACGCGGACACCTTCTAACCTTGACCACCACGAGTTGATTTTTTCGTTATTGGCGCTCAGTATTTAAAATTTTTTGCGACAAAGATTCTATTATAAAATCAGCAAATAAGTTGTCGCAACTGACACAAATTCGAACAATCACTAAAACTCTAATTGTGCAGATATGTACATATATATTCCTTTCTTAAGCACGAGCAAAGCAAAGGTTACGCTCAATTGTACCTGTCACTTAACCGTAGGATAATGACATCGGCGTCTTAAGCACACGTTTTCTGGTCTTCCGTGGGAATTGAATCCACCGACAGTCGCCAGGCTGGTCCTTGGCCCAGTGATCCTATCAGCCGTATGGTAACGCGCGCGGCAAGTACATGTAGACAAGGGTATTATGCGATAATCAATGTTTATCGTGTAAAAAAAATCGCAGTGAAAGGAAATGGAACCTTCGTTAAACGAAGCGTGAGCCGAATGGAACAACTATTCAAGATAGTTATCGATATTTGTTACTTACAATTAGTCTTTTTTAATACACAGTCTTGTAACT
This sequence comes from Crematogaster levior, assembly GCA_901521435.1. NCBI lineage: Eukaryota > Metazoa > Arthropoda > Insecta > Hymenoptera > Formicidae > Crematogaster > Crematogaster levior. Next base: position 336,048 of record CABEGB010000391.1, on the reverse strand, counting down.
CATGTAGTTTTTACTTTTGGAATTAAGACGGTATTCTTGTATTGACAAATAACAAAGAGCATTTGCACAAGATGGTGTCTATCTTATTGTTAGAAATGTGTTGCTGTTAATACATAATTATTATATCTGTACTAGATAAAACGTAACCTTAGACTTACAATTAGAGGAGATGTTGGTGGAACATAGAAAGATCTTTTTATTTCTATAAGTTGAGATAAATTATAGTTACGGGGTCAACATCAGCGTTCCTCATTTTTGCAAACATTTTCGATTCACAAAGTGCCAAATTTTTAAGTAAAAAGATTTTTGGATTTTAACTATCAAATTCAAGTCTCAAGAAAATAAGATGATAATATGAGAATAGCAAGAAAAATTTGAAGAAAACATTTTTATGAAGATTTCTCCCCAGTACATGTGATATAAGAAATATTACAAAATATAAAAATAACAATATTATTTTATTAGTATCAGTAGAAATTAATATCAGTAGAAATTATTTTAATGTGTATTTGTATTTTTTTTAATATGTAATAAGAGATTAATGAAATAGAATTACAAAAAAATAGAATAAATTTAAAAACTTAATTTGGCATACTTTCTGTTGTGAAAAAACGTAGTACTATGGGCTTTTCTAATATGATGAGTTCCTGTATTACCACCTTCGCCATGTTTGAACTTTACTTAAATATTCTGGGACCAGACCGAGAACAAACTAAAACAAGTACTCTATTTTAAACATCTATTTTAAATTTTGTGATGTCAACTAATGCTTTTCATTTGTATCTATTTTAAACATTTTTAGTAATTCAGTAAAGATTATTCCAAGTCATTCAGCCTATTAGAGAAAAACAATCTAATTTCTTGTCTGTTTTGTGATGGGCAGAAAAGAATTACTCTTTTCAAAGTTTTGTCTAATTGCTCTGAGAGATATAGTAGGTAGACGAAATATTATTAAGTTTGTGATGAATTACTACTAAATAACTTACAAAGTATATCAAATTTCAACATATTTTTATATTACAACCTCTCTCTCATTACTACCATCTTTTCTACAAACTAAATAAACTGTATGTACTGTATAAAGAAATGTACATGTAACAATTTATAACTGCAGATTCTTCTTCTCGATATAAAATCTAAAGTATATATATATTGTAGTTTTACATTTTATTTAAAACATTATTTAAATAAAATATAAAACTACAATATATATATATATATATATATACTTTAGATTTTATCGAGAAGAAGAATCTGAGAAATGTGAGTTTTTAATTTCAATCTGTGTGCATCTAAATTTTATTATAAATTTCTGTATGTGATATAATGCAGTTTATAAATTATTACATGTACATTTCTCTGTACAGTACATGCAGTTTATTTATTTTGTAGAAAAGTTACAAGAGAGAGAGAGTAGTAATATAAAAATATGTTAAAATTTGATATACTTTGTAAGCTATTTAGTAGTAATTAATCACAAACTTAATAATATTTTGTCTACCTACCCTGTATTTCTCAGAGCAACTAGACAAAACTTTATTCTGAAAAGTATGTTATTTAAAAAAAGGACAAATCAGAGATGACTTGTCTCTCTATCTATCTAATCTATTTAATAATATAAACAATATAACCAAACTAATATAATAATATATATTTTATATATTTTACTTTATATATTTTAGAAAAGTTTCCATTATTATCTTTTAAAAGAATTGTTAGAAAATCAAAATAATAATCTTCGATAAAATAAAAAAGTTATTAAGACATAAATGATAGAATTTTACATTTATGTTTTAATAACTTTTGTCACTATACCGTCTGCGTATTGAGCAAAACGTAACTTAACAATCGCTTCGCGCAGGTTTAAAATCACCGCAGTAGATACGGTTGCTATTGAACAGGCGGGAGCCTGTGTTTCGCTTGTTGTCTATACGTAGGATGAAACTGGTTTGAGCATTACATTCAGTCTCGTTAAGCATAAGCCAATTAAACTTGGGAGAAGTTCCACGCATAATAATCAACGTGTCTAAATACAACTTGTCACGTAGTTGTATTTAGAAACACTCGTTACCTAATCCACGTCTATAAGAATTCTATACACAGAAGCTCTTTCACTTTTGCTTTCTATCAGATCCGTAGAAACATAAGTAAATGTTATCTTAACGACAGATAGACAAATACTTCAGGCTTGAGAAAGCAACCTTGTGTCGAGAAGAAAATGCAAGGCCGTCAATCGCCTACGTTAAAAGTTGGTCGGTTACTGTGTAATCATGTTAAATAAATACGATAACATTCTGAGTGTTACAAAATTAAAAAAATATATACACATATTCTGTTGCGTAGAATTCTAGATGTATACGTTTCCACATAAGTTTTATTTGTAACCTGAAAAGCACGAATTTGCAGATCAATTAATTATCCAAGAATAGAGAAAAAATTCTGTCGTGATGATTATTTAAATCCAATGTCTAATCGACGATCGACGTTTAATAACGTTCACACATTGTTCGATTTGTCAACCTGTGTATCGATTTTTCTTCTTTCTACAATCGTTATCTCATATTCGAGATTTGATCCCGAAAATCTAAGACTCGATCTCCATCCATTTTTCTGATCGCATGACCGAGCAAACGTTGATACCTCCCCCTACATGATCCGCTAAATACTCATCGTGCTGGCCATGAGAGAAGTGGGTATACGTCCAGAAGAGGATATCACGATTCTCCCCCCCCAGAACCGGCCGAGTTGTACGCGAGTCATACGATTCGGACTCTCGAGTCTCTCAACTATGCACGCGTCGCGAATCACGCACGTACAACAGCGCTAACGTTGCGATGTGAGTATTACACGCTGCGGTGTGTGTGTGTGTGTGTGTGTGTGTGTGTGTGTGTGCGTGTGACGTGTACGCGTACATATATCGGCGTGTGTAGTGTGTGTCACGATTCGCGGGCGATCGCGACGCACGGGCGTGCACATGAATCCAGATCGCCGTGAAACACGGGTTCACGGTAGTGTCGTCGCTTCGCTCGGCTCGGAAACGATCGCTCCGAAACGATCGCGCATTTCGCGGTTTCCCGTTTCCGAGAAGAAGAAACTGCGGAAAAACGGAGTGAATACAAAACGTACGCGCGCTAAGCCGTGCCGCAGATGACAGTACACGTGACACGCTCGGGAAACGTGCGCGCGCGCGCGCATGTGTGTGTGTGTGTGTGTGTGTGTTTGCGTGCATAGTGGATGTAGACCTCGTTATCAATCGAGTGATACGCGGATGACTTTTGCTCGGCTTGTCGAGACGCGCCCGATTTCGAGGCACGCTGCGATCTGACAGGTAACGCACTCCGCGTGACACGTGACGCGCGTGGAAGTGTCATCGAATGACGCTTACCTGCGACAACGCGCTCCGAAAAGCGCGCGCTCTCCGATTCCGGATCCTCGTTCGCAACGCACAATTGTTTTTCCCCATTTGGAGAAAGTACAGTTTTCACGATGCTTACGTAACAATGTCGAGTTCTCCGAAAGTATTTGCGAATTGAGATTCGCGCGAGATACGGCCGTGTAAAAACACGGCCAAGTTAACGAAGATACGTGTAAAAGCGTATTATTCTTTGTGACTATTGGTTTCCTTTTATTTTCGTTATTCGTCGTAAGGAAAATAACTTAATTGTTTAAGTAATTTAAGAAATTGCCAGTACGTATCATTATTTCGCAGCGATCGCTTGACGTAACGACTGTCCGCGCGTGGAAATTGTTTCAACGTCGTAAGTCATTTGTAAACATTGCCGAGTGCGAGAGTTTTGTAACAAATCATATTGGATTGATAGTCGTACGCACCTGCGGTGACACTATCTCTAGCTATCAGAACGTCGTAAAGAGTCGTGCAACATAGTCGTGTCTGCAGGAGTCGACGCGCGCAGTCACGTGGCTGTTTCTCGACGTTACGTCAAGACGAAAGAAAGTTGTTTTAGTTGTAAAACAGAAACAAGAAAAAATCGAATTTAAACAGGTAAATAAAGTGGAATTAAGTAATATGAACGTTGAGGAATCTGTAGTCAAGATACATAAGATAAGCTGAAACAAACTGAAAAATTCAGGCTTTTAAAACTATGAGAATGTTAATATGTTCACTGATTTCGAACAGTTGTCATATTTGTAAACAAACCATTTTTAGATGGCGATATTTTCTTTAACATATTAATAGAACTAACGATAATGATTTTAACTTATTTTTTACTATATAAATAAATAAATTAAACATATATATATATATATATATATATATATATGCGTATATATAAATTTAAATTTGTGTATATTTGTGTGTGTATATTTAGAAAAAGAGATGAAGAGGGAAACTGATCATTTACATATTGCAACAAAAGTCACGAAAAGTTTTAAAAAATACTGTTAATTTAATTTAAAAAATCACAAATCGGTCATTTTAACAAGTTAATAATTCTAATAGACGTAATAAATTTTTCTAGTTTTAGTAGACGTAATAAATATTTATAGTATATCGCAAAGACATATGACGCTTCATAAAATACGGCTTTAGTTTTTATTTGCGTTATTATGAATCCGTTTTTTCGTCAGTGAATAATTTAAATCGTCAGTTAGTTGAATTTTTCGAATTAATATTTGTCATAACAAGGTAGCTAATATATTCGACAATTTATGCTAATCGTGTAAACTACCACCGAGAGACACTCCTCGCATTCGAAATTTGTCTTCACAAAGCGTTACGTACTTAGCGTTACGTACAATATTCGTGAATACGTAAGTTAAATTTAATATTTCATCAAAAATATCTGAAGAGTATTCACGAGAATATAGGTTACGAAATGGAAATTTCATGAAAATCTTGATAAGAGAGACATCTCCACACAAGAGCAGGGAAAGAAGAGACAAAACAAAAAAAAATTTTTAATAACTTTTACATACTTATTTTTTAATATTAAGTTTTTAAGCAAATTTTTGAAATGATTTAATTAATTTTGTGAGCGTACAATATTTCATTGATGCGTTATTGGATCTTTATCAATGGTCAATCGCAGACTATCAAACCGAACACACATTGCACAATGTATCCTTCTCATTTGAATCCTACGAGTGTTCCATCGTCGCCCACTACTACCTTCTCGATAAAATTGACAGAAACCTGTTCGAGCAATTGTCTGACGTCTCTAGTCATCGTTTATTCATAAATTTTTTTGGTTGTCCTCGAACCGTCGAACATATTCAAAATTCCACGGTAAATCTGAAATCAACTTTTAAAATATTCGACTCAAGCGCGCGCGTGTGTATACGTTATTTAACAATTTTTGTACTTTTTCCTTTATCCGAAAAACCGTATCTATGCTATGTACGGAACCAATTGCTAGTTTTGCCACACAATTTTACCACATCTAAAAAAGTTTAATTAAAATAATTAGCTTGAAATTCAAATAATACTTATTCAAAATTTTTTAATTAAATTTCTTTGATGTAAATCGTATTTTATCACTAATTTCAGCATAATACCAGATTAAAATGCTGTCCGTTATTCTTTCTTCTTTTATTTTAAAGTATAATAGTATTATATCGTACGATCATTTTTATAATAGTATTGTCAGAAAGAAGATGATTTTCAGAATAGCTAGTATTATAACTGCCAATTTTCCTAGACACTAAAAGAGATTTCCCCTTCCTCAATGTACATATATACATATACATATATACATATACATACATATACATATACATATACATATACATATATTGTATATATATATATATATCTTTGTCTATAGAGGTGGTCATGCGATTATGGACACCGAGAGCGGCAACAACGACAGCAGCATCAGCGGCAGTATCAATGACGAACCACGTAACGGTAGTAAGTCCGTTCTGTCGAAGCACGGCGATGCTACCTACGGCAAGTTCCATGGCAAACAGACCGGTTGCGTGCGTAAAATGAGCACGATGTTCGAAGAGGAGGACGACGTATCCGACGACTCTGATCCGGACGTGATCAGGATCCGCCATCAGCGCCAGAAACGTCCCGAGATCGAGGCCGAGTGGTCTTCGGAAGAGGAGAGAGGTCGTCTACTGAACACCGTCGAACGTGAGATTCTCGTGGTACCGACCGATAATGGTAGCAACGTCAGAACAATCAATCGCGACGACAGTCCTGAGAGCGTTCATCGAGATAAAGGTCATCGTTGGCGGCCGCAGCCACGGCTGATAATCGATCAGGCCGAGTCCGGATCGAGTTCAGATCGTGATAACGGGCCTCACAGTCCCGGCAGATCCAGCATCAGAAGCATCGATCCTCGGCATCATTATTGTCTTAACGTGCGTTCACCGAGGACCTTCAACATGGACGAGAATCACCAGCATTGTCCCTGCTGCAATCAGTTATCACCTACCTGGGCGTCAGTCCTGTACTCAGAAGCCAACGGGAGTCAGGCTCGCTCGTTCCCCGATACGGTCTCGATCAGGTCGCTGGCATCGATCGGCCTGGGCTCTTCCGACGGCCGGAAGCTTACGATTCGTAGAGTTCCCACTTCGCCGTCGGAGTTGCTTAACGTGGTACATCCGCCGCCGTAAGTGAGACACATTGCCTACGATTGTGCCTCGGCGCTTTCGAAGAAATAGCCGCGTGAATCACGCTCCACGTGATAGCTTGAGCGTGAGTACGCGCAAGGCGAGATTTTCACAAAGGAGCGATCAAGCTGCGTTTGCATCTTGTCTCGTAAAACGAGATGCGGAAGTTCTGTGACGGGCGAAAAAGATACGACGGATCATTCTCGCGTCGCTGTGCTTGAAATCCGCGATTAATCTCGCTGAATTCTTTCTTAGTTCTTAGAAGAACGTGATTTTTAAAGAATATTTTTATAATGAATAAACTAGTTTTTAAAAAGATAATTATAACGCTATAATTATTAGAACGCTCGTTTTAGCGAGAAAGATAATTAAGATAAAAACCGAAGTTTTTGTGTTTATGCAACGTCTGGTGAGAACATGTGTGACAAAAATAATACTGGGTCAGAGACAAGATTTATTTTTAAGAAAAATGATGACGCGCATTTGAGATAACACTAAAATTCTAATAAATTATCTCGAGTCTGTTTTATCTATATAAAAATTGACAGACGATCGTCGCGCTTTAAATCTTTTATCTCCATCGCATTTAATTAAATTATTTTTTTGTGTGAGTATTTTTCTCCAAGCTTGAAAACATATCGTGATCGTAAATTAGCGTCACGATTAAAATGTGTAAGAAGCTCTATCTCCCATATGTTTCTCACGTAGGACCTAATATTTTGTGTAAACATTCAAAATAAACTGAACTGTATAGACGACACATAAAAGTGAAGCTGTAGCCCGATGCAATCTTCAGTAGAAAATCTCCTCGGCAACAGTTCGAGAGCGCTTTGTAATTAGTCTAATGATTATCTTTAAACAGTAAAGATATCGTAAAACATTAGAGTCGCTTGCCTAATGCGCACATATTATCGCAAAATTTTCCACTTTGTTTCGTCGCGTCGATGCAGTAGTAAAATTTCTTCGTGCTTTGCAAGGTCAGTCGCAATTATCAATTGTTAACCAAATTTTCGTATTTTTCCAGACGATAGTTTTAAAAATAGGGAATATAAAATAGAAAGAGATAAATTGAGTTTTAATGCAGGAAGATTAAAATATAAGCAAAATAGGTCGAAATCTATCGCAAAACATTAAATATAAATATTTATTTATATTTAATGTTTTGATTACCAGTTTGCACGTCAATTATTGCCTTCTTCTTGAATTTTATATCACTGACGAAGAGAAGATTATTTACATATAAATATTTGTAATGTTCATACTTCTTTCAAGTTTTTGTCACTAAAGCTCTAAAATATGTATTTAATTTTTTATACGGCATTATCTTAGATTTAGGAGTGCTAAATCACAATCGATCACGCTATCAATTAATATTAATTGACCGCTGTTGATAGAATTGTCACGCTGCATCAGACAAGGCTAGCATTTAAAAAGGAGCAAAGATCAAGTTAATTATACGGAAGAAAAAAAGATTAACTGCTATAGCAAAACTATTTGTAAAATATGGACAGCTAATTATTACTTGCAAAATCTTTGTCAACTTTAACAAAAGGTTTTGCTAAAGTATTGACAAAGTTTTGTTGCTATTGTAAAATTATAGCTCTTGCTACAAATATAATGTTAGCTGTCCACATTTTTACGAATAGATTTACTATAGTAGCTAATTTTTTTTTCGTGTAATTGATGAAATTGGAGTTTTACTTTATTCAGTTTACTTACAAATAGTTCTAATTGACGTCTGCCACGACCTATTTCAAAGCGCGGAAGCTGCTGCATCAGATTCGTCCGTGTCCGTAAATTAGAGTCAGGGGATCGAAACCGGTGTAATTTCCGGTGTAATTTTGGTGAGTTCAAATATCAGTATGCGAAAATGTATCTTCGCTCACGAATTCATCGTTACCGAAAATTGAATTCACCCATTAATTAGACCGGTTTCGATTGCTCTGATTAGAGCATTAGACCGGTTTCATCGTCTCATCGGGCTGCAGCGGATTCTACGTACGTGACGAGAGATGCGATACGCGTCTAAGCTGCTCGGCGCGAAGCCGTCAGATCTCGTCATCCAGGGTCTGCAATTCCGGCGTATCGTCCCGGAGACGTAAGTGGATAATAGGTGTACAATATAAGACCGCCACCGGTTGTTGTAAGTAGGTGTGCTCGTGCGGTGTGACATATTGTTGCGATTCCGTCCCGCTTCTTCCATTGAAACGGGACGGTGCTCGAAACGACCCGTAATCGTCGTCCTACATTCAGGCCTCGTCACGTCTCTCGTTTTTGAAGCAGCGCGCGCACGGATCTCCCTGTCGTGCGAAAATGATATTCGCCATTGCGAGATCGTTCAATCGCGAATAAAGAAGCGGAGCGCACCGCGGCTGCACTTCCGATATGCCATAGCTTGTTTTAATTTATCCGCGTGGAGAGAAATTATTTTTCTCAAAATCCTCGAACAATCGCATCCGTCGCCTTCAGAATCATATTGTGCAGTAATTCATTTTTAATTTGGTATCTCCTCCGCTGCAAAAACTCGATCGATCGGTGCCATCCGATGCTCATCTTCGTTACTGTCATATTTACGATGACGATATATGTATCTTCTGTAATTTAAAAAAAAAAAAAAAAAAAAAAACCTACGCCATACATGGCGCGCATTATCGTATTCGCGATGCTTCCGCGGCATGGTATATTAGTTTTCCGTTGCAAAACGAATGGGAATGTACACAGGTGCGTCGCGTATATCTTTCAGCATTGTCGGTCACCCTTTCCCCTCTGCTGGGCTGACACCATTTCTGCGCTCACCGCACCGTAAAGTACGAATTTGCGCGATAAACGCATAAAAATTCCTCGATCCCGACGTTTACGTAATGCACCGCATAAAGTCGATTTTTATGTCGCACACTATTTCACATGACATTTTATCACGCGGTAACACGGAGAGTCAATACACTGGATTCTTTCCGATATTGACTCCCCCGTTGCGTGTCCTCCGCCCGTGAACGCAAACGGAATCGGTCCAGCTGGGAAAAATAATACAGTTTATAACCCACTTTGGGTCCTACGATTAGTAATAATCAAATTATTTGGATTGTTAACCCCTTTGCGAATATTTGCATGACTGAATATCAACAGAATTAATTGGAGAATTGACTTATATAACTTAGAAAATCTTTTAAATAAATAACTTTAAAATCTTTTAAATAAATGAAATAGTTAACTCTGTGATTTTGAATTATGCGGGGTGAATTAGGGGTTAACAATCCAAATAATTTGATTATTACTAATCGTGGGCCTCAAAGTGGGTTATGAACTGTATTATTTTTCCCAGAGTATAATTAGTGGCTCCATAATATTTCGCGCAATACAGAACTGTTACCTATCGGCACATGACGTTGCCACGCTCGAATTCGGCCGCTCTATAAACAATGGCGATGAATATTTAATGGCCACCGGACTTGTGTATGAAACGCGTGTCATGCAAATGCAGACAAACGCTGGCACGTCTACGCGCGGCACGGTTGACGCGTGACGCGCTTCTCTATGTGATTATCCGTTAAATAAATTTTCATAATGCATTAAGTAGTTTCCGTAGATAGCACAATACGAGGCGCGAAATCATTAAGCGTCCAAAAGAATCGTCGCGGTAACAATGACCCTCCGTCGATCTATTGTTCCGAGGGAATTTAGAGGCGCGCCAAGCGCCGTCCTTTCGCTCCACGATGCGGAGATTAAATTATATTATTCGCTCGGCGAAATATTTAATAAAACGCTTGTTATTGCTGTTTTTCCATTAAACTGTCATAACTCGTAGCATTTCTCCCGGAGCTCCCTCTCAATTTTTCTTTCGCATTCCGCACCGTGGATGTCTTTCGTTTGAGCTATCCCGGCTGCATTTGTAATATTAAAGCTTGACGTTGCATTTTTGCAGCTTCGAGGACGACGTTTCCACGTACACCAGTTACGACGACATCAATGCGGACGATCCTGGCGATTATCGGCAGCCCAGGAGGCCCCATTGGGCGAATAAAATGGAATTTGTGCTCGCCTGTATTGGCTACTCCGTCGGTCTCGGTAACGTCTGGAGATTTCCCTACTTATGCTACAAAAGTGGCGGCGGTGAGTCTCGCGATAAATCAATCTATTACGCAAATTAAGTGTAATCATGAATATTCAGTTTCACGAAGTGTTGAAGTAGTTTTAAGAGGCGAAATACAAAAAAGAAAAAGACAGAGGAGGAGGGGGGAAGGAAAAGAAAAAAGAGAGTTCGCGCAAATGTTGTCAATGGATATAAAGTCAAAATAAATTAAGCGGATATTAAATGAACGGGCACACGGTCGTGACGTGTTCGCCGCGATTAGCATAACCGCGATAAGAGCACGCGATTATTTTGCGTGTCGCGAAGTACGTCAGTGTCGAAATAGCTGACGGAGCAACGAGAATCCGCGGTGTTGTCCTCCAATTTTTACGAGCACGGAGCATTTTAAACGCCGCCGTGAAGACGCTTCGTCGTTTCCCCTTTAAAAACATTCTTTAAATACTCCTTTTCTATTCTTCCAACGTTTCATCACGGGAACGTGACGTGACGGATCGTGACGACACTTAAATTGTTGCGCATATTGGGCCAGGCGGTCTCGTAGACGAGAAGAGTATCATTATCGAATAAAAATCCCTCCGCGTGCGAAGGGAAAAATTACACCCCGTCGCGGATGGAGCGAATTGAGGTGGATCCTACAGTGAAAATCGCGGCCGTCTTGCGTAAGCCGAGCTTTAAATTCAGGACAGCTGCGAGCTGTCTCGCAATCCCGGTAACGTGACCGCGTATCGTGTTACCCGGTAATTTTCAAAGTCTGGATGCATCCGGAGCCCGGATGCGTGGCGCAATTCGCTCGCGGAACTTGATACATGACCTTGCCGGAACACGGCTTACGCCGCCGGGCGCGGTAAATGATTTCAATGACACCGGTGGAAATAATCGGTCGAGTATCATCTCGGCGCTCTCCATCGGTCTAAATTAAAGAGCTCGGGAGACCGGCTCGGATAACGCGATCTGATTTATACGATTGAAATGATTTATTGTCTCGCTCGGACGATTTAAATTCGCACGAAGATCACTAGGAAGATCGTATCATAATTGGAGATCTCTCAGTTCTATCAGATATGTGCGTCGATCGCGTGCCGCCACGCGATCTCCGTTGCTCTCATATCTCATAATTTTGACGTTTATGCAGACCGTCTATAATTTTTTTTACTCCATTTTAACATAATTATAATAAATATTAATAAACAAATTTCAATTGTTCGTTAACCCGTCTGGCTAATTATCTGTGTGCTGCCGACTATGTTTGTTGGACATAGAAATGCAAAAAGATCGCCAACTTTAAAATCGATATCAATTTTAATTTTTGGTCCTAAATTTGACGAAGAATTTATTGCAAAAAATTATAATATATTATAATATAAATATAAATATAGAGTAGTTAGATACAGTAAGAGAAAGAATGAAAGTTATTTTGTAATTAATTAATTTTGTCATGAAATTAATTAATTAATTAATTAAAAGATAATTTATACATGTAGCATAAAAATGATTTCTATTTGTAGAATGTTAAAGAGCATTTTTAATTATGTAACTTTTTTGTACAGTATATTTTCGTGCGTATGTATACTGAACTGGAAACTGCTCTGTGATTTCAACAGCCCATGCATGAATAAGTTAATTCGTTATACGAATAACACGTAGTATTGCTCTATAAAAATACAGAGTGTGCGTAATTTTGCGAAATGACATATTAAACTGAAGACCGGAAAATCAGGGGAAATAATGTGGCGCTACTTGCGCGCACGCGAGATGCACGCTTCGATATTCATTGTTGCCGCACAACACTAAATTGCATTTTCGTGATAAAGACGATACTGTAGCAAATAACTGTAACAATATTAATGCGAGTGTGCGTCATTAACCGCCTTGTAATGCAACACGATTGAATTTTCGTCAGAAATTAAATCGCTCGTAATCATTATTGATACGTCACGTTGAATCGGCCCCCCCGACTGTTATCTCCACACTCTCGTTTAATATCTCGCGATAATTTATTTCGAGCGTATATACTATTGTATTTTGTAATTGTCCAACTAAATGAAAACTGTCATCTCCACGTTGATCGGCCGGATGAAGCGACAGAGAAAAACAGATCAGATAACGCCGTGTGATTTATGCGACGCTCTGTATAGCGTTCCGCCGGCTGGGATTAATTTACATCTTTCCGCGAGGTGTGAAAGAAATTATTGCACACGCGTGAACGTCGTGCGCTTACGTAAATGAAACCAAACTGTCCCGGATGGCTGAGAATTCGTCTGAAAATGAGATTGAGTCGAAGGTATAATATAATAGTCAGTTTTAAGTGTCAATCGAGTTTGACAATTGAAGGAAACTCGCCAACAGCTGACTAATCGTCACCTATCCCTTCCTCGCAGGCGGCTAAATGCTCTATGTCGAATTAAGTCGTAATCCGTAGCGGCGCTACGGATCACCGTTTATTGCGAATAAAGAGTCACATCCAGTGACCTTGTCACTGCCCACAGTATGATTAATATTGAGGCATTTATTACGTATGCGTGTAATACTCTCGGTTTGGCGAAACAGGAGCTGAGCGAGACTTGGGCACATTTCCCGCAACTGGATTAATCTGTTTCTTTTCGAAAGGAAGACAATCTCGATGTTCTCTACAATTACATACGCTCGGTTAATATCTGAAAGAAGTCGCTTACGTCGATCGCATTGTTTCAGGTGTGTTCCTCGTGCCTTACTTTTTAATACTCGTAGTATGTGGAGTACCGTTGCTGTACATGGAACTCAGCATCGGACAGTTCACTCGTCGCGGCCCAATCGGCGCTCTGGGTCAAGTGTGTCCGTTATTGAAAGGTAAATGTGTGATAAGTTACGATGTGACAAATTGTCGATTAAATCGTCAACGACTGTTTATTAAGAGTTTCTCGCGCGCTCATTTTTATAACATTTTTTCTATAAAGTGCGCTGACTGGAAAAACACGCGCTCTTGAAACGAATAATTAAGAGAATGTAATAGGGTTGAAATTGTTGCTGTTTTATTCTCTTTTTTCTGTAAAAAGTTGACTTACATTTTAACTCAAACCTCCTCGAAATACACGTCTTAAATTGTCTCGTCTTATCGCCTACATTATATATTTCTACCGTTACAGGAGCTGGTTTATCGTCAGTCGTAATTTCGTTTTTAATGTCTACCTACCATAATGTGATAATAGCCTACGCAATTTACTATTTCTTCGCGGCATTCCGACCGGAACAACCGTGGTCACGTTGTGATAACTCGTGGAACTCGCCGCGCTGTTGGCTGCCCAGTTATGGATCCATCGATAATCGAACTCGACCGAACCTGACAAGAACGCCGTCCGAAGACTTCTTCGAGTAATTTTTTTTAATCTAAACCAACTAATTTAAGTTATTATCATATTATGTGCTACTGTGATAGTAACCTAATTATGTTGCTAAGCCTTCTCACTTTTATTTTTTTTAACAATTTCTTAGGACTTTTTCCTTATATCTTTACCGCCTCAAGGCATATAAGATTTTCAATATCCCTATCCCTCTCATTCTGACTAAGAATTATAATTTATAGATTATTCAAATTTCTTAATGATATTTTAGTTCATTTAACCCCTCAAGGAACATCGTTTATTCTTTAACAAGATTTAAAATATTTAATTTTTATATCATAAGAATCCATAATCGCGTGTTCCGAGATATTTGAAATAAGAGTAATTGATTTTCTGTTTAGCAACAAAGTCCTGCAAATTAGCAGTGGTATTGAATATCCGGGAAATTTGAGATGGGAACTCGTAGCATGCTTGATAACTGCGTGGATCATGGTATACTTTTCCATCTGGAAGTCCATTAAGTCATCGGCGCAAGTGAGGTACCTGACAGCAACGCTGCCTTTCCTTTTAATCGTGGTTTTCCTCACGCGATCCCTCACTTTGGAGGGCGCCGCAAAAGGTCTGCAATTTTTTTTCCATCCACGCTGGGAATTACTTGGCGATGCAAAGGTACTGTGACACGATATTTCGATTAATAAGAAAGAGAAATATAACGAGCAATAGATGTAAATAATAATAAAATATGTGTGGAAGATACGTGGAAATGAAGAAAGTGTATATAAATATACATTATTATAAAAACAAAGTATAAAAGCCTGTTAAACATTTAAAATAGACAATCGAACAGACCAAAAACCGAGCAAATACGTGAATACAAATAAAATAAAAATAAACAAATTCAGTAGAATAAATACGTATAATCATTTGCGCTTTGTATCTACATCATGTATATTTTCTTTCAGTTTAGTCGTGTGTTTATGAAAGCTTTGTAAACTGACACGTTTAAACATATTTATTCTACTGAATTTGTTTGTATTAACATATTTGCTCATTTTTTAGCCTATTTGACTTGTCGACATTATTATACTTTAAAATATAAATATCTCAATTTCAAATTAAAATTATGTCTTTTTAATATGATAAAAAGAATATTTAAGAGTATACCTTCCTGGGAACAATTGCGTATGTTATTCGGGATAGAAATTATATTTGTAAAAGTCCTAATATGTTGAAACAAAAAACAAAGTAAAAAAAATTATTTTTGACTGTTGGATGATTTTCGTTGAAAAGATATCTGTTCAGATCTGATGATTTCAGATAACATGATGTGTACAATTAACAATTAATGGAGAAAATGCAGATCTGATCATATTGACTAAGCTCTTTATCCAAACAGTTTTAAATCATTTTTTTTTTCGGAGTTAAATTTTCAATTAAGGTTTTAGTAATTATATTATCGATATGAATTAATTAGGTATGGATCAACGCTGCGGCACAAGTCTTCAATTCTGTAGGGATTGCCTTCGGTTCGATGATATGCTTTGCGAGTTACAATCGATTCCATAATACGATCCTCGTAGACACCGTCGCCGTTTCACTCATAAACGCCTTTAGTAGTCTATTAGTTGGAATATTCTCGTTCGCCACGATCGGCAATATAGCGTTGGAGCAAAACATGTCTGTCGAAGATGTCCTAACCGACGGTACGTATAGAATTAGAAATAAGGTTTACGTCACTAAATATAATAAGTTATGTAAGTATCAATCTAAGTATGTCACACGCGTTATGGAGAGAAAGGGTGTAAGAACTCGGAATAGAATTTATGATGTCGAGACTGTGTTTTTTTTTTCTATTTTCTCCCCGCTGTTTTTCCTCATCAGATTAACTCGCCCTGACATTTTATAGATAAATCATAATTTCCGTTCAAGGACCTGGTCTAGTCTTCGTCATCTATCCGCAAGCGCTAGCCAAGATGCCAGCTTCTCAACTCTGGGCTGTGCTATTTTTCTTTATGCTGGTCTGCCTTTCGTTGAACAGCCAAGTAAGCCAAGTATACAATAGATAAAGCCTTATTCCCTATCGCGACGCTGTGTACACGATTATAGATTACAGATTTATGGGCAAATACAATTACGTGATCGATTGTATCGCCGCGCAAAATATCTATATGGGGATACAAGCAGCGTTAGTCATAAAACGAAAAACTAAATACCCCAGAGTCGCATTACACAATCGTTTAATGGATGCAAATTGTATTTTGACAAGCTTTCTATTTCAGAGATAGTGCTTTTGCAATGTTTTAACAGTATATTATGTAAACTTGGGAATTTCAGTTTGCTGTTGTCGAAGTGGTCGTTACATCGATCCAAGATGGTTTCCCGAATTGGGTGAAGCGTCATCTTCTTTGTCACGAAGTGCTGGTTCTCCTCATATGCGTCGTTTCATTCTTATTTGGACTGCCGAATATTACGCAGGTAGAGCAACACTCAAGTCGGTCATGTTTGCTTCGCGTAATAAAAACTAACACTTTCTTATCCCTTACTAAATGAGTTCTCGACTGCCTCAGGGCGGTATTTATTTCTTCCAACTGATAGATCATTACGCCGCTTCGATGTCCATCATGTTCTTGGCGTTCTTCGAAGTAATTGCCATTTCGTGGCTCTACGGCGTGCGGCGGCTGTGCAATAACGTCAAGGAGATGACCGGACGCTTGCCTTCGATGTACTTCCGGTTCTGCTGGTTTCTCGCCGCACCTCTTCTCATAATGGTGTGCAACGATATTAATGAATTTCAGAATATAAAAATTTTTTTATACTTCATTGAATCTACATATCTGGATAAAGCGCAACGAATGAAAATTGTTGGCAAACCAAGTGCTGCAAATCAAGCGATAACACATTCCGAAAGGAATTACAAATGGTCAATTATTCGCGTAATTATTATTCTCAGAAAAATATGAAATATCTTGTTTTTATCTGATAATGATAATTGCACGGATGATTTTTAATCTTGATTGTGTTTCTTTTGATACAGTCGGCAATCTTTTAAGACACACACACATCCGCATTTTTATAATCGTCTTATCTTTTAATAGGCTGTATGGGTGTTCAGCTTAATTGATTATGAGCCACCGACCTATCACAATGGCGATTATACGTATCCATGGTGGGCAGAAGCGATCGGATGGGGCATCGCGTCTCTCTCCTTAATTTGCATTCCCGCTCTTGCTGTTTACGTATTCGTCAGAGCAGATGGTGTCACGTTCGCCGAAGTATGTCGAATTTTATTGACTGTTAAATTTGGAATTAATTGATTCACAAAAAATTTAACACTAGAAGTTATAAAACGATCAAACGACTAGTTCGTAATTTTTTTATTAAATTTATAATGTGTTGCATTTTTTCTGAAATTTTTCGTGATTTTGGTTGCAATATATGATTAAATTGATCAATTAGTTTTTTCTCTTATCTATATATTTTTTAAGTGTATAATACATATGTATATAATATATTTAAACAATAGAAATAGATAATCGTCGATAGGTCTAGTGTTAATTATCTTACAATGAAAAAATATATAAATAATAATATATATGTTACTTGGATAATTTCTCTATTGCAACGTGAGAATTTCTTTGAAAACTGATAGAAAATGTCTTTAAAAATTAATAGAAAATTAATTAAATTAAAATTTGACATTAAAATCTTATATGTCATAAATGAAAAGATCGTTGATATTTATACCGAAATTATTACAAGATTGCTAAAGGTTGATATTGTTAGAAAGGAAAGAGTACTTCTATACAGGAACTTTCATTTTTAGAGACTCAAGAATTCCATCAAACCGCACTTCGAGGCATGTAAAGTTTGCGGACAGGAATACTGTATGGAGCCTATGCACAATCTGCCAGAGGACATGCTCAAGGAGCCGCAAACAGACGTGAATACTTCCATACAACTGAATTCGCACTATCTGCTGAAACCTCAAACGTGATAACGTATCGACTCGTAAAAGCGATCAGCTTTCCACGGTACTTCACGGAATACAAAGTGAGGAATAATAATTGTTTAACAAGAGACGTCATTTGCTCGTGTACTTTTATCGTCAGTCATTACGACAGCTGTCGTGACAGTTAACATTCCATTATTTATAGCCTTGTCATAAGGATGATAATCACTTGCAAAAGAGTCATTAGGAATATATCTTTTAGTAAACTGTTATTCTTTACGTCATCATATATGATAGGCCATAGACAAGCACTGAGTCGACGCAGGAATATATTTCTGTATATCACAGTCGATACGGTAATAATGTATATATAATATCGTTAATCATAATTTTAATAAATTATTATATATTGTCCAAAAATGTGTGTTTCTCTCAATTTATTCGACTTTCCACATTGCTCCCTTAATTCCTTTAATAATATTTTATCCTCGAAAATGTCAAATCGCGAAATATTTCAACATCACATGCAATTATCACAATCTTTTCTCTTAATAATGATTTGCATATTATATTTAATTATAAAATATTGGATTGATCCATAAATTCATACGGATTTTTGTCTAGTTGGCATTTAATGTAGTTATTAAAAATTAATTAATTAAAATAATTGATAATTATTATTAATATGTAACATTAATTATGTACAATTAATAATTAATTAAAATTACTAATAAAATGCTTTCCAAATTTGTTTAAAAATCCACGCGAATTTATGGACCAACTCAATATGTAACAAAGTACTGTAATTATATAACAAAATTATTAAGTACTATATAACAGAATACCTTACAGAAGGTTTCGCCGAAGGTTCACGCACACTTATGTAAGTTTAGAATCTCCGTTACGCAGCGGGTTTCCATCGTATTGAATACAGCAAATTAGATATAACTAATTGTATTATGCATCCCTGAGACACAAGTCCGATGGCTCTCTCTCATTTGAGAATCGGACAAGCCTAAGTTCACATCGAAGTTTACCTTAACATCGTTCCACTTAAAGTTGCCGAGCCATGACAAAGAAGTTCGAATTTAATTGGCGCATCGAAGTGCCGGAGCTCTTGAGAAATGGCTCAGTCTTCGATCGATGGTTTGAAGACAAAGAGACGACTGAATACGAACCGAATTGCCTATTCAAAGTCGACGAGTATGGTTTCTTCATCTACTGGAAAAGCGACGGCAAGGTAGCCATCTTACCGTAGAATCTTCGTAGCTTTATTTCTACTCTGAAAAATAATACAGTTTATAACCCACTTTGGGAGCTACGATTAGTAATAATCAAATTATTTGGATTGTTAATCCCTAATTCACCCTGCAGAATTCAAAATCACAGTTAGCTACTTCATTTATTTAAAAGATTTTTAAATTATATAAATCAATTCTCCGATTAGTTCTGTTGATATTCAGTTATGCAAATATATATATTCGCAAATTAATAATCCAAATAATTTGATTGTTACTAATCGTAGGTTTCAGAGTGGGTTATGAACTATATTATTTTTCCCAGAGTAAACAGACAAATCCGGTCATTTTTCAACAAACGAGTTTACAATGTAAGCACTTGTGACTTTTTTAATAGGATGGCGATGTCATAGAATTGGCTCAAGTGAGCGATATTCGTTATGGAGGCACGCCGAAGGTAAATTTCACGTAAAGAGAAATATTGTAGTGATAATAATTTGTTTTACACCGATTATTGATTTATCTAGGATCCGAAGTTATGCAATAAATTAAGTAAACATGGTACGTCGGAGCAATTGGATCAAAAAAGTTTAACTATATGTTCCGGGGTGGATTATACAAACATTACTTATCAGCATGTGGTATGCCCAGATGCACAAACAGCTAAGGTAATAAACAGAAAGTTGTGAAAGGATTAAAAGCTATATAATTCAAACTTTAGTAAAGGAATATTATTGAAAACTTTTTTAAAATTTAATTCAACGATTTTTTAATTTTTATCGTGATTAAATTATTTATAAAAGCGTGTGCTGACTGCAACTGAACCCGCTAACACGGAAAATTACGTAATTTAATTAAATTTTAATTAAATTATTCAATTTGCTATTTTGTTTTTGTTCGAACGCTAATGTACGTTTGCGTCTACATTTATTTTACGTTTGTTGTCATTGCAATTAATACCTTCAATTATCTTCTAATTTAACTTTCCTACATATTAATACTAATCTGTGGTTAAATTCAGGATTGGCAGACTGCTTTGCGTATAATTACGCACAACACAAAAGCAAGTAACGTTTGTCCAACAATACAGCTTATGAAGCAGTACGTATTTATTAACTTGAATCCAATACTGCGCAAAAATATAACCAATATTTTGTTCGAATGCTAATGCAGTTTATTTTGATCATTATATACAACTTGGTTGATCGTTGATCGGATCTACCAGTTGGATGCGGCTAAGTTTCCAAGTCGATCCGAAGGGAAAAGTACCTGTGAAAGTGATATCAAAGACTTTTGCATCTGGAAAGACCGAGAAACTCGTTTATCAAGGATTATCAGAACTAGGTCTGCCCAGCGGAAAGGTGAGTCAATAAGTACGGAAATTTTCAAAAGGTAAAGACCTTAATTAACATTTGAACGCGATTAATAAAGTTTATTTAAAGTTTATTCGAGGAAATTTTAAAGTTGTCGTCGTTCCAAGTAGTCGCATGACTTTTTCCAATTTCAATTAAAATAGAAAATTAATACTTTGTTCGACGACGTAAAAATGTTTCGCTGACAAATGATTTTTTGCACATAAATTTAATTATTGCATAAATGTTATGTATTATTATACTTCATATATGTATGAAATTATTGTCATTACCTTATGTATACGAAATTTATATCAATAAATACATAAATATAAGACAATAAACCAAACCAGATAATAATAACATATAATTAGAAATAAAACAATTCTAAATGCTAAACCTGTAATAAGATCATCTTCAGTGTCAAATAATAAGTATATTTCTTCTGCGATACAATTAAACGCTACTAAATTCAAAGGTAATTCACGCATAATTCGTGTAGTTTTTTTTACGCTGAATTTCTTAACATATCAGATTTATATTAAATTTATATGTTTATAAATACCCTTATTTAGCATATAATAACGAAATATATCAACATGCGCGTGCGTATTATATTCTGCAAATGGCATCTGTTTTACATTTTAGAATGACAAAATAGAACCAGAGGCCTTTACATTCGACAAGTTTTATAGCTTGTACTTCAAAATATGTCCTAGGAATGATATTGAAGAACTTTTTCAATCCATGTAAATATTCAACCGAGTTTTACATAATACTTTTACACATTATGGAGAAGACACATAATCGTTTCCTACGTTTTACAGCACGAAAGGAAAAACCGATACCATAAGTTTGCTGGAATTAGTGGAATTTATGAACACGAAGCAGAGAGACCCGCGACTGAACGAGATATTATATCCACTTTATACGGAAAAGAGGTGTACAGAAATCATTAATGATTATGAGACGGACGAGAAAATGAAAGAGGAAAGTGAGTTTCCGCAAAGCCCAAGTTCTGTTTCGTCGTTACTCATTTTTTACGCAAATAGTATTCCGATGTTTTATGATCTTCAGAGAAGTTAACAAAGGATGGTTTTATACGATACTTAATGTCGGATGAGAACGCGCCGGTGTTCTTAGACAAATTGGAAGAATGGATGGATATGGACCAACCGCTCGCGCATTATTATATCAATTCAAGCCATAACACTTATCTCAGCGGACGTCAGATTGGTGGCAAAAGTACCGTCGAAATGTATCGACAGGTTTTGCTTGCTGGTTGCAGGTGATCTTTCAGTCATGTTGTGACGCTAAAATATATAGAGACTGACAAGTATTTCAAAATAATTTTAAAATAAATAATTTTAAGTAATTTAAAATAGTCTAACTAAAACTAAAGAAGACTATTGCAACTGTAGGTGCGTCGAGCTGGATTGCTGGGATGGGAAGGGTGAAGATGAGGAGCCTATCATAACTCACGGCAAAGCTATGTGCACCGATATTCTTTTCAAGGATGTGATCTACGCTATAAGAGACACTGCGTTCGTTACATCCGAGTATCCTCTAATTTTAAGTTTCGAAAATCACTGCTGCATGAAGCAGCAATATAAATTAGCGAAATACTGCGACGAAATATTCGGCGACCTGTTGCTGAAGGAGCCCTTGAAAGATTATCCCGTGAGTGAGAGACATCATGTTTAATGATCGCAACCGGCAAATCAAAATTAATCATACATATGAACGTGTACAACGTTATTTTCAGCTCGAGCCTGGCTGTCCTCTGCCTCCGCCGAGCGCGCTGAAACGTAAGATATTGATTAAAAACAAGCGATTGAAACCGGAAGTGGAAAAGGTCGAGCTTGAGCTCTTCCGCGCCGGACAATTTGAAGATAAGGATGAAGTGGTAGAGGATGCTAGTGCACCTGCAGCTCCACCTCCAGAGCCGCCAAAGGTGGGCAACACATTAATGAACTTTTTGAGAAAGGCAAAAGTTAAATCTCGCTCTTCCTCTTTCACTCTTCTTCTGGGAAATTAAAATTTTACATGATCGACACGTTGTGCAGGAAGGCGAAGCTCCTGCTGGAGGCGAAGGAACCGAAGAGGTACAAGCGATCCAATACACGGGCAGTACAATGAGGGTCCATCCTTATCTTTCAGCAATGATAAACTACGCACAGCCAATAAAGTTCCAGAGTTTCGAAGCTGCAGAAAGTACGTATGATGTATTAACAAAACATCTTACTTATCTGTAATTGTGAGTATAGAGTAACGCGCGAATTTATGATAACTTTAACAAAACTTTATTATTTTTAACATTATAATTATTAAAGAAGTTAAAATAATTGGATTTTAATTTCTTATCAAAATAATGGTGTATTTTCTGAGAGTTTTCTCCATGACTTTTATTATAACATATAAATAACAATATTACATTGAGAAATTTATTTTTCCTTTTTATCTCTTTTTTCAAAGAGATATTTAAATAGAAATATAAATAATCATCAATAGTTCTATTAAAATTGTTACTATTAAAATTGTATATTAAAATTTATGTATTTATTTTTTTATAGGAAGCTTCTAAGGTGTTACAAAATTATGTCTTACAGTAGTATTACATAAATGTTGTTTAATGAGTACGTGAATCCATAACCCTTAGGCACTGTGGGGTACCAAAGCCCCAGGCAAGTTTAGTCAATTTTTGTCTAAAATTCACTTCATTTCTCCAAATAAATAGCTTTTTTTAACAGCCACTGTTAGACTATATTTTTTCTGAAAGTGTTATATCAAGAGTATATCCAGTTAATTTTTTAGCTTAATATAAAAAATGGAAGAATTTTGAATTTTTAAATAAAAATAGTCATTTTTTTCATTCTTTTATCTTCAAAAAAAATTTTTTTTTACAATCACTATTAAATTTGATCAAAATAATCTATGACACATGTCAAAACAAATATCAAAGAATATCTGAGAATTTTTTCAAGTAAAAATAATTAGTAGCTTCTCGCAGGAAACATTTTTTATGCCTGGAGTCTCAAACAGCCCAGTGTGCCAGCTATGAAATTCTGAAGAAGTGTGCTAGCTAAGGGATAAATGTGTGAATTTAATATTACTTCTTCTTTCTCGCAACGAGTTTTACATATAATAATGTACTAATCTTAAATTACCTTAAATTTACGAAGTAGAATGTGTATGTGGTAGTGCGTATGTCCCGGAGACTTAAGGAGGGTTAAATGAATGAGCGTACACGCGCGCACGTGTCGCGCGCACGACATGTACTAATGCCTCGACCCCGACGTTGCAGGCAAGAATATACATCATAATATGTCTTCGTTCTCCGAGACTGCCGCTCTTAACTATCTGAAAACTCACTCCGTGGAGTTCGTTAATTACAACAAGCGGCAAATGAGTCGAATATATCCAAAGGGCACGAGAGCTGATTCGTCGAATTATATGCCCCAGGTACAACTACAACAATAAACGCATTCTGCTTCTCCGCAGAGCTATTACTCACGTATATATCCCTGTTGAGTGATATATGAATGATATATGAATGATACTATATTGAAAATTGTACCCTGTTTCGTTGGATATTATTTAAAGAAAAAAATGGACGATCTTGTTTTGCGTACACTTATTTAGGTCTTCTGGAACGCCGGCTGCCAGATGGTGGCTTTGAATTTCCAAACTCCCGATCTGCCGATGCAACTCAATCAAGGGAAATTCGAGTACAACGGTACAACGGGCTACCTGCTGAAACCTGACTTTATGCGGAGACCCGATCGAAGCTTCGATCCCTTTTCCGAAGACGTCGACGGCATCATCACCGCGCAGTGTACAGTTCAGGTGATAGCCGGGCAATTTTTATCGGACAAGAAAGTGGGCACGTACGTGGAGGTGGATATGTACGGTCTACCAGCAGACACGATTAAGAAGGAATTCAGGACACGGATGGTACCAGCGAATGGTCTGAATCCGGTCTACAACGAGGAGCCATTCTTGTTCCGGAAGGTCGTGCTTCCCGATTTGGCGGTGCTCAGATTTGGTACCGACGTCTCTTCTTTATGAGAATATATTCATGATATAAATTCGAAGTAAATAAATGCTGCTGTCCACAAGTCGAATTTTTTTCGATCATTTTTATTTCTCGCGTAGGTGTATACGAAGAGAACGGCAAATTGCTCGGGCAGCGAATCTTACCCTTGGACGGCCTTCAGGCCGGTTACAGACATATCTCCTTGAAGACCGAAGCGAACTTCCCGATGGCCTTACCCATGCTCTTCTGCAACATAGAGTTGAAGATTTACGTTCCCGATGGATTCGCAGGTAGGATCGCGGCTCAAAAATAGTAGCACTCTTCGCGGCTTTCGCTCAGAAGCCCGCTTCCAATTTCAGATTTTATGGCCGCCTTGACGGATCCGGGCGGTTTTAGCAAGGCTGCCGAGAAACAAACTGAGACGATGAAGGGACTCGGAATAGAACAGACGGACGCCAAGGCGGACGCTAAGAAGAAGAAAGAAGAAGAAGCGAAGAGAGGTAATAAGCTTACAAGATGCGATTATCTTTTTATATTAAAAAATGATAATTAAATTAAATGGAGAAAATGATGCCAAATGTATCATTTGTTATACGACATATATGTACATGTAATTCCTACGCAATTTCAGAGGCACTGAAATTGGAACCTATTACATTAGAATCTTTGAAAAAAGAAAAAGGTTTTAAAATGGGTAAAAAGCAACAGAAAGAGTTGGATACCATGAGGAAGAAACATGCTAAAGAGAGACAAGCTATGCAGAAGAATCATTGTAGTGCTATCGAAAAGTTAACCAGAGGAAAAGAGTGCGTTAAAATTTTTCTTTACAATGTAATTCTATCGCACAAAGTGAAATTTAAGAAATTTATTTAATATTTAATGTATATGACATTTTCACAGCAAAAATGCTCTGGCGCAGGATGCAAATGTGAAGAAAGTTATAAGCGAACAAACGGCTCAATGGTCCTCCATGATGGAGAAGCAGAGAAAGGAGGAATGGGAATTACTGAAGAATCAAACGCAGAGCTCTCGCGATGAGTTAAAGAGGCTGATCGAGATTGTACAAAGCACGCAAGTTAAACAGATGCAGGCAAAACACGACAAGTTGGTTCACCCTCTTTATTTGTTTTGTTATACAATATTTCTCGCTGATTAATCTTCGCATAATAACATAAGTTCTGATTCTCTTTTATTCAAATACGTTGATATTATAGAGACATAAAGGATTTAAATACCAATCAAGCAAAAGCATCCGTGGAAACGGCAAAGGAAGTGATGAACGATAAAACTTTGAAAACAAAGGGTGATAAGGATAGAAGGCTTCGCGAAAAGAAGCAACAAAATACGAAGAAATTTATCGAGGAGAGAAAGACTGTAGACATCAAGCAGGGTCGTGAAAAAGAGAAGCTGAAGGTTACGCATGAGAAACAAGTGGCAGACCTGGACAAGGATATCAATACAGTAAGTTTAAAATGGTTATTTATCTCCGTTTTCTTTTTGTTTCGGTTTTTATGCAAGAAAATGTACCGGAATTTTCATAACACGAGATTTGTGAAATTTGAGAGATAAAAACATCTAATTTCTTTCATTTTCGATGATTTTTCTTTAAAGCTCTTTCTCTCTAAATCATGTTTTATATCTTAAAAAAATTTCCTCTTTTTATGGAATAAAAAAGTTTTTCTCTCTCTCTTTTTCATTAATTTTGTTGATCGATACGCACAAAGTGAGAAAATGCGTTATAAATAAAAGGAATTGTAAAAAAATAGTAATCGCATGATTTTCGCCTATAAAATTAATGTAATTTTGCGAAATAATGTATTTGTTCGGTCATGTTGCAGTGTATTGAAATATATGAGAACGAAGCGATTGAATACGATTTATCATCCAAGGCAGAATTCTATATATAATTTTTTCTTAATTTCAATATCGTCATACTTATCATTTAATGTTTGTTTTTTTATTAATATATATATTTATTTTTCTTTATTTTTCATAATTATATATTATTTTTTATATCATTATTACAGCAAATTATTTTTAGCTTTGTGTAATCGTATCCATTGATAAATAAATATCTATGTATTGAGAAATGGATAAAAATAAAAAAATGATGTTTACAAAATACATCTTAATACAGATTCTATATCATAAACTACATATTAATTTCTCCTTCATGAGGAATGGCAGAGGTAAAAGCGCAAAAAAATATATACTGATAAAATAATTTTTAATATTGATTAAATTACATGTAACATTTTTAAATGTAGCATTTATTAATGTAGCTCAACAATTTTAAAACATTTTATATCCGAAGTGTAATCAGAACTGCACGCAATTCTAAGATTATTTACATGACAATCGGAATGTAAACTATTTGACACAAAATTTTGTACGTTGTTTTAGAGTTTTGTATATTATTAAGAACACGTAAGTATTGACAATTAAAATTACAAACATTTAAATTCTCTTAAAATTCTATTGAATCTTAGAATACACAGCACTATCCCGTTGAATGAAATTTTGTACAAATGACATATGGTACACACGTAAGGAAATGATAGATCCGATACACGTTCCAATCCAGTAAACTATGACATGTTCCAGAGACGAGGTTCCTAAACAACCGTATTTTAAAGAAGTCGCCAATGCAGGATTGAAGTAACCACCAGTATAATTAAAAGCTGAAATACAAATGTGTCAAGAATTAATAGACATTTCTTTTTAAAAATTTATTTAATAATAAAATTTATTTCGAATTGCACATGTTGAAAATTAGCATGTATTGCTTATCGCACGATGACATCGGATGAATAATGAAATTTATATTAATGTTTAAAAATTAATATTAATTAATAACTCGTTTTATACATAAACGTTGTAAAAAAAAAAGAATATAAAAACGTTCACCGACCTGCAACTACCAAAGACGTTCCCACGAAGGCATCGATGACCATACTAAACCTCGGATTCAAAACACACAGCATACGGGATACCACCCTACATACGCACGTTGCAATGCATTCCACAAGCGCTCCAGTTATAGCGGACACCTAAAAAAAAATCATCGCATTTTTGTCCGCATTTTAAAAATTTATTCAACAATAAAATTTATTTCGAATCACACATGCTGAAAATTGGCATGTATTGCTTATCGCATGATGACATCGGATGAATAATAAAATTTATGATGTTTAAAAATTAATATTAATTAATAATTCATTTTATATAAAATGCGAAATGAATTCTGCTTGTAGAATAAAAGGTCGAGTTGGCTTTGCCTGTAGATCTGTAGTGCAATCGCCGTATGCTCTGTTCTTGTGCGTAGAAGCGAATTGGAACGCCCACAACATTTGGATATACTTAAATATGAGAAGACCGCCCGCCAGTTCCGCGCATATAGACAGAAACGCGACAATCAGGGATTTCTTATGTATTACTACATCTTCCATGTGTGTATAGGGGCATGCCGAAGCTTCATCCCAGTTTATAGACCACCAAATCGTTAGTAGGAACAAATAAAACGCATACATCCACACTCCCCAATTGTCCGCAACTGAAAAGAGTTCAAATGTCTTCAAATGTCTTGTTTGGGAAGAACGAAGAAAAATAAAAACAAACTGTCATTATAACGTATGTAATAGAATCACGGAAAATAATACAAAAAAATTTAACTGACAGCTTAAAAATACAGTAAAAAATATATAATTATAACACTAATATATCATAATACGCAACATATATATAAATATAATTGCAATAATCTACCTAAATCCGCAAATTTATTATTTATCAAAAAATTATTCACATGATGTTATGTAAAGTGATACTTATAAAACAGAGAGCTCCAACTTACTTATAATAAGCTCGAAACATGCTCCACAAAGTTCTGCCGTAGCTATAAATTCAAGGGCTAAAGTCCTTGTGAGAGGATAAGAATCAAGATAAAATAGCGCATAGAGCCTTAGCCAATACGCTATCCAAATCGTGATTCCGATGTACACTGTGGACACTACCAAGTCTATTGATCCAGGCATTATCCTATTAAGATACGTCGTTTAAATAAGTGCGGTATGTATAATGAAAACATATGAGCGTAATAAAGCACATCCGATGTAACTCCATACGCTAAAGAGAGATCTAGTTATAGATCCAATACACATATTATATTATATAATATAACGGATCATTAATTTATAAATTAACGGATACAGTACTTTTTTTATCATTAAGATTATTAAATACTTTACCGTGTGATAACATGCATTCAATGATAAAATGTGAAACTAAAGATGCATTATGTAATTGATTTATTAATTTTATAAATAAACAATTCATCTAGCTCAATTGAGACATAGTAAAAACTTACGGGGTATAATCACCAAATTACACTGATCGTTACTTCAACTTCTGTTGATTAATAACTTATCTCGATTTTCATAAATATTTCGCACGCGAGACATTTGCGTTGAGTAGAGCTTCATGCAGCGGTTATTTAAAACTAGGAGTACCGAATATATCTACGCGAATATGTCTCGCGGGGCTTTAAATAACTCACAGAGATTGTCTTAAAACATAGTATTGTAAAACAACAGAATTGCTATTGAGTCTACATAAGAACAATATATATATAAAATGATTAACTAAAAAATATTCTGAAAAAATATTTCTCTGAAAAAGACATGTCAATACAACTTAATTTAGAAATACACTTTTATACTTTCGTGAGTACACAATCGATAAAGATTCTCGCAGAGTGGCGCAATGCACCAATGACGTGGATGCTGCAGAATATCTGATGTTGTCACAAAGTTCATTTTACACAAATTACACAAAAAGAATTTTATAGACCTATAATTTAATGGTATTAAGACACATATCAAGGGTAATCAGGATACCACGCATACAATCGGAAATCATATCTGCAGTTTTATTCGCTTCATGAATTAACTACATTATTTTATATAGATTGAAATAAATGATTTCAATGTATTTTGAGAATGTGGATTAACACTAATCTTATCACTGTAAAAAAAGAAACATTTATTTACAAGAATTGAAGGACTCTCCTTTATGCTTTTTAGCAGAAATATGAGGATCATCTTGATTCTGTGTTCTTGATACTACCCTAGGAATTCGTTTAGCTTTCAAATAGGACATTATTTCGGTCGATGATCTAAAAATTGATAAAAATGATCGTTAATAAATTAATACGTTGTACATGTTAATTTAATTATACAACAAAATGAATTATATTAAAAAATTCCATGTAGTTTTTAGAATTGTATATTTTTATATAGAATACATTTCAGGGGAACATTTTTCGAAAAGATCAGAATATCAATGGGGAATTTTTATGAGTAAGGTCAAGTTACAGGAGAGATTCATAATGTATATGATCGTATTTGTCGAGTAATGCCGAGAAGAATCACAAACCAAAAAACGTGTATATTGTGCATACCTTGTATTTTTCTGTTCCGTCAACATTTCTGTTGGATTATTCTCATTACTCGAATTAGAACTCAGAGAATAAGGAATGATCTGGTAAGTTGTTCTACTAACAAACTCGTTAGATGACTCAGTATTTTCTGTCACAATCGAGACAATTCGTGTCTCTCCATCACTGGATTTTCTTTTATTTTCGGATTCCGACTTCGCAGTCTTTACATCTGTCTGATTTTCGACTTTCGGTTTAAGCTTACCATCTTGCGTGGGGAAATTTACAGTAGGTAAATTAATAGTTTTATCCCCTTTGGTGTTATTCATTAATCTAATTAATAGATTCGATAACTCCTCTCTTTTTCTTGTTACGACAATTTCCTCAAACCATGCTTTCAAGGTTTTAATTGGCAAAGTATAATCAATAATAGGATCCTAAAAAAGAAAAGAAATTTATAATTACATTGATAATTTATGTAATTAGATGTATAAAATATAATAATAGTACACAATAAAAAAATATTAAAAATAATAATCTTAATATACTTGCCTGGAAAAAACTTTCTACATACTGCAATACATACAATCCACAATCAGTAAAATTTGATTGTTGGGGTACTTTAGGGCACGCTCCTTTAATAGTATCTTTCGAGAATGTTTTTTCTACACCAAGTTTGGCAACATGTTCGCAACTTAAATAATCTCTTAACGTAGCAACAACCCGTGATCTACTAGCACCAGCAAGCGAATCAAATATCAATATGCAAGGGCTAAAAATTATTTAAAAATATTAATAAATTATTTAAATACTAAATCTACAATATTAATTATATCAAGTATATGATATAGATATGTTGCTTACATTTTAACGATTTCATTTTGTTCTTCAAGTTTAACGCGGATCTGAGTTTCATTTTCTTCTGGTTGATCAGTCTCGTCCTGTAAACAAAATGTTACATTACAATCAACTGTTTTAGAACAGAAAAAATTATCGACACAAATAAAATTTATTTTACTTCTTCGTCGCTATCCATTTCCATCTCATCATCATCGCCTTCTGCTTCATCTCTCTCAGATCCATCATCTAGTTGGTCTATCGTTATAGTCGTTGGTACAGGAGTAATTGTTGTAGAGCCAATTGTGACCGCTTTTGTTTTCAACTCTTTTATTTTTTTGCTCTTTTGCACAGTTTTATGAACATCGTTTTCATTAGGTTTCTTAGAACAGGTGGAGACTTTTCCAACTAATCCAGGAAAACAAATAATAGCCAAAAACCAATGTGCGCTATAAACAAATCATATTATTATGTATGATATAATACTTTGCTTATGTTACTAAAAATCAACAGAATTACCTCGGAAATAAGATAAATACAGTTGATTGGCTTGTTTACTATATTATGAGGTAAATTTCAATACAAGTCTAGGACGCGGATGTAAAAACAATAAAACCAATATTTTTTTTCTCGTTTATGCATTATTGAATTCCTCGTACGTGCAACTAAATCCTTTATTTGATGTTCCGATTCCAATTTTTAAAATCCTCAAGAGTCGATGGTCATAAGCAGACTTGATATCAGAATTCCAAAAGAAGCTTTACCGCGTTTTAGACTTGTATTAAAATTTAAATAATAAGATTACTTACTGTTCATTTATAGGAATTATAACAAAATCTTTTTCAAATATATTAACATTCTTCGTCCATTTCTGCACTCTCGCGTGCCGTTTAGCGGCAGGTGTCATTGGCAAAGCGCTTTCCGCAGCTTGGGCATGTGGGCTAGTTAAACGTTTGTAAAAATATGAACTGAACACATGAGTTCTATGTTGATCAGACTCTGATAATACCTCTAAAGTCAAATACTTTAAATAAAAGTCTATAATCACATCATTTAAGAATTGATCTTCTGCGAGACATAAGTAATCTTCAGTGTTGATGGCTATTCCTCCTTTCGCAGGAGGTGGTGGATATACAGTTATTCTATAAAAAAAAAAAAATAGTTTTTTCATGTGAAAATAATTTAACACTGGTGTATAAATCGAATAAGATACAGAGCTTAGAGTCAAGACAAGGTGTTCAATATATTTCTGTATAAATTTTGTTATACTTTTGTTTTATACAATATTATTTTCACCGGAATAGTAAAGCCATATTAAATAGTAAATCCATACTATTTAAATCATTAATCAATTTCACATTTGATGAACAAAATTCCTATTTAAATCACTGTAAAGAATTTGTATATTTATGAAAATAATCAACTTAGTCGAATTGGTTAAGACACTCGGTCCGAGTAATCAGAAGGTTCCAAGTTCGTATCCTGGCTGAAGTAATATTTTTCACAATAAAATCTTTATAATAATTTAAATAGGATGCTTATTAGTATCAAATGTTAACGATTAACAACATATGTCAAGGTTATTCACAAGGGTTGGTATAGGTGGATATTTATCGTGGGGTTTTTACTATTTCGACAATGTATTTCAAGACTGATAAATAAATAATTAGTGCGCTGTTTACTACTTGAAAGAAAGTATAGAAAAATTCACATAGAAATATATCGACACAAGCTTGTCATCTTGTCATCTTGTGGCTCTAAGCTTTCTACCTCATTGTTTGATTTATTAATCACGTAAGCCTTAAATATATATTTAAATTTATAACAATGCAAGTGTCTTCTCTTTGCCAGTAATGGGAAATACCAAAAGAGGAGCAGTAAATGACGTTAAACTGGCATAACCGATATATGAAATTGATCTTTATTACTACGTTCGATCTTTGATTTAGGTCCTCTTCAAGTAAATCTATAAATACATAATACAGGAATGTGACAATCGTTTAAGACGCAAAAAAGTACATATTACATTAAAGACTTACATATTATTCAGTCCCGTGGTCAACATTACAAAGTTTGAAAGCGTTGATTTCCGCATAAGTTAATTTAGAATATGAATAGAATAATATAGACAATCAAGTATAAAAGGTGACGTCAGTAAATATATAAAGAATATTATAAGTGTTAATACAGTGTGACTAAAGGCCAAATTCCTAATAGATAAATAAAAATAAATAAAATAAAGGACGATAATAAAAATAAATTAATAAAAAAAGTAAATCAAAAAGTCTTTAATGTAATATGTACTTTTTTGCGTCTTAAACGATTGTCACATTCCTGTATTATGTATTTATAGATTTACTTGAAGAGGACCTGAATCAAAGGTCGAAACGTAGTAATAAAGATCAATTTCATCGATTATGCCAGTTTGACGTCATTTAAATTTATGACTATAATAATAATATATAAATTTATGACTATATACATAAAAAAATCAAATAATACTAGATAAAATAGATAATATTATAAAATATATTTTATCTGATATACCAAATAATATTATAATCTATTAAAAGATAAAAGACTATTGAATAAGATTCTCACGTTTGTATGTCATCGTTGATACTGGTAGCATTTGCTACGTTTTGACTCTGCTTCCGTGTAGTAGACACAAGCGACTGTAAACACTGTAAACATAAAAAAAAATGTGTATGTTATGTATAATGAAATAAAATATAATATAGTCAAATACGTACATCCCTTGGTGATGCTCGTATAAGTATATCGTTTGCTTCCTTAGAATTCAATTCGTCTATCTTATCTCCTCGTGAAAATAAACTTGTTAATATAGTCTTTAAATCTTCTGGTAACTTATCTGGTAATAACGTAATACGTTTATGTGTGTGATCTAGAAAAGAATAAAATTGTAAAGTATTAATCATCCGGATTTTTTAAAAAGTTTTATGTTTCTGCTATATATATATATATATGTTTATATTATTAAAAATTGTAAAGATTAAATATTTTTTAGTACCACTTAAGTAGTTAAATCATTAAATAAAATTACAAAAAACTACAAAAAAAAACTACAAAAACTATTTAAAATACAGAATGTTTATATATATTATAAACACCTTTTCCAGCAGGATCATAATATGGCCCCTTTGGATCTTGCATCCCTAATAATTCACGTATCATAGTTCCTGTATTTATAGACGTATAAAAGAATAGTACTGGCATTGTCTTTCCAAAATGAATTAAAAGCTTAACTATATCTCTGTATTTCACATCCAAAGTAACAAAACTTGTATCTGTAAAATACTCAAAAAGTTTATAATTTTCTCAGTTGTAGATATTTCTATCGTAAGTAAAATTAACATACCATCTTCTAATAAAGGTACGCTAAATCTTACACCAGTATGTGAAATCACTACTTTTTCCCGAGGAATATATTTATAAGAGCCTATTCTGACCGTTCGACACTCTAGAGCAGTTTGTGGTAATTGCCCAATATCTAAAAAATTCTGATTTTCACATAGTTCTAAAATCCAATATTGTCTCATTATTATATTAGCCGATTAATTGACGATCACTTATGTGTCTCATAAAATATCACCTTTACTATTTTCTTCATTATCCATTAAAAACTCGTCACTTGAATTAGAAGAGTTTGTGATTATTGGTTCTTTATCCAGAATTGTATCCAGGTCTTCGTTAAAAGCATTAGTTGCATTGCTTACTACTGCATTACTATTAATACTTCCTATTTTTTTAGTTCTGCTTTCTTCCTCTTCGTCAGACGATATTGTCAAACATTCTAGAAATTAATAAAATAATCATTAATACACATGCTACACATATATACATGTTACATAAAATATATTATACATACCTGGCTCTTTGTGAATAGGCTTTGGTTTTGAAGGTGTACCCTTACCCTTTCCTCTGGGCCGCTTGCATGTAGGACCATCTCGTTCTATTTTCTCCAATTTCGTAGCATTTCGTTCGTTGTTCTTCTTATAGAACATCTATAAAGATATACAACCATAATATATATCTACAAAATTAACACGGGAAATAATGGTGAAAAAAATTTCCGACAGAAATATACATCGAGATCGTAGTAAACCGCTTTCAATATGACCTGTAATATGACATGGCATTTATATAAAACGTCTTAATTTTAGAACTAATTCTTGTTTAAATTCTTCTCTAAATAAAATACTTTTTAATGACCATGTGCTGAAATAAAAATATTCTAATTTATTATATTACAAACGTTATAAATTTATTATATTAAAAAATATCAATTATGTAGAGATACGGACCATCTCTCGATTTCAATAATAATTTTGAGATATCAAGGTTTTCTTGAGTAACATTCAAAAGGTTTTAACTCGTTACTTAATAAAAAGTTATTATATTATATAACAAAATAAATTCAATGGTTCTGTATGGGTTTTAAACTAACCTGAAACAAGATTATCTGGCCTTCTCATCTCTGCCCTCTACTTTCAACGAAATCTATTATCGTATAGTTCCACATGGATTTGTAACTTTACACGAATCTCAAGGTCTATCTCCTACCTCCTTTTGTTTTTAATGCAAAATAAAGTTATATTATCGTACGGTTTCACATGGAACCAATTTTTAAGTTTCACATAGGTTTCAAATTTTCAAAAGCTGAAAACCTATATAAAACAATACACTACAATAACAGACCTCGTTTCACATTGAAAGCAGGGGAGGTGAGGAGTAAATCACGTCTCGCGTATAAAGTTACATACTCGTGTGGACCCGTACGACGGAAATAATTTCGCTCCGAAAGCAGAATAAAATCTTACTTCATGGAAAATTGAAAATCCATTAGGAACAGTAAAATAACAGATTTTGTTTCACTAAAAATCATTATTTAATAACTTTTAATAAGCAAAGAGCGTTGGCTAAAGTCTTTATAGCATTATTAGAATAATAACCTTAATAACATTTCAATATCATTGAAATCAAGTGGTCCCTATATCTACATAATTACCAAAAATGCTATGTTAATGATTCTCTTAAACTAAATTCTTAATCTTAAGTAAACTAAATTTGTTAGCCATTCATCAGTCAGACAATCAATCATTATAATAGATACAGTCGTTATAACAGGTAATCATTATAACATTGTATTAATAAATATATCGGTCTTCTGGCATCGCAATCATAATCCTTACATCGACAGACATTCCAGTCTCCTTCCTTTCTGCTATGGGTATCGATTTGACATCCTCAATGTTTAATTTTGTATTACATCGTTCACATCGGTTGAAGTGTAATGAACTGTAGCCGCAGTGTGGACAGAGAGCAAGCATTCCTTTGACCAAAATAGGTTCCTAGTAATAACATGGTATACTTCGTACTTGTAGCATATCATTTATTTTGAATGATGAACTTTAAGTGTACTCCCTTAATTTGTTACGGAATTCTTATCATCAATTTTCATCAATGTGACATTATAACACTTGCATAGATTATCATTAATTAAGTTGTATACTGTCTACTTCATTTCATTCTTACATTCCGTATTTTTGATATAATATATCTATTATATCATTCATACAAATATCAATTAAACATAATATAATAATATCTAATATCACTGATATTAAAGCAAAGAAATTGGCATAATATAGGAAATAACATGTTTTAAATTACATAATATAGAAAATAAAATAATATACTTTAAATTATATAAATGATAAATTTTTGTGTTAATCTTAGATATTAATCAACTGTTTCAAAACAATGAAATTTTTTAATAATTAAATATTTATTCTAAATCTTAGGAATTTAAATTTTAAAAAAGTAAAATTCCGTTACATATATTAACAATATAAACAAAATTAAAAAGAATAGCATAATTTTTATGCCAATATCCTTAATCTAATTTTCTTTATAATAAAATAACAAACTTACCTCAGTAGTTTGTGAAGAAGTGTTACTGTTTTCATCCGATGTACTGAAAACATTAGTCGTATTTAAAATTTTTTTGTGATGTAACTGAATATAATATAAATAAATATCAATAAATATAACAGAATTAGAACACTTACTTGCTATTTTGGGATAACTTTTCAGTGGAGCTCAAAATTTCCTGAGTAGAGTTACAGTCACCATCATTACCATCGAAAGATGAACCAATCCCAGATCCACCTGCATCCACTATGTAGTTTATACCCAACGCGGGATCATCTACCAAGGAGACATTTGTATCACCAGAGAATGAAATGTTCACCTAAAAATATTTTATACAATATATAAAAATGTAATCTGTCATAAAAATTATTATTATGTGACGATTATATGATTTACTCTAGAGCTGAGGTCAAAATAGCATATAATTGCAATTATTCGATTGTGAAGTTTATCACATAAGAAAATTTCTAAATAAGCGTTGATATTAAGAGATAGATATATAGACAGATAGAAAGAAAAATAGATAGATAAATAGGTAAGTAGGTAGATAGATAGATAAATAGGTAAGTAGGTAGATAGGTAGATAGATAGAAAGAAGAGATATTTCTAATATCCCTCTTTAAAATATCTTACAAACTTCTCTGAAATTCTTCCACTACAATTTGTCAATCATTCTGTACAATCTTTCTACAAATCTTTGTAGAAACATACCTGGCCCAAGACTGCACGTACCTGATCCAATAGGTCGTGTACAGTGCAGTCCTCGTTCGGTATGTCGAACGTAATTAGTCTCTGTTCACCAGTAGCTAACATCACTAACATTTTTGCCGTATTTCCTTGAATTTGATGCTGAACTATGGCATTTGTTGGATCGTTAATAGTTTTTTGGAGATAAGCGATGCTTTCACTTGAGCTATTTTCATGTTCCAATCGTGGCGAAGATTGTTGAGTTACATGCTCTTTCTCCTGAACACGTTCCGAAGGACTGACTTCCATATCAATACCAGTAATATGTGTATTATGTTCCGCTGATGAAGGGATTGACGTTGCCATAGATGATTTCTGTATTTGTTGTGGAGAGATTGAAATCTGTTGAGTTTGTTGTTGCACAGAATTTGCGAAACGACGCGTAGGATTGTTTAACGGAGATTGAACTTGTTGCAAAGTGTTAGTGTGTTGTCGTTGTGTATTATTTTGAAACCTTTGTTTCTCGATTTGTTTCTGTAATTGTTTAAGTTTGGCTTGTTTAATTTGTTCATTTAAATGCTCCATATCCGGAGGTTGCACTCTTGTTGTTTTAGAGATTTCAGGAGGAACTATTGCTACAGATCGCACGTGTGACATATTCTGATTAGGAGTATGAACAGGTCTTACAGTCACATTCTGTTTTGACGAATTGATAGTTTTGCAAATAGACAGCGTAGATTTAGGATTTGATGTATTAGAATTTTGAATTCGGTTTTCCATTGTAGTTACTACATTTATCCCATCTGGAGTTTGAGATACTATGCCTACTATGTTGTTTGTCAACTGTCGATTTTTATTATGGTTAGATTTAGATAATCTTTTTTCCGTCTGACTTGGATTGAATGATCCAGAATTTACATAAAGAGGCGACTAAAAGTAAAAATAATTGTTAGATTATAAATATATTGCTATATTATAATTAAAGGAATTTATAATTAAATTTTTTTGCTTAAACATTATTGTGTAATGTGTAATAACTCACTGGTGATGTGATATTATTTTGTATATTATTTTTAGTTAAAATGGCAGTCTGACTTTTTTCTTGTAATAACGTATTTTGCTTTGTTACAATGGTGGTATTGGTGTTTTGTATTTTCATAAGCTGCATTTGTTGCCCTTCATTTTTAAACTCTGTCCTAATGCCTGAAAGAATATTCGCAATATTGCAAGTAAGAAAAATACCAGAGACTAATATTATGTACACAATACTGAAATATTAAATAGCTCTGCAGATTTCGTAAAGCATATTAATATAGCACAAGTATTTATTTACCTGGATTACCAGCAATGCTCACAATATTTTCATTAACAATGTGTGCATTCACGGTAGCTGGTTTTAATATTTCTTGGTTTGCAGATATATCATTTGTTTTGATTATATAAACATTTTGCCTGAAACGTAATCAACACTATTAGAAATACTGGTATACGAGTACATCTTATTTTAATTAAATGTAAGATATTGATACAAATATTATGTACAGTCTCAGACTCACGAAAATGTCAAATGTAGTACACAATAATTATTCTACGACTAACTGGTGATGAAGAAAGAAACTAGTGACGAAAATGACCTTTCAGTCAGCATAACATGTATATGTAAATATCTATAATATGTATAAATAAATATCTATGATCTTGCTATAGATATCTTCGTTCACAAATTTTCAAAAGAAATTCGTAATAATAATATTTATATGATCAATTTCGTGAGTTGATTATGTTGATTAAAAATGTACTATTTTGTTCTACAAAATACTGTTTATGATGAGCGATTAGATGAAATTGATGAGAAAAATAAAATATATTGGAACAAAAGTTTGCTATCTGGATGCGAGATACAACTTTATAATGGTTATTCAATAAAAACTTCAAAATTTAATTTAAAAAAGTAAAAGAAAAAGATATTATTTATATTTTTAAGCTAACATTAGATTTTGATTGTATTTTTTATAAATTAAAATTATTTTATAATTTATAATTATAATTATTTTAATATTGCTAATCAATTTTTTTAGATTTAAGGTTTCTAATAAGGAAAAATATTAAGAGATTAAAATTTTATACAAATATATTTGATAAATTGAGAAACTTCGAATAAAACTTAACTTAAAAGTAGAATGGTCACTGGTACAAAAGACCGTTCATAGGCCACACATGTTAAGGATTGTAACAAATACATAATACACAATATTCTAATTACCAATTTCTAATCATTATTTCTGATTACTTTTATATATATCATAAATATGTACTTATATTTATTTAAGATTTATTACATATTTTATAAAATTTAATATTAAATATAAATTTCTTATACACAAATACACACAATACACCATAATTAATAAAATTAGTAAGCAGGCTTATGATATAAAACTATCTTGATAATATTTTCTTTGAGGCATAATCGTATAAAAGAAACCTCTTGTATAAAATATAAAACATTCAATTTCATGAACAAACTGAAAAAAACTAATTTTATCCTATAAAACTCGACAGTTGACCAAAAACACGTGAACATAATATCATAAACGTCAGATGAGATAAATATAATAATTATAAGGGAAAATTAAAGAAAAGGGGAGAGTTTACTGTATTTTCTTAATTTCTTTATAACATATTTAACTAAATACAGTTAAATAGTTTTATTTAAATAGTTGTACAAAAAAAATTTTGTATTATGTAAAATAGAGAATTAAAAGTAATTAGTTAACATACAATGTTGTATATTTAAAATTTTTGTACTACACATTTATTTTTATAAAACGTGCAAAATAATAATAAATATATAAATACTCTAAGTCATATTTCACTATTTCTGTTAAAATCACAATTACATTTAACTACACACACACGCACGCACGCACGCACGCACGCATATATATATAGTTATATATAATTGTGATTTATTATGTGATTAAATATAACTATATTTAATTTTATATATGTATGTATATACACACACATATATTCACATACATGTATAGTATACGCGGCATGTCCAATAGTATAAATAGTATGTGATAAAAGTGAAAAAAGTATAAATAGTATGATAAATTACTTAAGAAGCACCTGTTATAATAATGTCTCTTCAATGTTATGCAATCCTAATATGTAAATAAATTATTTTAAAATTGGACACATTAATGTATGCAAAATTTTAATCAAATCGTAAGTGCGTTCTCTAAGAATATTTATAAAGTTATTGTTGTATTTTAGAAACTGGGACATAATAATCTCAAGTAATAATCTCATGTATGGCCCATCATACAGTATCAAAGTACACATTCTTAAATTAAGATATTTATATTACTTTAGAACCATTAAAGTTTATCTCAACCAGTATTACATCAATATAGTTTCTCTGAGATATTAAAATTATAAAAATTTAATTAAAAATCCTTGAATCTGTATATTTCTCGTAAAAAGCTTGTTCTACTATCTCGATGCAATTGAAAATGCATGCTGTATAAGTTACCCTTGTTCCAATCCAGATATTTGATTCCCTAAATTAATAGTTTGCGGGGAGAATATTGCCTGCCTGTTTTGTGGTGCAGCAGTATAAGTTACAAACCGTTGCGACCCATTACTGCTATTATTAATGTCCCCAACCACTAACTGAATTCGTTGCCCGTCTGCAGTACAAATTTTTGGTACTTCTTCTAATGTGAAAGTACCACTGGCATTGGTCACAACGTTAAAATATTGTGCCATATTATTCAAAACTTAGATGCTGGCAAATACAATCTTTCCTCAATTAATAAAGATCAAGATTGGATTGCTGTTAGTATACTGAATTAGACCAATCCATCAATATCATGTCTGCAGAAGAATCTGCTAGTATTTGTGCGGTACAACCTATGGAAAACAATCACGAATTATATCTGACTT
The DNA here is from genome assembly GCA_901521435.1 of Crematogaster levior. Lineage (NCBI taxonomy): Eukaryota > Metazoa > Arthropoda > Insecta > Hymenoptera > Formicidae > Crematogaster > Crematogaster levior. The sequence goes on along the minus strand of CABEGB010000391.1, from coordinate 294,617 downwards.
TTATGTAACGTGTATGATTTCTGTAGTGTTTCAAAAGATAAGCAAATATGTTTGAACAATATAATTATTTAAAAAATATTATTAAAATAATGTAGAATATAAATATTATGTAAATTTAACGGCATGAAAACTTGTTAATATATAAAAAAATAAAAATACCACATTATTATAAAACAGACTTTAAATATTGCAAACATTATTAAAACGCCTACAGAAAATAATATATGTAAAATTATATGTTTGTGTTATTTACTACATTCTGATTGTATTTAAGAACACGTATTTCATAATATACATGTAAAATTACATCAGAAATTATAAGATACTGATAAAATACTAATACTACTAAGGTAAAATACATAAACATCTTCGTTTATTAAAGAGAGATTTTAGTTTAGAGTAGGGAATAAACACGGAAAAATAAAGTTTCATATTAATGAAAATTATTTATATAACTTTTAAAGTAGTCTCCTATAGAAATTAATTTTTCCCCAAAATTCTAAATACAAATTCTGCTAATGATCGTTATCATAGAAATGCATCGCATCTTTCCTTCAAGAATTCAAGAAAATTATAAATTTTTATACAATTTTATGTTATGTGCTTCAAAGATATGATAAAAAAAAAAAAAAAGAAATTAGTGACAGCAATCATGTATATAATTCAGTTGGATTGTACAATGTGTCGACTTATTCATCAAAATAAAATATTTTGTAGCAGCATAATTGTAGCAATATAATTTTGCACGTTGTAGCAGCATGCAGCAAAATATACTTGAAATAATAACACAATGAAACATTATTGTAAGCAGAAACTTCTTTTCAGAAATTTCTTATATAAAAAGATATAAAAACAACTTTATATTAATGAAACTATATAAAAATAAACTGTATATATAAATGTATAGTACTATAGTTTTGATTGTTGAATTTTATTTTATGTGCAGAGTGCCTCATTAATGTAATTATTAGAGATGTCTCTTGACTTTCAAAAACAATTCAGATATGTATAAACAATTCAGTATGTTATGCTGGTCCACTTAAAAAAAAATAAAATTACTTGTAGCCACATATAGTTATATCAATCATTTGTCTCACAAGTAACAGTGTAGATCACATTACGAGATATGTTCCAACAAATTTTGGAATATACATATCTCATGGTAAATGAAACAGGAGCGGTTGACATAAAATTACCTTTTTTATGTTTCTAATTAAACAAATAATACTCACATGTATGCAAATTGTTAATGTACTAACTGATCACTGAATTTACACTGATCACACAATTTAATTAAAAGAAGAAAAGTATCAAACTTGATAGATGAGTTTATTTTAGTGCCTAATTCAAGAAATTAATGTAACTTATTTGCAAAAAGTGTATAATATTAAATAAAGTGATACATACAGTGAATTATTGATATTTAATACAATGAATAAAAATGATTTTAAATGACTGAACAGCTGTAATAAAAAATATGAATGACAGAATGATTGTTTACGTTTTATTTTCTTATGCAGAATGTGAGAAGACGAGAGATGACACTTTAGCGCTACCACTAACGTGGCTATAATCACATTTAAAAGCACATTTTAAACTGATCCTAGAGACATTGTTACACGTAATTAGCACGAGATGATTAAACTTCACAGACACTTGTCGGGAGAGAGGTTCGTTTCCAAACGCGACAGTTAACGGCGACTCCCGATGAGAGTCGACACGAGATTCTCAAAATGTGACTTGACGACGGAAAAACAGCAGTCAGCACGTTCGACCGACAGACCTGATCGGTGGTCGAAGGCAACGGGTGCGTCGCGATAGCGTATGGGGAAGGGGGCAGTTTTAAACTCGCAACGACCATAACCTAAAAGTCAGGGGACAAAGGAAGTTGCGGCCGCGCTTTCTCGCGGCGACCGTCGCGGGAACAGAGCGGAAGTCTCGGGAATTCGCCAGGTGAACCGGCGGGAGGTCGACGTATTTACGGCGACCCGAAACGAGAAAACGGACACGGCACCGACCGAAATTTTAGAGGGGGAAAGGACCTCTCATAACCTCGTCGCGCGGATTAAGGGATTAGTCGCGGGAACGGGGAGGGGCTCCGAAGGCCGGTATCGACACGTTATCTCGCGGCTGGGCACGGCGTGGCGCGATTGACAATTCGCTCGCCGAGGAACACGTGGCTTTGCACCCGTAAACGCGTACATACGAGGAACGCGAGTGACGGTAACGGGCGATTGCGGCGACCGATCCTCTCTCTCTTGCACGGGACAAGCGATCTGTCTCAATAACGGGCGTACAACAGCGATACTCACGATCGTTCATACACGCTGTTTCGCCGACGCGCCGTAACAAACTCGTAAAAACGCGATCAACACTTTGCTTCTTTTCGCCCTCACTTTGCTGCGTTCGGCGCAAGTAAATAATAACTGCACCTCGCCATTTTACGCATCCACTCGTGGCACTCGTGCACACGTACGGGCGAATCGCGTTGCGATCACCGCCACTGATGGCGAACGGGTGGTGGGTAGGTTGCAGGGGAGGGGGAGATGGTGTCCACTGCGCAGTTGTTCTACACCGACTTCCGGAACGCCATTCGACCGCTAATTTCAAATTCGAAGCGCGTAATTCACAATTCGAATAGGTTTCTATTCGCGCATAGTACTTCAACCAGACTTCAATTAACTTAACTGGCGATTAATTCAACCTCATCTGACTGTATAATATATTTGTTGTATAGTCTTCTTCGCTAAATAAAAAGTTTCTTTTAGCTTTAATATATAAAATAAAATCAAACGAGTATTATTTGATAAAGTTTTACAGATTAAAGTTTGTATCGAAGTTTGACCGGAGTCACCCACAGTCACTTTTGATGCACGAAAAAAATCAGTCGATTAGTTTAATATATTAATTGCCTTGCATTATTCTGCAAGTATATTTAGATTTACTTTTAATTAAAAATGGGTGAGAATTGAGCTCAAATGTGCTTGGATAAATTCGTTTGGGCGAACTTATCCTCTCAGGAAGGATAAGATAATTTGAAGTCAATTAAGCTTTTTATGCTCATAACTTCTTAAATTGATATAGTGTTGATAAAATATATATAACACAAAATTAATTTCTTTATTTGGAAGCATACAAAATATTTTATTTATCTCTCTATTAATGCCTGTGTATATAATTTTTCATTAGAATTAAATAAATTAAAAAATTGCATATTTTTAGTATAAACAGTCGAAAGAGTAAAAATATTTCTGCATACGATTGATTTAAGATACAGTATAATTTATTCATATATACATATATATATATATAAATTATATATGTATTCTTTTTTATTTACATTCTTTAATTGATTTAGGGTCAATGTTTGCTATATTATTGCAAAATAAAGGACATATCCTTCGTCCGCTATGTTCCAACGCGTAAGATTCAAATGGGAAAAAATTAGGAACCAAAACGGGAGAGTGGGTTTTTATTCCAAAAATGGGTAATCGATTACGCTCGTTGTTCTCGATTACAGGGAAACAATAGGCTAGTTGATACGTGCTCGTAATATCGGCAAAATCATGAGCAATTTTGGTATCACATATCTTCAAAGGATTTAATTTACAAGTAACGATTTTCGATATATCAAGATTCTGAAGAAATAATATTCCTGAAAAGAAAAACTGTTTTTAAAACTATCGCTATTAAATTTGTAACTTTTGCGTATATAATAAATACGCACTCACCATTTTTTGATTCGACAAAAAGCTTGTACTTTGCGACGAATAAGTGAAAGAACGCTTGACAAACAGAATAAAACACGGCGTGTAGTTTTGGGTCATCGTCAATATATTCCGAACCTTCTTGCGAAGTGATATATTTGTGTATCCACACTATCAAGTTGGACATTGTCATTTTTACTAACCTAGAAGAAAATAACATTATAGTGTTAGGTACATTCTTTTCTAAAGTACCATAAAATTATTAAAATTAATGTGTTATGTTTACCCGGGAGAGATAAATGAGGCAGTAGCATGTAAACTAGAAATATAGCAAACAGCTGTTTGCCGAAGAACCGGTGCTACATTAGGATCGGTTACTTTGTGCCACAACCAATTTGTGAACGTTTCTGCGATTACGAGTCTGAAACTACAAATGTAGAACACGATGTATTGCACATATTGACTAGCGTGCGTAGGTAATATTACTGTTTCAAAGGCACAAATAATATCGAAGTATAGTGTCCTCAGGTTCTCTATCTGCAGAACGCCATTCGTAAAACAAAACTCGTGTATGTATTTAAGGAATAATTCCATACACAAATCCAGTGTACATGCAGTTGGATGGACAGTTTTTCTTTTGTCTGTGTCATTGTTTATTTCAGTCAGATTGTCATGATCAGCTATCCCATTGGAGCTGATACAATCATCTACTACATCATCTTCCTCATTATTGCTTATTTCTTCACGAGGTATATTGACATCCAATATCATTAGCCTAAAATACAAATACACACATATTTATTTTTTTATTCTCCAATAAAGTAAAAAAAATGATATTAGATATGTTAGAGTAATTGGATTCCAAATACAATTTCAATTCTCACTTCCACGTGTATATAATTCGATTTTATAAGATTGACTAGAGACTTAAAAGTTGTGAATAAAGAAGCAAATGGTAATCCATTTCGGAAATTCATATTTTATTAGCAATTATATAATAGTAAAGTTTATTTACTGAGTTTTTACTAGAATACTTACCTGTTAATAATAAAAATTAAAATATTTGATCTTAATTGAGGTGCATAATTTAGAATTTGTAATAATGCATACATATAAATTTCATGTGTGTAACTACCATGTACCATATATGGAAATCGTGATACCAGAGATTGTAGTAAAATTTTGTCTGACCTAAAAATTTATAACAAGAATGGTAATATGTAGTAATAATAAGAAAAATTAATAATTTATAGTTAGTTTTTCACATCTTACATTGGCACGACTTCCAAAATTTTATGCAACATGTCATGTATGTGATTCAGCTTTTCGATATCTTGACTTTTAAACTGTCCAGCTTCATGTTCAGCATTATTATCTTCTGCTACAAAAATAAATATTGTAATGAATGCTATATTATTTTCGATAAAATAAGGCAGTATATAAGGTAGTATACTAAATACAAAATTTACCTGGCTTGAATAATTCGACCAGATGATTTATTACAAAATTTATATGAAGTGTTTGCATACACACTAAATCTTGTAAGAAGAATTTATAAGTTGATATTACTTCTGTTGATCTATTAGTCCATTCGATTTGAAGAAGTGCTTGAACAAACAATTCATGTCTAATATCTAACAAGGATATACATTGTCTTGCTTCAGTTAGAAATTCTATTAAATCGCTATCCTAAAAAAAGAGGAGAGCTTTTAGTAGAAAGTATCTTGCATCATAACGTGCAATCAACTACTGTGTAAACCATATGACGCATAATTATGTTTTATGTTTTAATGCATTATATTATGCAATAAAAAATTGTAAAAGACTTGCTTACAAATTTTCTTTATGTCTTTCACCTATTATTACCTTTATAGCACCTTCTTTAAGCGAATGTATCAGCTTCTCATATTCTTTAATCCCATCGCTCTTTGTAAAATTACATAATATATTTTTAATATCTTTTGGGAGCTTAAAATATACTTTGTTGGGCTGTTTAATAAACTGTGCTCTAACTCCACTGGCTTTTAGTATAGATGATACACTGCTGACTCTTGAAGATACCACAGACATCTGTTAAACAGAAAACTCATCAGAATTGAAAATTCTTAATGACAAATCTGTCTTGCAAAGCGCCGCTTCGAGTTAGAATGGCAATCCAGAGATTTTAATTAAAATAAATAAAACATCATGTTGTCTTCGAGAAGTGAAGCGGCAAAAAAAGGTTACGCGTGGGTTAAAATAAATTAGACTGTGCTACTTACTTTTACGAGTACAGTTTTTACTTTACGTAGTGTACACTCTTTCCGGCAATTGCTGTATGTAAGTGTTTTTATTTTAGACGTGTATTATATCTTGAATCACTCAGCATACGCTCGCGGCCACATGCTTCACATTTCCGAGACCGGAGACAGCGGATATGACCATAGATTTATATAAAAATGCAGATCGCATAATCATCCTCCATTTTGAGATCTTAGACGGCAATAATCGACAATTCCCTAAAGTGCACGTTCAGAAATAGGGTTTGTTCGCGTCGCAATACCCCAATATGCTCCTACTCACTCCAATACTCTCCAATCTATAGTATACGTAACGTAATACTATAGTTTGGAGCGTATTGGAGCGAGTAGGAGCATGTTGGGACAAGCGACGCGAACAAACCTACAGATTACAAATATGTCATCTATGTCATTTTTTAGTCAATGCTTGAATACCATTCAGAACTGCCAATTAAGCGATCTCTAGAAAACAAATTCTCCTATTGGTTATTAGAAATAATCCATATTTGAATATTAACATGGACCCATATATGTAATACTCTTATATTGCTAACTCCATATCTTCATAATGAGAGGATCGAGCCCCATAAAAGAGAGACGCACGAATTCCAAATATGGGCATAGACAGTCAAGTCTATTGAGTGAGTGTGAGCGAGAGGCTAAGAGAAAACATTACCGTCGCGTCTGCCTAACGCTGTTAGCGCATGCGCACAAAGCAGCTGAACCGTGCGCGAGAGAGAGACTATTATACGTCTGTACCGTAATGTTTGGACTGAGATCGACACTCTTCTAGCAATATAGGAGTATTACATACATGCAATTAATATCTCGCTTCGCAGAGCAGAGCGACACTTTTTTCGGCCAGATTCTTTAGTTTTGTGTAAAAACGTGTCGATTGAGCCCAATTTTATTGAGTTTTGTGCTGATGTAGTGATTCTAAAGAATTACCATACTTATACTGTCAAAATTAAACGATGTTAAATTGTTATTGTAGCTACTCTTTTTGTATGTATATTTATGCTATATGCTCACTTGGCATGTTATATTTCTGAAACACTACTACAATTGTAGTAGTGGGTGTATATTTTAATATTCTAATCTGATTATACATTTTAATATTCCGATAAATCACATGTATTATTGACCCAGGTGAATTAAACTGATAAATTAGGCTCCTATTAAATTATAACCTAACAAATTAATATATGCGTTTCACTAATGTTACCCACTAAAGCATATATGTAATACTACTATATTGCCAACACTGCTGAAAAGCTGACAAAATCATCACGGGACAGACATATATCAACCTCTCACTCCCACAATTCGTGTACTTTGACGCAAATGCGCATGCTCGCATTCAGCCAGCTTAACCCTAATAAAATCGTGTAATTCTTGATACTTCTGTCAAAGTATAGAATACTGTGATTTTATTACTTTTATTTGTTATAAAAAGTTATAAAAAGTGATAAAAAAATAATAATAATGGTGCGATCGTGCTACAAGTGTAAAAGTAAAAGGCAAACAGGGCAAGCTAAAAATATTTCTTTGCACAAGTAAATTTAATGACAATAATGAGATTAAGTATACACGATCGTTCACACACAATAATTAAATTATTATTTTTAGATTTCCAAAGAAAGCAGAAATACGAAAAAAATTGATTAAAGTTTGCGGATTGCAAGAAACAGATGATGTATCTCGTTTTTTTTTATTTATACATTTTTTCTTATCATAATATTAATTCAATAAGTCGTATTATAATAAACACAACTTTTTTATATTACTTTCTGTCTTTACATATGCCTGTACGCATAGTTAGTAGACGCATGCGTTCAACGTTGAACGTTTGCGCACGTACAGTTCATGTACTTTGACACACATGCGCATGTGTACCGTATTTTCTATCTCGCTCCCTCAACGCTCATGCCGCTTATTGGGAAGATACGTGACTAGCAATATAGTAGTATTACATATATGCACTAAAGTGACCATGGCTATCTATTGTAGTTCAATGTCCACGTTTTATGAACATGTGGCTTTTTAGACCGGTATTCATAGTCGAGTCTTATAATTAAGATCGTCTTAAGTTCATCTTCAGATACTCCATAGCCAATAAACTGATTCGTACAGCATCTAAAGATAAACTTAAGACGATCTTAAATATAAGACCTGACTATGAATACCGGCCTTAGTCTCACTGAACAGGGGCCGCTTTTACCTCTCTCTAGTACTGTCAATGGGTCTGTTCTTTTCAGCTGCACTGCTGAACTAGTGCAATAAGTTAGAGTGAAAAAATATATATATGTCTCATTCTAACTTATTGCACTAGTTCAGCAGTGCAGCTGAAAAGAACAGACCCAATCAAATGAGTCTCGAAATTGGTTACCGGAAATAATATTCATTATTTATTCATTATTATTTTTATTCATCTTTCAAACTAATCAGTTAAATATATTAAATTACACAGCATGTTTATTTTACGACAAACAAATTACGTCGATAAAAAATGAAATTATTAAATTGGATTAAATTGGAGAGTGCGCAAAATATATATAATTAGATTAACTTTTTAATATTTTAAGAAAGGATTTGTTTTCTATACATTTTGAACTATATAAAACATTTATTTCAAATTAATTGTTAAGAATCAAAGTTAAGAATAAAAAGATTTGCATTAGTGTATCAGGAGACGCGGTAGCATCTCCGGCCATGCTCAAATTTTGGACGCTACAAGTCTCTTATCCAGAACTATTAAAGTCGATTTTTTGGGGGTACAGAACTATTAAAATATAAAAAATTTTGAAATGCATGTAGCATATTCTGAAAGGTGGCATCGCCACGAGTAAGTAAAGCCAAAAAAAGAAAAAATTGGTCAAACTGTCCTGGATATACAAACGGTCAAAAAGTGATGTTTTTCATGAAAAATTTTTGTTCTCTGCCCGCAGTCATGTATGTACTTCTCTTCTCTTTTACCTTTTACTCACACCTCCTCTAACTTCCACTCACCCTCCTCTCCCCTCATTTCCCTTTCTCACCATGCACCTCTTCCTCCCCTTCCCTCCCCTCCCCCTCTCTAATTTTTTATTTTTTTCGCTTTTCTCACACTTTTTCATCATCTTTCACCCCCTCTCACTCTCTCACACCCTTTCTGGTGTATTTACCATTTATTAAAAATTTTTAAAAACCACCCCTTGAGGGTGAAATTTAATATCTCAAAAACAGTACATTGAAAAAATACGGTACTTGTGTCGTTAATTAACATTTCTTATGGGGTTAATTTACTGCTCAATAAAAATTTTCAAAAACCACCTCTTAGGGATAAAATTTAATATCTCGGAAACGGTGCATTGTAAAAATATGAGACATGTGCCGTTAATTAAGGTTTCTTATGGGGTCAATTTACTATTTATTAAAAATTTTCAAAAACCACCCCTTGGGTGTGAAATTTAAGATTTTGGAAACGGTGCATCGCAAAAATATGGAGCCTGTGTTATTAATTAAGGTTTTTTATGGGGTTAATTTACCATTTATTAAAAATTTTCAAAAATTATCCCTTGGGGGTGAAATGTAATGTCTTGAAAACGGTGCATCGCAAAAATATGAGACATGTGTCGTTAATTAAGGTTTCTTATGGGGTCAATTTACCATTTATTATAAATTTTCAAGAACCACTCCTTAGGGGTGAAATTTAATATCTCAAAAACGGTACATTGCAAAAATACGGGATCTGTTTTTTTAATTAAAGTTTCTGGAGTTAATTTACCATTTATTAAAAATTTTCAAATACACTAGTGTAATAATAAAATTTAATTGAATTTACCGCTTAATCTCTCGTTCTAATGTAAATATTTAATAAAATATTCCATTTACTTACTATTTGTATAATAATTTATATAATAATAAAATTTATGTTAATTGAATTTATTGCTTAATCTTTCATTCTAATGTAGATATTTAATAATATATTCAATTTACTTCCCTTATAAAAATTTTTCACTGTTTTTGGCCCGTTTTTGACCCGCGAAAACGATCAGTTTGAGTGGTAAAAATGTACATTTGATTCATTGAATACGATCCGTTTTTAGGGCGCAATGGAGCAATTTTCCGTAAAAATGAATGGTTAAAGCGGATTGCGTATGAGTATATCCGAGTGGTAATAACGTATTTTTATGAGTATTTTTGAGTGGTAAATACGTGCTGTGTGTAAATTTGAAGTGTAAAAACGTACATTTAGCTACGAGCAAAAAATACTCGTTTAGCACTCATAAATACTCACATAGCACATTTTGGCTGCGTTTCTATATTCACTGCAAGTACTGAAAATCTATAGTGTATGTGACGTAAAGTATAGATTTTCAATATTTGCAATGAATATTGGAACGCAGCTTTTGAAATAAAATAATCAAATAATCAATCTTTATAATTGTTCATTTATTTATAGTAGTTTAACACGTTGAGCGCCACGTCAGCCATCGGTGGCTGACACTAGACTTTCCGTTTAGGCCCCGTCAGCCATCGGTGGCTGACACTAGACTTTCCGTTTAGGCCGCGTCAACCATCGCTGGCTGACAGCGTGTAACATGAGAACTATAAAATTTACACTATTTTACGGAATTACAGAAAATTTATTTAAAATTTACTTAATTTGGTATCATTACAGGATTAATGGGATTCATTGAAACATGGCAAACATAAAAATGGTTCTCCTTCACAAGTATTACAAAATGTTACAACACGCTTGGTCTTTTTCCTTGCCATCACTCTACCATCTTTTCTTACATTTTTGTCATAACATAATTTCGCTTTCACACTCTCGGACTGACATTTTGACGCTCAGGGCTAAAGAAAATTTCTGACTGCACAGGGCCAAGAACTGCAATGAACTGGTTTGTCGTAAAAGGAACACCGGCCACGAATCCATTTCGATAAAATCTTATCTAGCCGGCCAAACGTTAAAGAAAACAAAACAGACTTGGCGCGTAACGTGTTGAATGAATGCCTATAGAAATCACGTTCCAAACGTAAACTATCTTCTACTGCGAGAAAAAACATTGGCCTTACAGTACCAGCGCTTCTAAGTGGCGCGCGTGGCCTGACGGGGACCCCCTTAAAAATCAGCGTGGCGCTCAACGTGTTAAAACATTTATATAAATTTATATAAATTATAAAAATTCGTGGACATATTTTTAAGTTTGTAGAATAAATGTACTTCAATTTAGAGACAATCCGCGGATATTTTCTTGTGAGTAAAAAAGAAACGTACTAACGTGTTGTTACTCATCAACGGAAAATTGAGTATTGAAAACGGACAACCTACTTCGTCCTCATCTTTGTGAGTAAAAAAGGAACATATTAACGTATTGTCACTCATCGACTGAAAAACGAGTGTTAAAAACGGACAATCCACTCAAAAATACTCGTACACATACTCGTGTATACCCGTTATGTTCTTTCGCAATAGACTAAGCGTGCTTGAGAGTGCAAGAAACGGACATAAAAATGATAAAACGGGCTAAAAATGGGCTAAAAGCGGGCTAAAAACGACCTATATGAGGTGTAAAAGCGGTGAAAAATGTTTATAAGGGTATTAAATTACACCAATCAACACATAGCTAATAAACAACAATTTTCAAAAATTGGGCACAAGATACAAACACGTTTGTCTCAAATTAAAAATCAAAAAGATTATTTTCAATTTATACATTAATTATCCTAATTGTAAGCTTAAAAACAAATATATTTTAGTGTGTATCTCTAATTATTTAAAAAGGCTTTCTGGTGTATCGTTGTTGCCAAATATTTCTTTAATTTTAAAAATTTCTCTGTATTATTTTCTTTATTTTTAATTTGTTTATTTTTAATTAGGTATTATTTATTTTCTTTTTGTTATAATTATTCTTTTTTCACATTTTGTACACATTATGTTGCCTATATTTTTAGTCCTGCATTATTTACATATTATTAATTTTTAGTCTTGCGTTATTTGCATATTACTAATTTTATACTATTAATATTACTGTTGTAACAAAGTTCTTTTACTGTAAATATAGTAGATTGAATAATTATTTTGCATTTTACTCTGATTTTTTACCACATATTTTCTGTAAAATACCTTGTTATTATTTCCAAAGTTTATTTTTATACCGTTTAATAATACGGTTACAGATCTTAACAAAAAATCTTTTTACTTTCCTTACCCCAATAGTCATTTGTAAGTGATAATGACTCTGTAGTGTCTACTTAATTATTTATTTTTAGATATTGTTGATGTTGGAAACATTTTTGTAATAAGGATTAAAAATTTGTCTGCATTTATTACATTTGCAAAAGAAAAACATATAATAGATTCTGAGGCAAAGAATAACACAGCCACACAAAAAAAATTTTTGGTTCTGACCTGGGGGTCTGACTATGCCTACTATATGTTTTTGGGGTCGCTGAATCCGAATCTGAGGTCTGTTTTGTCCTATCAGATCAGGATTTGTTCATAACCTTAAAAAAACTCATGAAATCACATACAAAAATTTTTTTTTCTGATTTCGGGTCTGACAATTTCTATTATATATCTTTAGTGTCGTTGATTCCGAATCCGATGTTTATTTAGCCTCATCAGATCATGATTCTTCCATAACCTCAAGAAACCGATGATTCAAGCTATTAAACGCACATTGAATTTCTAAGAATTGAATTAAAATAAAAAAATTCAAGCTCCTAAGCCTCAGAACTCGTCTAACTCTTTAATCAAGCTCACCATATCTCTTAATAACCCAGTGTAATAACTACGTGTATTCAAAATTCAACTGGAAATCTATATCATGTCTATAATCGCACAACTACGGTTATTTCACGCTTTACTACACGATTTTTATTTTGACTTAAGCACCCCATAAAGACAAGAAAGTTATTGAAACTCGCTATCAGGGACGATGGGATGTCAATATGCTGGCAGACTTTTGCTGGATGCTCAAAAGAGAGACACTTGCACAAAACAAGAAGCGTAAAAAAAATCCTATTCATAGATCATTTGAAGAAAAAAGAACTCGATACAGCTCCAAGAAAGAACATTGAAAAAAGTGAAATATTATGCCTAACATGAACAGATTTAACCAACAGTCCTTTTAAGGGCTACATGATGTACAAAACCCGATCGTGCAACCTACCCGCGGTGTACATCGGATAATGCTAATGCCGACGGTACAATGAATCATTAGACTAACATTAGTTGAATAAGCCTAAGAATATAAATATATTGAATGTTTATTTGTTAGAACAATATTTTCAGATTTGTTTTTTTTACTAAAACACGCTTCAAGTGTGCGATATTTCCACTATCGCACGTTCCAACGTACGATATCCCAAAATCGCACGCTGAAGCAGAATAATCAAACGGAGTGTGAAATCTGCTGTTTTCTACAATCAAAACTATTGCGCAAAGTGGCATATTTCGGGCATGCGTGATGAAAAATATAGAAGGAATTGTCAGACCCGAAATCAGAAAAAAAATTTTTTATATGTGGTTTCATGAGTTTTTTTGAGGTTATGAACAAATCCTGATCTGATGATAGGACAAAACAGACCTCAGATTCGGATTCAGCGACCCCAAAAACATATAGTAGGCATAGTCAGACCCCCAGGTCAGAAACAAAAATTTTTTTTGTGTGGCTGTGTAATTTGTCAGAAAGTCAAAATTTGTAAAAGTTCTTTATATGATATATAACACTTTTGCATACTAGTATGTATAACGTAAAAATTTTCAGTAATTTTGTTTGTTTTTTTCTATCAAAATGTGATAATACCTACAATGAAAAAAAAATACAATGAGAGATTCTAAAATTTTCAAAAATAAGATAAAAATACCTTATTAACATCATATAATACTTGAAAGTTTTTGTTTTACTCATGTAGAAAACGTAGGAGCAAAAGATTCTGTTATAAAACACAATTAAATACAATATTTATTTCTTAAAAACAATATAAATATCTAAAAACATAGATATTTTTAAATTAAATAAGTATAATATAAAGTTAATTTTCAATAATTCAGGAATGTGTGCGTAAAACTTTTCTAGTATAATGTGTTAGAAATGTATTCCAGCAGTTTAGCAGAATTTAAACATTAACATTTGAATAAATTGGTACGTTAAACACATCCTCTATGTATTTTTCGAAAGTTTCTTACGTCAATACTTGATAAGACGAAATGTCACAAGCCGCTAAAGTGACTATAAAATATCTAGAAAAAGTTGTTTATTAAACATAACATTTTGTACTTATGAGATAGACGCTCGTTTGTTAGATGTCAGTTGGCAGTCATCTCTCAAAAGAGTAAGATTGCAGTCATCGAAGGTAATTTTAATAAAATATTAGTATTTTATTTAAAATAGTATGAATTGCAATATATAAACGGAAAACAGTATCTCCATAAGAGCTTATTTTATATTAATAATTTTAATACTCCTAATTTTAATAATTTCAAGATTTCTAAAATCATAACACATTTCATATGTATTTGCGTGTTTAAAGAATAGAATGTCTAAAAATACTCTCTAAAAATTATAAATATTTTTCCTTTTCCAGAATTTTTTCAGGATTATAGAAGCCAACGTTTGGGAGTGAATGCTAGTAATCATATATATATATTCATCATCATTTGCATATTGGATAATAAGAACATATCAAAGGGTGTGCAACATAACGTAAAAATGTTGTGAGATACGAAATTTAAGGTAAGATAATTATTTACAAGGAAAAAAATTAAGCCTTTCTAAGTGATTTAAAATTATTGTAAAAACGTTCCTTGCAATGCTTCACAGGAACAAAAGATTTCGTTGTAGACAAGCAAAAATATGTATATGTCATGCATAATATAAATACTTAAAAGAATAGATATATTTTAAAATTAAACACAAATGTAATTAAACACAAATATGTTTTAAACTGTAAAACTTTAAGAACAAGTAGAAGTAAAACTTCCTAATATTAAAAAGGTAGCCAATGCTAACCAGTTCGGTAGCAGGATTTAAAATATTTGAATAAATTCGTGACAAAAATGTGTTCGCATTAAATACAATATTGAAAAGATTCAAGATTCAAAGTGAAAAATATTTGACATGAAGAGACGAAATCCGTTAAGTTTATAACTTTCAACAACAGGATTTATAAAAAAAGTTGTTTATGAATAAAATTTTGTAATTATTATGGAATCCGTTATCCATGTTACTGTTAGTTTGA
Source organism: Crematogaster levior (assembly GCA_901521435.1). Classification (NCBI taxonomy): domain Eukaryota; kingdom Metazoa; phylum Arthropoda; class Insecta; order Hymenoptera; family Formicidae; genus Crematogaster; species Crematogaster levior. The sequence goes on along the minus strand of CABEGB010000391.1, from coordinate 279,397 downwards.
CCTCTGAAAAGAGCACAATTATACTGTATATTTAATAAAATATTAATATATTGTTTCACCATGTGTGATAAAATCAAAGTTATAAAAATTATCTTAATTATCTCAATAAAAGAATTTCTATTTATACGGTAAGACCGCATTTTACTCACATACATAAATTTATATTTCTATAAAGAATAAATTATGATTGTGAATATGCCAAAACTTTACTTATTCAAAACTATTTGTTAGATTTGCTGAAAGTTTTCTTATATAATCTTATATAATCTTATATAATGTTCCATCAAAGACGATAACTATATATTTCTTGCATACATGAGAATCTCTAAAATTTCTGTGAAATACAAAATTTAAGATAAATGATCGCAGAATTGATAACAATTAATAATGATAATAGTAAATAATTTTTTAAATTTAAATTATAATATTTAATTTATATAACATCTTGGACAATAAACAATTTATGTTTTTATGTAAATATTTTTTGTTATAATTTAATATAATGATTTTCTAAAATTAAAACCGTTTGAATACTTACAAGGACAACAATCTAGCTTCATTACTAATCGTCTACTTTCTATCGGGTAGGAACATTTTTACAACATTTTTGGAACAAAAATTGGTACAACATGAACCTGGAAAACATACGTTATGCTTTAATATTTATCATCACATTTACTTTTACCGGTGGCGAGTCGCAAAATAATTTCAACAGTCCTGTCGACTTTTCTTTATCTACCTTCATACCGATACATTACAACGTAAAACTAGTATTTTTTCTCGACAAAGACGATAACAATGAGACAATTCCAATACTTACGGCAGACAATAACAAGTTCTTTAGCGGAGAGTCCAGTATGACTATTAATATCTTACATTCGACACGAAATATATCATTACATGTACAAGATAATCAGTTTCCTATGTCAACATTGATTAAAAAAAATGATTTAATTTATGAACCAAAGAAGACAGAAACTAAAGATAAAAATTTTCACCTTTATTTTAACGATACGTTGTTTCCTGGCCTTTACAACTTGAGAACGTCATTCCTTGGTAATATGGCAAATGATAATGAGGAAGGCTTCTTGAAAACGTCTCACAAAAATAAAGACGCAGATATATCGTAAGTAAATGTTTAAACTAGGAAGATACATTGTTACATCATAATGTTGTCTATAATGTAGTTATTTCTGATAGAAATTACAAATTTTACAAATTGATTTTCTAATTGATTACATACTGAAATGTTTAAACTATACATAAAATTTTTATAAAATATAATTAAAATCATTACTTGAAGATGATTAATGTAGCTTATGTATGCTAATTGTGTATGTTATAACAATTTTTAATATTATGTTATAATTTAAGTTTATTATTTTACAATATTACATTTAAATAAATTATAAAAATTGATGAAATGTGACAGATGGGTGATCGCAACATATACTCAGATTGGAGCCCGACGATTATTTCCCTGTTTGGATAATCCGCGAATAAGGACAACTTTTACCATTGCTATAAAACATCCCCCCAGTTCTGCAGCTTTATCCAATATGCCGATGCATAAACTTTCTGTAGATCATGGTTACATGTGGACACTCTTCTGTACTACTCCTCCATTATCCACTCATCACATTGCGGTTGCAGTCACAAATTATAAACACATTTTTATTAATGAAAATATTTCTTTGTGGTGTAAACAATGTTCTAGAGAGGATACTTTTGTTAAATTCCCATATCAAGTTATAGAAAATGTTACGTCGCATTTGACATCTGTTTTTGAAGGAATAGTGATTCCAAAAATAGATTATGTAGCAATTCCAAATTTTCCACAAGATGGCACATCGAAGTGGGGACTTATCTTTCACAGGTAATACATAGTTTAAGAGATATAACGATCTATCAAATTTATTTGCAAAATTGAAATTAACAAATTTATTCATTACTAGATAATTGTTAGATGGTAATTATAGACGTTTATTATAGATTTTACTTGACACATTATTCGCATTATTATTCTGAATATGGTTATTTTTATGCGTAATTAACAATTGCTTATGTTAAATTACTAGAAATAAATATTGAAATAATAGAAATGACTAGAAATAATATAAAATGTAAATGTGCGAGTTTTGTGATAGGAAGAAAGAAAATTCCACTATAATTTAAATCTATTTAAAAAAGTATGAATAAAACAATTCACATTTACACCAAAGTGTGTCAAAATTTTTTGTTGATTTGAGCGTACAAACGTTTCAAATTTGTATGGATTATTGTAAAATTTAACGTTCTAAATCGATTTTGTTAATGATAATATGAAGAAGTGTTATATATACATTATGAAAAAATATTTATTGTTTAATTAAATTGGTTAAACTGCATAGAAAATTCTAATTTTATTCTTAATCTATATTACAATTTTTTATTGTATTAAAAATATTTATTATATTAAAAAAAGAATCCTAAAGTCAAACATTTTACTAATTGCGTATAAAGCATTATTATTTATATAATTAATAATATATTGTAGGAATATGTAGTTTTACTCATGATTTGTTAACGAGAAGGGGGAGAGAGAACAATGTTCCGCTTTTTCGGAGCGTTTCCGCAGTAAGATCGACAAATTCTTGGCAAGTCATTAGCAAAGAAATTGTGAGAAATGCGAACCGCGAATAAAATAACAGTTTCGAGTTTTTAAAGCTGATAGAAGTCGCATTAAAAAGATTAAAAATGTTCTATAAATGGTGATGTGCGTGAATGCCACCACCGATCAAAGTTCTGATTCTGAAATTCTATTAAATTGACACGATTCGAAATAAATATGCATATAATATCCTCGATTGTTAAGCATTTATATAAATTAATTTATTCTTCTCTCTTTCATTTCTTGAATGTAATTAATGTATTAGATATAGCATATATATGTATATATGTTACACTTTCTATTATAATTATATGTAAGGGAGAATATATTAGAATATATAAGAAATTATAATAACTTTTAGGGAAGAAGACCTTATTTACGATGAAGAATTTGATTCAATTATACGCAAAATAGAAGTCGCACGTTTTATAGCATCTAAAATAGCATATCAATGGTTTTGTAATGCAGTTAGCCCATCGCGATGGTCTTCTTTTTGGCTACACGACGGTCTTGCTACTATATTCGGAGAGGAAGCTATCTTTGAGGTTTTACATTTACTGATATGACAACAATATTAACAATTAATCTAATCAATTTATTTCTATTTATTCCTACAAATTTAAATGTGAGTGAGACCCCTCCCCCGGTTGTGTCTCACTCTTACTCTCTCTAAAACTTTACAAACTGTATTAAAAGAAATTTGAATTAAATTTTAAATACATACGGAAATATGTATCTCGTAAAGACTTAGTCCATTAGTAGTTAACAACATTTAATTTCAATTTAATTTAATATTTAATATTTAATTTTTTAGTTTCATAGCAACTTATTTTAATAATTCCTCATCCTCTAATATTATTGAAGTTGAAGACTTTTTTAGCAAAAACGTGCATAGTGAGCAGCAGCACGTATTATACTAACTAGATGGTTAAGAGAATATATTTTTTTTCATATTCTCTAATATATCTTAAATATCTAAAATAGACATAATGGTTTTTATATAGATCTTCAATAATTTTGAAATACTGGATTTCTTCATAGTTCAGAATCAATACGAATCACTCCATTTGGATTCTTATTATGATATGAATCCCCCGCAATTTAACAACGTCTTTGAAATTGTGTCACTTTATAGTTTTCCTCGTTATATTAAAGGTAGAGTTTTGTCTGCAAAAATTATAAAATTTGTACAACTCGTACAAGATAAATATTCTAAATTTCCTAAAAATGAATATCATAATAAAAAAAAACATATAATAATGCATGTAATTAATAAAAAAATAAATATCATTATTAATTAAAAAAGAATGTAAAAAAATCTATTCTAAACTTATTACATTTTATATATCATTCGTAGTACCAATCATTTTACGGATGCTTCAAAATGCAGTTACCCATGAGGTGTTTCGAAACGGTATCCACAGATATCTTTTTAGTGAGTAACAATTATGCTACATTTAAGAGCTAATTTTCAGGCATTTATAATTAGTTGTAAATAATTAATAATGTGTGTAGAAACTAATAATTTAAAATAAGTTTATTTATTTCTACATAAATATCATTAATAAAATCATTTCATTTTGCTCTTATTATGATATGAATCCCCCGCAATTTAACAATGTCTTTGAAATTGTGTCATTTATAGTTTTCCTCGTTATATTAAAGGTAGAGTAAAATCTATTAAATATTTGTACAACTCGTACAAGATAAATATTCTAATGAATATTAATATTAAAAAAGTATAATAAAATGTAATTAATAAAAAAAGTTATCATTATTAATTAAAAAAGAATGTATAAAAATCTATTATTACTATATATCATTCGTAACTACCAATCATTTTACGGATGCTTGAAATTATTGTTTTAAAATATTGAAATAGTTCCAGTGAGTAACAATATTAAAATTTAACTATACAATTTATAACTATAATAATTAGTGTAATAGCTGCACTGTAATAAGCTTATTTATTACTATAAATATTTCTAAAAAATAATTTCAATTGCTTTATCGACCTGTCTATCGGCCAGTTATCTTCATGATATATTAATCTATGAACACACCCCCCCCACATACACACACACATGTAACACTACTATTACATATATCGAGCATCTTTGAACTACTACATAAAATTGCAAAATTGCATTACATAAAATCGCAGTATCATATGCGTTAACATCTATATTAATATATATAATTAATTGTATATGTTTGTACAAAAAATTTGTTTCTTTATGTTTATTTATATTCAATCGACTATATATCGCTTACTGTCAATAACAATAAATTTCTCAATTTAGCTTGTTTAACTCAGTAACCATCGATGATTTTTGGTCTCTACAAGAAGACATATTTAAAAAGTCTGGCTATACCATATCAAAAGAATTCCTAAATTGGATAGTGTACAGGCATTATCCTGTTTTGAAGTGGACACAAGAAGATTCTTACCAAGGAAAATTAACGCAACATTTCAATGCATCAAATTATGGTAAATGGTGGATACCCACATGTTTAATTACAGATAGTTCTTTACCTAAAAACAAGATAAATTTGTGGCTGACAGAGGAGGAACCATATTTTAGTAATAATCACGCTTCCAGAGATTGGATAATGGTCGATATTCAGCAAGCTGGTAAATATTAATAAATTATGAAATTTATTTATGTGGATATTTTTATATGATTAGTAATCAATTATTCAGTGTTTATTGCTAGTTCTTTATTCGTATTTATCACAAAAATAGCAAAGAAATCCCATACGTTGCCATATAATAGTATTTGGTAAAATTTTGTATGAAGTATTCTATACTATTCTATTTTCCCTCTAACTCTTTTTTAATAAATGTAATACACATTTCAAAAATAAATATTACGTAGACAATATAAACGTAGTCACTAATTGCTAGAATTAACAAAATATAAAAATAGACTTGTGAGTAAAACGTAGTTTTAGTGAGTCAACGTTTCAAAAATATTTAAAATATAACCAACTTACATTATGAAGTCTATTTTTATGTTATTTTAATTAAAAATGTAAAAAAAATTTTAAATTAAACATAATTATAATTTTAAAATAAAATTTATATTTATACAAAACCAGTAAGTGTTAGGTACATGCTCGACATAATTATTTAACGTTTCTTAAATATTTATAGTAAATTAATCATAAAATAAAATAATTAAAATTAATTGTGTATTAGTAAAATATAATCATTTTTATATACAGTAATATGATTTAATATACAAAATATCCTTTGTTATAAAAATCGAAAAAAAAAATGTTAAAATATTATTTTTAGTTTACTCAAACGCGTAATAATTCATGTTTTTGTATCGCACAACAGGGTATTATCGTGTTATTATGAAGATGAGAATTTTTTCAAGATTTTATCATATTATACATCACATTTTATGATAATATAAGTGTCATCAACCGTGCTAAAATAATTGATGACACATTCCATTTCATGGTTGAACGCCAGGTAAACAATTCAGTGTTCTGGAATGTTTCAACTTATTTACGGCTAGACAGAGATGAATTCGTTTTGTGGTATCCTATGCTCAAAATATTTGAATATATGTCGAATATGATTCCATTTTATGAACAGTCAACTGGTATCATTGTTAAGGTAAATAGCATAAATTTTAATGAAAGATATTAGTTATTAGCTGACAATTATGCAACATAGTTTATTTTTGTATTGACATAATTTTTAGAAGACAAGAACAAAATATATCAAGTGACGAAATTCAAACATTGATTTTTTTAAGGTAAAATCAATAACCGACTTCAAACCAGCATCAATGATATAAACTTAAAGTTTTATTTTAACGTTTCGACCTATAGTTCAGGTCCTTATAGTGGTCCGATGGATGATTAAAATTTTAATAGATTACTCTTCTTGTATCGATGTCACCGACATCAGAACATCTCCCAACTATGTCCGATTATTAAAATTTTAATCATCCATCGGACCATCTTGTATTTTTGTAAGGACCTGACATAGGTCAAACAACTTTTAGAATCTATTAAAATTTTAATCATCCATCGGACCAATATTTTTGATAAGGACCTGAAAATGATTTAAGTGACTGGTTTGAAGTCGGTTATTGATTTTACCTTAATTTTATTATCACTGGCAAAGAGAAGATTATACTATCTGTATTGATTTTTTTCATAATTTTTATTTCAAAATAAATAATAATACAGTAAAAAATTATTTTTGTTTTTACCATTACATATACTAATTTTTTATATTCAATATTAATTTATTTAAAAGAACTTTTACTCAAAAAATATTAAACCTGTATACAAGATACATTTCTTATAACTTATAAAAGAATATGAAATACATGTTATATTTTAGCAAAAATTAAACAGTTCAATTAACGACATTTTTGAGAAACTAAAGGATTTACATCTACCAAAAAACGACTTTGTTCAATGTTTAAGAGAAGAAATTCAAAAATGGGCATGTATGTTCCGTCATGAGCAGTGTTTGGCAATGGCCAAGGAAGAGTTATTACACTATCTCGATCACTCAAACATGTAATTTTCTATACATTTATTCATAAAATGTGTTAACAAAGCGTAAATTTACCTCACGTTATGCTTGATAAGTTTTAGATTTTTTTACAAAAATACAAAACAATAAGCAAAGTGTTTTGAATGAAAGTAATATATGTATATTTTTATTTTTCTTTTCAACGTAATAGAATACCACCAGGAAGGAGGAATTGGGTATATTGTAATGGTTTACTTACAGCAAATGTATCTCTGTGGAGCCTTGTAAAAAATAAATGGATAAAAAATAACCGTGATCTTTTACCGCACTTAGCTTGTACTCAAGATTCTGCTATTTTCTTGGAATACCTCCCGTATATTTTATATAATCCTATCATATTTACAACTCAAAATGTTACAATTATCCGTTCCCGTATAAACATTTTTCATTCAATTATTTCGAAACATGCTAACGATTATAACATGCTCACGAAAATATTATCAAATTGGGACATAATAAAACCTAAGTAATAATATTTGTTTCTATAAATAAATATTGTCTTTTTATGATGACTTTTATGCAATTTTGTAAATATAATTATAACTATCTGTATTGTGTTTTTTTATAGAGAGATCAGTACAATTGTAGCATTAACCGACATCATTAACCACGTATGTTCTGAGAAACACCTTGATGTGGTAAGTAAAATATGGACAAACATACTACATCGTCATTCTTGCACGCACACACGTGTACGCACGCATGCAATTTTCTGTTTCATATAAATGAATACGTATGTGTAAATGCATGTTTCGCAAATATTTTATGTGTACGCTAGTAATTTACGTAGAAAATGAAAAATTTTGTTGTGCGAAGATATGCTAAACGTTACTTTTATTGTGGAATGACGAGTGTTATTTATTAAACGTCTAAATAATTTTTGTTTCAGATAATTCTTTACGCCCATGAATACGTAATATACAAAATTTAGAATTGAACAAAAGATTCAAACACGTTTGTCTCAAATTAGAAATCAAACAGATTATTTTCAATTTATATATTGATTATTCTAATTATAAGCTTAAAAACATAAATTTTGTGTGTATCCCTAAACATTTAAAAACGACAAAGCATTCTAGTGCACTGTTATTGCCAAATATTTCTTCGATTTAAAAAATTTTTTAATATTATTTTTCTTTACTTCTAATTTTATTTCCAGTTAGATATTACTTATTTTATTTTTATTATAAGTTTATTATAAGTTTTTTTCATTTTTTGTATCCATTATGTCATCTGTCATTTTTAGTCTACGTTATTTGCATGTTATTAATTTTATACTAATAATATTACTGTTGTAACAAAGATGTGCATTATGAATTAATCTTGCATTATGTAACTTATAATAGATTAAATAATTATTTTGCATTATTACTCTGACTTTTTATTAAACATTTTCTGCAAAATACCCTGCTATTATTTCCAAAGCTTATTTTTATACTATTTAAAAATCTTGTTACAAAAAAATTCTGTTACCTTAAAATCTTTTCTTTCTGTTAACTAAAAATCTTTTTACTTTTCTTATCCTAATAGTAATTTGATAATACTAATTATTCTTAAATTAATAATTATTCTTAAATGTCCACTTAATTATTTATTTCAATATATTGTTGATGTTGGAAGCATTTTTGTAATAAAGGGTAGAAAATTTGTGTGCATTCAGCAAATTTGCAAAAGAGAAACATATTATAATAGATTTCGAGAATGACAAAAAATAATTTGTAGTGAGTCAAAAGCTGAAAGTTCTTTAGACGTATAATATACTAGCGCCCCCGTCTCGTCTTCGCCCGAGATAATAGTGTGACCGAATCATATATATTGGAAATGATATTTTTCGAGCACGGACAGTAGATCTCAATAAATTTGATCGTATTCGAAGCATAGCGGGAACCGAGTAAAACCGGCGAATAAATCCGAATACAAAAACCTGAAGTGCTCCTTATATAATCTGCTTGCGGGTAGATGAAGTCGCACGCCGTCTAATGTCACTGTAATACACGGATTAATACAGCTGTAAATGATAAAAAAAGAAAACATCAATTTCTGGATGATAAAAATATTTTTAGACATGCTATATGCTTAAAATACTGATATCGAGAAATTATGCTATTTAAAAATAAAAATTTAATATTTTAACAAAAAATTATACATAATTGTTTTAATTTAAAAAAAATTATGGTATTACAATTATGGTATTGCCCCAACTTAATAAAACTTTTTGAAATAAAATATATAAAAAAAAATATAATATAATATAGTATAGTTTGAAAGTTTAATTTAAAAAAGAAAAACAAATAATGTAAAAATATAAAATTAAAAATTATTTACAAAAAATAAAAATTAAAAATTAATGGAAAAATATAAAAATGTATATAAAAATTAAAAATTAATATAAAAATAAAAAATTTAATTAAAAGACTTAGCTCTGCTACAAAATATGCTATTTTAAAAATTAGCAGCGCTAAGTCTTTTAATTAAATTTTTTATTTTTATATTAATTTTTAATTTTTATATACATTTTTATATTTTTCCATTAATTTTTAATTTTTATTTTTGTAAATAATTTTTAATTTTATATTTTTACATTATTTGTTTTTCTTTTTTAAATTAAACTTTCAAACTATACTATATTATATTATATTTTTTTTTATATATTTTATTTCAAAAAGTTTTATTAAGTTGGGGCAATACCATAATTGTAATACCATAATTTTTTTTAAATTAAAACAATTATGTATAATTTTTTGTTAAAATATTAAATTTTTATTTTTAAATAGCATAATTTCTCGATATCAGTATTTTAGTAGGATATAATTTAAAAAATTAAAATTATTTTTTACATTATTTTGTATCATTTTTTATTAAAATATTTTTTTAAATTTTTATTTTTACTTAGCACAATTTGTTGATATCATTATTTTTGTAGAATGTATAATTAAATAAATTATAGTTTTTTTATGGTTTAAAATAAACCATTTTGTTTAGATTAAAATAACTTATATGTGTAGATTAAAATCACACTCTTTTGGAAATAGGTTTTTAAATAGTTTTTTAGAGTTAATAATACTATACTATTTTGCAAAGATACTTTTGACGCGGACTTAGCACCTTTTTTTTACCTTTTTTTAAAAAGGTAATTTTTTTAGAGATATCACTCTTTTTTGTAAATGACATTACTCTTCTTGAGCTTTTCCGTTTTATCAAGTTAAGTTATTAGCGGCGACGATAGTGAAAAATAGCGACTTAAGAAATGAGGTAAGCAAAGAAGTATTCTATTTTATAGTTTATTATTTTAATATCTTCATTTATGTACAGGATATAAAAATGGTTTCTTTTATATGCAAGATATGAAAATAGTTGCGTAGCAAGAAATAATGCAGTAAGTAATGTTGATTGCTTACTGTATCCTATCTTATCTCTCAGCATTTTCATCCTGTATGTATTACATTTCATTTCGTTTAATAATAGTACTTATGTTATAGTTATGTGCACTATTTGGTTTGGAATCGCTGAAAGAAGATAACATAGAAAAGATTCGAGATGGTGTATCATCCTAAAAAACCAAACTTGTATTTGCAATGGGCCATCTTTGAAAAAGATCAGGATAACTTTGAGAAAACTGCCACTATATACAGGGTGTTCCAGATCAACCGGAGGTCCTTGAAGGATAGATCTCGATAATGTGAGTAAAAAATGTCCTTACAAGAAAGTTGTGAGATCAATAGTTTTTTAATAAAACGCATTAGAAGTTAACCACGGGGCTCGCATTTCGCGCTGTCAGGAGCGGCATGAACCATTCTCGTTCGAAATACATTCTGCCACATCAATTACTCGTAGCATTTATTAATAAAATGTACAATTAACAATAAAGTTAATAATTACTTGTCAATGACAGATTGAAAATAATGTACAATTTTAATATCTTCCGCCGCCATGTTCTTTTTCCGAGTCATTAACAAATTAGTACTCTGGAATTACAAAAACAACTATTTTTCATTGTCCAGGCTTGTATAAATTTCAAATCAAACTTCAATAAACGACTTTTATATTTTGTGCACTAAGAATAACATATCACTTATGTACTTTCACTTAGAGTCAAATTTTAATCAATTTTATTTATATACACCTTATGTATGTATGTTCATTTTGAATTTGCACCTTGAATAACATATCAGTTATTTTTCGTGGTAATATATTATTAAATTTATTATATTATTTATTTTATTAATTTATTTAGATAATATACACTTTATGTATGTTCACTTTGAACTGGCACCTTGTATAATATATCAGTTACTTTTCATGGTGATATATTATTAGATAATCATTTAAATTTGTAAAAATTCAAATTCTTGAGAGTCTATTTTTGAACATGGCTTGACCTTTTCATTTATGATTTTTTGAGATCTTATATTTGTAGGATACGAAAAAAAGGCGCTTTCCAAGTTGCACATGCGAATGCACTATTGTAGAAGAACGCGCGGTGCAGCAAGCGAACAGTTGAGAGAAAAAAAAGAGAGTGAGGCGTCGCGTTAATTTTTTAATAAGAAGATGTCGCGTTGCTTAGAGACGCGTTGCGTTGATTTGAGAAGTCGCGTTGCTTAGAGACACGTTGCGTTGATTTGATAATAAGTCGCGTTGGTTTTAGAGAATAACTCACGTTTGATCTGTAAACTCTGGTGTACCCGATACCTTGTATTGATATTATCAATTAATTAAATAATTTTAAATTCAACATCTTATAATTTGGGGACTCGTCCGGGATATCGAGAAGAAGCTTGAGATAAGAAGAAAAGATGGCGAGCGAGGGACAAGACGGTTCTTCGAGCCAAAGACCGAAGCAGTGCTTCGGTTGCCGTAAGCAGCAAACGATACGAAGACATGACGATTTTGCAGCTGAAAGACGAGTTGAGACAGCGCAAGCTGAAGACGACGGGCAATAAGGTAGAGCTCATAGAACGACTGAAGCGAAGTGATGAAGATGACGAAGACGACGTTGTAAGTAACGAAGGGAATAACGAGAGCGATGACGACATGGATGAAACAGTGATGAATGACGCTGGTGCGAGGAATAAAGCTAGAGGTACCAATGGAGCAACGGAACGCGGAAAGTGCATCCTAAGGCGGGGAGCACAGACCATTGCATAACGCATAACGCATATGCATAAGAAATTCGATTGGTCCGTTAGCATGTGCATAAGGAATTCGACCAATTGAATTTCTTATGCATATGTATTATGCATTATGCAAAAGTCTGTGTTTCCCGCTTAACCCTCAAGGACGTCGAGGATGCCATCGATAAGTTTAGTGGCGATGATGGCAAGAATGTTATCCAATGGATAAAGGAATTTGACGATTTGAGCAAGACTGTGTGAGTGGTCCGTGGTGCATCAAACGATATACGCGAAGCGGATGTTGACTGGATCGGCGCGCCTCTTTATAAACCATGAATTACGCGGGAAGCCGTGGAAGGACATCAAGGCTGCGCTGAAATCGGAGTTCACTCCCAAACTGGACAGTCACGCAGTTCATTTTAAGTTACAACGAAGGAAGAAGAAGCCAGAAGAAACATTCCACCAATAATACTGTTATAAGATGTTAGATATCGCGTCGCCGATAAATATGGAGACTTCCGCGGTTATTCAATATATCATAGATGGTATCGTGGACGATGAGGTAAACAAAACTATTTTGTGGCGCTAAATCTATTTCGCAGTTAAAAGAGAAATTTGATATGTACGAGATAATGAAGAGTAAAGGTAAGCACGCAAGTAGTTCTAAGGTTAAGACAGACGATTCCAAAAAGAAGCAAACGCGAACAGATAAGTCGGACGAAAAAACAGAGATTAAGCGTTGCTATAATTGCGGCGAAAAAAATCATCTCAGCGCTACATGTCCATCAAAAGGAAAGGGCGTAAAGTGCTTTAGGTGTAGCGAATATGGACATATTGCAGCCAATTGTCCAAAGGATACGAAGGTAGAGAAAAATAAAAGTTGTAACGTGACCCAGAGTAAGATAGAGAGTAGTTCTAAGGTAAGGCACAGCAATCCTAAAAGAACTCGTAAAGTTGTTGAAATTTATGATAATAAAGTAATTGCTTTATTCGATACAGGTAGCGACATAAGTCTCATGCGTGCGGAATTTTACGTCAGGATAGGAGCTCCAAATCTAATCAAAAAGTCGATCAAATTTTGTAGCGTCGGTACAGTGGAAAATGTTACTTTGGGCCAAACGCGCATAAAAGTAAGAGTTGATGACGAATATTTTGAAGTTGTTTTCCATGTGGTCCCTGACGCATTTTTGAGTGACGACGTTCTTATTGGTTCGGACTTTTTGAGTAATGTCGATGTACGAATAAAGGGTGGCGAGATAACAAGTGTCACGAGAATTACGGAAAGGCCCGGTGATTCGACTTTTGTCAATAAAATTGATTTCTGACGCAGATGAGATAGACATGTCACAAGCGAATAACAGCGACCTCAAGGAACAACTTCAGCAGATTATATCTAATTACAAACCCATAAAGACGAAAGACGTAGGAATTAAGCAAGAGATAATCGTTAGAGATGAAGTTCCGATTTAAGCGTGCCCGTCGATTAGCGCCCCATGAGCTAAAGATAGTTGACTCTCAGATTCAAGATTGGTTGGAACAAGGTATTATTCAGCCGTTATATTCGAACTATGCTAGTCCGATTGTATTGGTTAAAAAGAAAGATAATACAACGCGAATTTGTATCGATTATCGTAAACTAAATGAAAAGATAGTAAAGTTACGTTATCCATTACCTATCATAGAGGACCAGATAGATAGGCTCCAAGGTGCTCGGGTTTTCACGACGTTAGATTTAAAGAATGGATTCTTTCACGTTGCAGTAGCCAAAGATAGTCGCAAGTATACGGCGTTCATAGTACCCAATGGACACTATGAGTTTTTACGAATGCCATTTGGCTTAAGTACTTCGCCTGCGTATTTTCAAAAGTATATAAACGCCGTATTCCATGATTTAGTTGCGAAAAGAATCGTTTCAATTTACATGGATGACTTAATTATACCTTCCAAAGATCTTGAAGAGGGAATAACACGATTGAAAATGGTCTTGTCGGTGGCTAGTGAATATGGACTAGTGATTAACTGGAAGAAATGTCAGTTTCTACAAACGAGAGTCAGCTATCTAGGCTACATTATAGAGAACGGAAGTATTACCTAACGAAGATAAAACTAGAGCGTTAAGAGAGTTCCCGATACCTAAAGATGTAAAAACAGTACAGAGTTTCTTAGGCCTTGCGGGCTATTTTAGAAAGTTTGTGTGTGGGTATGCAAAAATTGCGCGCCTACTTTCCGATTTGCTAAAAAGCGATGTGCGTTTCTCTTTCGGTGATAAGGAAGTAAAGACGTTTAATCAGCTAAAGAAGATTCTTTGTGACAAGCCAGTATTGCGCATTTATTCCCCTAATGCGGATACTGAGCTACATACAGATGCGTCGAGTCAAGGTTTTGGAGCGATTTTAATGCAGCGCGACAACGAGGATCGTTGCTTTCATCCGGTTTATTTTGCGAGTTTTAAAACTTCATCGGCGGAAGCGAAGTTACATAGTTATGAGTTAGAAGCTTTGGCAGTTGTAAAAGCGGTTAAAAAATTTAGGGTTTATTTGATCGGCATTCCATTTAAGTTAGTTACAGATTGTAAGGCGTTTGCATTAACTCTTAAGAAAGCAGATATCTGTGCTAAGATCGCAAGATGGGCTCTTTATCTTCAAGATTTCACGTACACTGTTGAACACCGTTCAGGAAACTGTATGCGACATGTGGACGCTCTCAGCCGGAACTCACTACCTGTAACAATGGTGGTGAACGAGTGCCAGGAGACAATTTCGGCCAAACTGAGAAGGAGTCAGCTAGAGGATGAAGCACTAGAGAAAATTTGGAAACAAAGAGACGAGTGAAGAGAACGGCTATTGCATAAAGGACAAGCTATTGTACAAGTTTGTGGACGATGAAAGTTTGATAGTCGTGCCGGAAGCAATGCAACTCAGTATTATTAGACATTTTCATGATCAAGGCCATTTTGCAGCGGATAAAACAGAAAAGTTGATAAAAACAGACTATTGGTTTAAAGGAATGCGTTCGAAGATAGAAAAGTATGTGCGGAATTGCATCGACTGCATATTAGCAGAGAGAAAAAGTGGCAAGCTCGAAGGATGGCTTCATCCCATTGATAAAGCAAGTATACCATTCGGGACATATCACGTAGATCACCTTGGACCCTTACCTTCCACCAAGAAGAAATATGTTCATATATTCGCCGTTATAGACAGTTTTACGAAGTTCGTCTGATTATACCCTGTGAGAACAACTAGTACAGCCGAGGTAGTCGACAAATTAATCAGACAAAGTGCTGTTTTTGGGAACCCACAGCGTATCCTATCGGACCAAGACAGTGCCTTTACTTCACATGAATTTAAAGAATACTGCAAGGACAAAGCTATAGAGCATGTAACTATTGTTACCGGAGTACTCGAGGAAATGGCCAAATAGAGAGAGTTAATCGTATTTTGATACCTCTCTTAACGAAGCTGGCAGCTCCCAATCCTGCTGAATGGCATAAGTATGTTGACAAGGCGCAGAAATATTTAAATAATGTACCTAACAGGAGTACCGGCATGTCGCCGTTCTATCTTTTATTTGGTACCCGGATGAAAACGAAAGAAGACCCTTTAATCAGGGAAATTGTTGAGACAGAAAGTGCTATGTGGTATTAACAAGAACGCGAAGAATCTCGCGAATTAGCGAGACAGTCCATTATGAAAATACAAGAAGAAAATAAACGAACGTACAATAAGAAGAGAAAAGCGCCGACCAAGTACCAAGAGGGAACCTAGTCGTTATAAAGCGTACTCAAGCCGGACCAGGATTAAAGTTTGCAGCCAAATATCTGGGCCCGTATCGCATCGAGAAAACGCTCCGCAATGAGCGATATATTGTCGAGAAAGTAGGAGAAGGAGAAGGTCCACGAAAAACATCCACCGCAGCCGATGATATGAAACCTTGAGCAGATACGGCGTATGAAACAAGTGCATCTGAGGACAGTACGTAGGATAGCCGAGTGTAGGATACGAAAAAAAGGCGCTTTCCAAGTTGCACATGAGAATGCACTATTGTAGAAGAACGCGCGGTGCAGCAAACGAACAGTTGAGAGAAAAAAAAGAGACGCGTTGCGTTGATTTGATAATAAGTCGCGTTGGTTTTAGAGAATAACTCACGTTTGATCTGTAAACTCTGGTGTACCCGATACCTTGTATTGATATTATCAATTAAGTAAATAATTTTAAATTCAACATCCTATATATTGAATAAAATTTTGTAAATTAATAACCTTTTTTTAACATCAAATTTTGGCTATTAATTCTTTAGACATTTGATGCATAAATATCTCATACATAAAATGAGAATACAAAATCGATCAAAGTTTTTTAATTTTATTTACGAACTTATATATACATTAATTTATGATTCATATTAACTAAGTTTATGATATTCTGATTTATGCCATGTGATAATATTTATTTTATATAGGAATGGGTAACTCTTTTGCAACTAGTATCAAAATCTGGTCTACGCTCAAACACCAATTTACTATATTCTTAGAAACTTTGCACCAATTTTCGCCATGATGAGGTTCTGCGGCGATGCATCTCTTCTTTACCTCTTCTTGCTGCTCTTCTGTGCCATTCAGTAATTCAAATTTGTAAAAATATGCCCATGCATCTCCTAAATCTGGATCTATTTTCACTGTCCTATTGAACCAATCTCTACACTTTGAAATTTTGTGTTCGCACCAAAATAATCTGTAACAAAAAAAAATTATATTTTTGCATTATTTTAAAAATAGAGAGGAGAGAGGAGAAGGAAACTAAACAATTTAAAAAATACTCAAAAAATACTTTTTAAATATTATGTATATACATGTATAATAACTTTTTACTTCTATATTTTAAGTAAACTTTGAAGAAAACTTACTTTGATACTGCTAGAAGAACGTGTGGATCATGTTCGCATTTCTTAGTGGCATCGATACTTTTAGTTTTTCGTTGAGGTCGTGGTTCCATAAAAATTGCTTCTGCCCAAAGTAGACCGGATGTGGGACATTCTTGTAATGCCTTAGCCATTAATGTATTTGCCATATCGCGTGAGCTACCATTTTTTAATTCATTCCGTATAGCTTCCAGCCATAATTCTGCATTTTTAGGATTTTTAAGTCTCGCTTTCTCCAAAACCGAACGCGCTTTAGTTACTTGGTTTTTCTTGTGCTCCAATCGCGCCAGCAGACGCCACAAAGGTATCGAGTTTGGACATTTTTTGATCTGTAATTAAATCATATAAAAGAAAAAATATAACATTTCTTTATACTTACATTATTAAGCTAGAAAAAAGTCGTTTACCGCTTGATTATATGTGTCTATCGCTTTGTCTAAATGACCCTGTTGTTCCTCAATTTGACCTTTCATTAGCCACAATTTAGGAAAGTCATCAAAAGCTTCGAGAGCTTCCTTTAATAGATGCAATGCTGCGTCAAGATTATTAAGGGCCCATTCCAATTTGGCGCTTTTCATCATCACTCTAGGTGTTGGAGCGGATGCTCTGGCTTTTGCCAATAAGCGTCGCGCTCTCTCATATTCCGAATTTTCAGACTCGAGTTTCACTGCTGCCAGCCAAATTTCTTCAGAATTTGGATTAGCTTGAAATGCGAGAGATAAGATACCTCTAGCTGCTGGCACATCGCCCTGAAAAACATTAGAGATAAGAAGAGAACAATGATTAAAGGTATCAAATAAAATGTAATTAATATAACTGTAGACATCTACTTACAGCCAACCACTTCGATTTAGCACCCATTAGCCAAAGTACTTCGCTCTTAGGGCAATGAGCAACTGCTCTTTGTAATAAAGTTTCCAAGGATTCTCGTGTGCCGTATGTCTTTTCAAAATAAGCGGCGCGCAGCCAAATTGATTTTTTACTAGGAAATGTCGTTAACGCATATGCATAGACAGCTCTGGCGCATTCCAAGGCTCCTTGTTGGGCGCACTGCAAGCAATACATTTTTTATCATGAATATATTAATATTCGCTATATTAATATCCTATATCGCTAGTATTACATTGAAAATTATTAAGAATCTTACAGCTTCCGCATCTTCCATCCATGTATGTTTTCGATCTTCTTCTTCTACTCCAAAACTAATAATGGCTTTAACGATAACTTGACAACAGTGTACCGCTCCTGCTTTTTCAGCTTCCATAGCTTCCTTGAACCAATGTTCTCGATTGATCTCAACTCCGTTTGCGCTTAACGAGGATATGGCACGTTCGATGATCTTCTCTACCATGTGTTTATTGCCATTTGCTTCCTCCAATTTGGCAGCGGTAGTCCAAATTTGTCTATCGGTCGGGATATTCTCTCTGGCTTTGTTCAAGACTTTTCTCGCATTATCATAAGTTTCCAATCTAGCAAGAGCGAGCCACAAATCCACGCTCGTCGGGCAGCATTCAACCGCACGACTAAGCAAGATACGGGCGTCCTCGGGTTCCTCTAACTCAACAGCTGCTTTCCACAATCGTACCGAGTTCGGGATATGTTCTAATGCCTTTCGGTACACCCTTCGCTTTGCTTTTACCTCAGTTTCCAAGTCTGCAGCTTTTATCCAAATCCTGACGGACGTTGGAATGTGACGTACCGATTGTGCTATCACTGCTTTTGCTGTGTCCGGCGGTTGCAATCTCGCAGCTTCTAACCATAGATCCTCAGAAGTAGGATTTACCTCGCATCCTTTCATTATTAAGTTTCTCGCCGCTTGAACCTTTCCAGTCACCTCTTCTAGACGCGCAGACGCAATCCATGCAGGAGGATGATTAGGATTAGTTTCTCTGACGGATTTTAACAATAATCTGGCTTTCTTTATATCGCTACAAAGGTAAAAAAACATTAAATATCCATTTATAGAGCTTTAAAGTTACATATACATATAATCATCATATCATTCTTACTTTATGTCACCACCATAAGTAGGTATCATGCTTTGCAAGTCTGTAAGATATCCTTTTGGATCAACCACAGTTTGGCCTTCCACAGAATCGGAAACTTGATTTAGTTTGACATTCATCAATGTGTTTCTAGCCTGTCCGATTTTTCTGAGATCAAGATCGCCTGTTGGGGTCAACATACCAGGTGTAGCCACACCTGGCATCATGGAGGCCAGACCGCTAGATGGATCAATACTGGTGGACGTCTCGCCTCCTAAATTTCTCGCCAGTACAGAATCTGGCAACGGGGTGAATTTCTCTGCTCTTGGATTACGTTGCTTACGATTTCTAGCATCCCCTACCTCAGGAACATTTTTCCATTCGTCCTCAGTTACGTTAACTAATTCTCTTTTCAGATCTGAGAATTGCTGTTGAATCTTGGGACGTTCCTGACGATAGCGTTCCAATTCTTCCCTGAGGCGTTTTTCTCTGTATTCCTTACGTTTTTCATCCATTCGTTTGTCAATAGCTTCATAAATTGCATCTGCTTCTTCATCATCTTTATCATAAGGATCCTAGCAGGATAAAAACATTATTATCTGTAATTATTATTAAACAGAGACAGTTCTACTTACTTTACTAAAGAGAGAACCTCCATATCCTGAAAACTCGTCATAATTTGAATCGTTCAAGTCTTCCTCATCTTCCTCCTCCTCTTCCTTCTTTTTTGCACGTTTCGTAGGTGGAGCGTGTCTATCATCTCTGTATTCAGAATTAACAATAATCTATAAGTCTGACATTTTTTCATTTGTATAAAAATTGTAATTTATTACTTACGAAACATCATTGGCATCTCGAGCAGGACCGATATCAGACCGTGTTGTAAATCCTGTTGCTCTGGTGAATAGATAGAGAGGTTAATTACGCATACCATAAGTGTTATAATTCACTGTATTGACAAATACTTGCAAATGTTGCATATCAGTTTAAAACTTACCCTCTACCAACACCGGCAACATATCCCAAAGGTGCTGGTACACCTAAAAAATGCTTTTTATTTCGCGTATTCAGCGAAACCGAGGGGACCGCCATCTTTACGTGTTTGTACAATTCTTGTTTATATCATGGTTTATATATTGCTCTTCTTCTAGAGTTGGTACTTGATTGACGATTCCATGACCTTAAGCCGGATCTACAATAGGTATAGTAAGTCTTAAGCTGTAAGAAATTGACCAATCAGAATGAGGAGAATATTCGACTATGATTGGTTAGTTTCTTATATAGGGTGTCTGAAGTAAAATTACTTAGAGTACATACATACATACAAAAGGCTGCGTTTCGGTATTCACTGGCAGCTCTGTAAAAGCCGTTTCGATATACGTGGCAGTAAGCTTTCAAAGGGTGCGTTCCGTTTCACGCATATGCGCGCATTTATCTATAGTACACGTTACGTATACTATAGATCATGCGCGTATCATGCGTGAAACGGAACGCAGCCAAAGTGTATTCACGTTCGTGTGACGTTATAGATTTTGTCGTCACTTCCTGCTTCGACTACTGCGGCTCGCGAGGTGAGGCAGTCGCAATAAAAACATGGCGGCATCCATGGAAGAAGTGTGTCTTATAGATGCAGAAGAAAATAAAGAGTAATACAGAGTAATAAAAAGTAATACTAAGCGTTAACACAGGATCCTATTCTACTATCGAAAGTTTGCTATCATTCCTGAAATTTTACGATACATTAGTCGATCACGTATTCTATTCGTAGGTTATATTTATTTTTAGACAGCCGCAGTACTGCGAACACCGTTCCGTTATTGCGACGCCATAACGTGAAAAAAGCAGCTTAGTAATAACGGAACGATCTTGAAACTTGATTGAATGACGTTATATCGTCAGTACTTACAGTGAATATCGAAACGCACCCTATGTTCCAATTTGTAAAATTTGCAATAGTTATCGAGCAAGATCTGTAGATGGAGGAACGGACTGGGTAAGGTCCTCGCATCCACTTCACCCGATTTGGCACGAAAATGGCGGTGTGACTGAGGCTCAGCAGGAGGTATTCGATTGTGTATCATGTTACTTGGGTGAAAATTATAAAAGTGAGCAAGTTATGTGATACACAATCGACCCCCTGATTAAATAATGTCAATTTAAATACAAATTAATTGTTCTCGTTTCATGTATCGGTTATGTCAGGACGTGTTTACTCCCTCACACAACTAATAGCTATATACTACGTATGGTATGTATACACCAACACTAACTCGCTGTATCGAAAATGGCGGCCATGCGAGGACCTTACCCAGTCCGTTTTTCCATCTACAGACCTTGTTATCGAGTAATTAATTCAAGCGTAGGAACCCAAGCCGCTCGCTTTGTGACAATTTTTTTTCTAGCGAGGTGTCATGTCGCACGTCGCTCCATTTCTCAGTATCAGATGATGCTGTTGCTAAAAGATCTAACAAATAAGCCATTTTACATACTATTTTCTACGCGCTTATTTGCTCAAATCTGTGAATTAATTATTCAATAACTATTGCTAATTTTACATAATTTTACACTTTTCTTTTCAGTTTAACCTTTTGATTATATAACCCTGGCCAGTTACATTTAATTTTTCTATTCTTACAATTCTTTGCTCGAGTAATTAACATCACGTGTGTCGCCATAGATTAAATGGCAGAAAATCGAAACAAAGTCAGATTTCAATGGTAAAATAGGAAAGAAGAACAGAGATGGAATATAACTTACGTTACGTTGCTTTATTATATAGAATCTATGTATATTACAAGCGGTTTTGAACTCTGCTAAACGTGACGATTAAATGACCTTTTTTTTTTTTACTGTGATTTTAATTCATTCTCGCGTTCTCTGACTGAGGAAGTGACTTCACTTTCTATTATTCAAGTCGTGACAAATTATTTCTGTTTTAATCATATTACTATCGTTAATTAAATTGATCACTTGAATTTTCTCTGAATAAAATATACACTATTATTTTTAAGCTACCCAATCCGGGTACCTCGAAGTACTTATTGTTTGCCAGAGAAATTTCTTTTAATTTTTGAAAAAATTAAAAAATATATTCAACAATAAACAATTAATATATTCGTGACCGCGTATGTTATTGCGATAAATATTATCACATGCCTCGGTAGTCGAATTGGTATGACACCCGCACGGAATGGGGGAGTTCCAGGTTCGAATCCTGGCTGAGGTAATATTTTTCGCAATAAATTATTTAAATGTAGGGGATGGGGGGTATTATTAACACCAACATTTGAAATCAAATTGATTTTAAGTTGGTGATTGTGGTTGCGTTTAAAGGGCGACAGTGTCGACGCGCAACTTATGTTTAATTGTGTACTGCGATAGCGCAGATCCTTGATTGGCCAAAAAGATCTTGGCGCGACCGTAAAAAAAGGCGAATCAAAGTTTCAATTCTTACTAAAAAATATATATTTTTCAAAGTTTGATTAAGGTGGTTAAATAAAATTTTTGTATAAAATTTTTTTTTGATATTTTGAATAATTTTCGATACATGTCGAAAAAAGCAGAAAACCGTTTTGCATATGAAAGGTGATTTTACCTCTTAAAATCGTTTTTGAATTGTACTAAAAATTTATCTATTTAAAACTCGAAAGAAAGGGGCTAGTTGACATCAAACTGGCACA
This sequence comes from Crematogaster levior, assembly GCA_901521435.1. Lineage (NCBI taxonomy): Eukaryota > Metazoa > Arthropoda > Insecta > Hymenoptera > Formicidae > Crematogaster > Crematogaster levior. The sequence continues at coordinate 256,484 of CABEGB010000391.1, read as the reverse complement.
GTGATTGGTGAGCTGCAAGCCGACTTGGTTTGTCAGAATTTAAACCGCAGTGATTCACCAACTTTTTGAAATCTAGATTCGATTTCCATTTTTTAGGAGATTAATAAATATCATCTCAATTTGTGAGATGAAGAAATTATTGCGAAAAATATTACCTCAGCCAGGATTCGAACCTGGAACTCCCCCATTCCGTGCGGGTGTCATACCAATTCGACCACCGAGGCATGTGATAATATTTATCGCAATAATAAGTACACTAAGAGAGACGCTTTCTCAGGCAGCGCCTCTTGTGAGGGAAAAATATTGGTGTGACACCCGCACGGAATGGGGGAGTTCCAGGTTCGAATCCTGGCTGAGGTAATATTTTTCGCAATAATTTCTTCATCTCACAAATTGAGATGATATTTATTAATCTCCTAAAAAATGGAAATCGAATCTAGATTTCAAAAAGTTGGTGAATCACTGCGGTTTAAAGTCTGACAAACCAAGTCGGCTTGCAGCTCACCAATCACTGTGCCAGTTTGATGTCAACTAGTCCCCTTTCTTTCGAGTTTTAATTTCTACTGGCAAAGAAAATGATCGTTTGTTACAGTTTATTTATTTACTTCTACATGTAAATTTTCATTAAAATCAGAATTTTCGGATTCACGATATTCCCTTGTTAATCAGCAGGTTTAAAAGTCATCAGTTGTTCAAAAGATAGAACTGCTTAAAACAGATGTTCTAATACTATATAATTCATGTTCTAATTTAATCATTTTTTTGTATATTAGTAATAAAAATTTTATAATTTTATCAATATTAACAAAATATTGTTTCATAAGTTAATCAGTATCAGATTAAATTAATCGGAATTAATTAAAATTACTCTAATAGCTATTTTTACTAATGTAGATTAACTTTAATTTTAATTTAATTTATTTTTTATTTTCTTTTAAGTTTAAGAATTAGAATAAGATAAAAAGTTATAATTTGAACCGAGAATAAAGTTAATTTGCATTGGTAAAAATGGACATAAATGTTTCAAATCAGTATTTATGTTTTTTATTAGGATTACGCCATTTTATTTTACTATTTTATTTTATTAACAATTTCAATTTTATTAAGACCAAAAAGTCATCATTAATAAATAAATTATAAAATATATTACTCAGAATTTAGCGAAAGTTTTTTTTATTAAAATTATATAATCACTTTTTCGAGTTATACACTAAGGATCGAAATAATATGGTATATCTTTCTGCTGTTCCAGTAATCTAGCTAAAGCTCGCTCTATGTTTTCTGGTAAGTGATCCAGGACCATGCGTGGCATCACTGTTAATTTCGTAAACTCTTCAGCTTGCGCCCATCGCATCTCGTATTTTCTTTCCTTTGCGAGTTGTTTTTTGCTAATGTAGAAAGTATACATCATTATTATCTAAAATCTTATTATATATATAAAATTCTTAAGACATTCTTACTATATTATTCCTATTTTAGAATCCCTTACTATACCTTATTCCTATTTTTTAGAATATTGACTTATATTTATAGGAAAAGTTAAGTAAAAGTTAATCCTTTGAATAAGAAAATATGTAATAGCAATGCACCTTTTCCCCTCCGTTTTCTCGAGCTTGCATCTTGCTATGTGAAGTATACGACCAGCATTAAATAATTTCATTCTTGAGTATCTTCTTTTCGTTATGTCGCGTTCTATTATTTTATTATTCTATGGAAAAGATAAACTATTAACGGAATTAATAATTGTGTCAAATAATATTACGTAAAATAAATATTACAAATGTTTACATGTTAATACTTTCCACAAATTTTAATTGTAGCATTTTTTTCTTACCACATCGCTAGTTTTGTTTAACAAAGGCGATTGACCTGGAATTGTGTTAATTATGTTATGGTTGGCCCATGTTTTAGTCAAATCTCTGTCGGGAACTCCAAATAAAGCGTATCCAAATCCATTCAGAACCACTCTGTACTAAAAAAAAAAAAAAAAAATGAAAATATTTATCGAAATACAGTTTACTATTAATCGCCCGAGCAACTCGAAAGCTGAAAATTATAAATTTTAAAATACCTTAGGTAGTCGACAAGCATGAAGAGTTGTCAGTAATGACGTCCTTAAATTCTCTGTGCTATCTACACTAAGTCTCATTACGAAATCATCTCCAAGCCCTACAGTCAATACGAATTCTTCCGTGACCCTAGCAGCATCTCTGGTGAGCAGTCCAGCTTTTTGAACAAATACATTAATCAGTCCAATATATGTGCGTCCCAGATAGCACAACTGATCCTTTTGATTTCAAAAAGAATTCACTTTCTTGAGTTCTTTTTGAATTCGCGTAATCTGTTCGAAATGAACTAAAAAAGAATTCCTTTTCATTGCGAATTCTTATGGACTCGAAAAGGAATCCTTTTTGAATCTAAAAAAGAACTCACAAATGGTGACATAAAAGTGAAGTCTTTTGGAATGCTGAAAATACTTTTAGAACAGAAATGGGATGGAAAAAGAATTCATTTTGTAAATCGGGGACCAAAAAAGAATTCTTTTCGAATTCTCTGTGCTATCTGGGGTGTGTAAAATTAATAATTGGCAGAACTGTCTACCAATGTCTTTTTTAGCAGATAATTATCATTTTGTTAAGTCAAATTTGTACAAGCAATTACCAGGTGTAGCAAATGCGTAGACTCTCAAATCCGGATAACGAGGACGTATAAGTAAACCCAATAGAATGGCTAAACCGGCTCCTAAACTATGACCTACATACATATGCTATCTCATTAAAGGACATACAGTTATGCGCCGGCAGCAATTTACGATCAGTATGAAGATCTTACCCGTAAGCGTTAGATGATAATTAGGATACATAGCGAACGCTCTTTCCAGGATTTTATGATTCTCCAATTGCTTTAAGATTACTTTTACGCCTATTATCATACCTTTATGAGCCTATAAATTTTATATAGATTTATATACAATTAATTTGATTAATTTTATATATACAAAAAGAAAATAAAGTTAACCATGCTTCCTGGTGGAATACCAGGACATTCAAATGAATCAGACGCGGCTGATAAATCAGTAATTATATCCCGCAAAGACAACGATCCTCGTATAACCACGACAATACTAGTAGTTTTGTGATCCACCATTACGCAGAATGGTATCTGTAAAAATTTAAAGAGTAATACTTGATACTGAACAAGCGTGGAAAGAGCATAATTTAAGAGCAATACAACATTTAGGAACTATACAAACTTCACATAAATGATTTTTAAAAGAAGCGAAGAGAATATCTTCTTCAGATATCTTCGACAAGTATTTCACGCCAGAAAGATAACAGAGACAACAGTTATCGTCCAGAATAATATTACGCTTTCGTCTAAAAAAAGAGGTAAATATAATAATATAAATATAATAATAAAATAATAAAGCAATAGAATAAAAAAGTATAATTATTCTAAAAATAATAATATAAAAATAAAGCTCGAAATAAAGAGTAATATTGAGTATAGAGTTTTGTTATGTCCTTTTACCGGAAACAAGCACAGCATCTCATGCCACGTATCAAACGAAAACATCCAGTACACGTGTGCTGATATATTACAAAAAGCCAGCCGTAGGAAGCGATCGATAACTGCATGAAGTGATGGGCGGCTTCCAAGGACATCCAATTAGGTACACCCAAAAAAATCTCATTGCCATCTAAAAAATAGCAAATAGCAACAAAGCAAATATTTGATAAGTAAACATTTACATTTCAATACGCGCGTTTTTACACTTTTTTCATTTGTAAATGATGTACCTGAAGTGTATTTTGGACGCGCGATTAAATTTAACTTTCGCAATTCGTGAGTTTCTCGCTTCTGCCGGACTCTCAGCAAAATGCATCCTGCCACCACATCTGAAGGAACCAAATCCGTGCCTCGAAACAAGGCGCAGAAAAGACCTACAAAGATATTTGTATCAGTATTTTATCATGTGACGAGTTACATTATTAAAAAATATATAAGCTTCTCTCTCTCTTTCTCTCTTCCCATAATATTACATTTACCAATGTAATAGTAATAATAATGATATATAAAATCAGAGTTGGGAAATAACGCGTTACTTGTAACGCCGTTACCGTTACCGTACTTTTTTTTGGTAACGATCGTTACTTTTTTCTATCTATAACGGTAACGGTAACGTCGTTACATTTTTACGATAACAGTAACAAATTCAATCGTTACTTTTATCGTTAGTTCCTTATTATCTTTTATATTTGTTCAATAAATCGGGCGCTGGTTTCGATAAATATTATCATATGCCTCGAATTGTTATGATGTCCGTCACGGATTGAGAGAGTTACAGATTCGAATCCTGGCTGAGGTAATATGTTTCGCAACAAATTCTTTATATTAGATTTGGCCAGTTGAATTGAATAATAGCTTTTTTCGGTATAATATTTATGTTCGAATATTATATCATACTAGGAGACCTATAATTTGTTTAATGTAATTTTGAAAAGAATTAGCAACGATTTCCAGAGATGTAAATGTTGTCTTGCGAATATTAAAAGATACTTATGGATGTGCATTTGCGTTTAAAGTCTTTCGCAATAATTATATTTTATAATAGCATTATAATCTACCATCTTTAGCATTTCAAAAAAGTAATGAAAAAAGTAACGAATCGTTACTTTCTAAGTAATGGTAATGGTAACGCGTTACTTTTTAAAATTAGAAACGAGTAACTGTAACGAATTACTTTTTGCAAAAAGTAACGATAACGGTAATGCGTTACTTGTTTAGAGTAACGTTCCCAACCCAGTATAAAACGTTAAAAATACTGTAAAATCTACGCGGGTAGATTAATGAATAAAATAAAATAAACTCAAACTCTTGAATAAAATAAAATTATTATAACTTTTTATTATTTAATGTTAATAATACTGATAACTAGATGCTGATTAACAATGATCTCATTTTCGCGAATTAAAATTCATTTCTACTTGCACATCGCAGTGATCGCGCATGTCGCGAAGCGTTCGCTATCTCTGAGCGGTGAGAGAGCGATGTACTCGCAAAGAGAATCCCACCAACGCCAAAATCAGAAACAGAGATCAGTGATTTAATTTATCGTCGGCCACTCCTTTCTCAGGTAACCGTTTCCGCTCTCAATTTCCGATCGGAAGCGATGCCCGCGTTCCAGTTTCGAATGCGGCAGGACCTCTTTGTAGGCCAGCCGTACCTATGTCTCACCAGCGACTTGTTGAAAGGTCTCGTTCGCGCTCTCGTCTTTACGCATCCACCACAGGAACTTGAATCTTCGTAGCCAAATACGCGAAATTTTGCCGTGCTCCACAGAGTTCTCTAGCTGCTTCTTCTCCAAAGAGCCGATCGGGTCAAATATCAGGGCGAGGCCGAAGATGCTAAGGCCAATCAAAATCCAATCGAAAAACACTAGAGCCTCTACGACAGTGATGGAGTACGACTCGTGATTGCATTCCACGCTGTGCCCAAAAATCCACAGAGTACCCAAAATGTTCCATCCGATCTCCGGCAGCAACATTAATATTCTGTATAAGTCAAAGTGAGATTTTTAGACTTTTTTTGATTGATTTGCGATCAACAGTGTTTTCTTTCTAAGTATAAGATAAATAAATTACATGGCCATTGTTATGATAATATCGCAATAATGTAAATAAAATAATGTAAATAAAATTGCAACCGATATTTTCTTAATGGATACGATCATGTAAATAAATTGTATCAACAATATAAATGTAGAGAATTTAAATAATTTCACAAAATTTCTACATGGATGTTTACTAGTTGTAGCATTTATAGTTTGTATGTATTTCTTCCTTTTTATTGTTTTTAAATTAAATGTAACAAAATTGTAAATGTTTTTGTTTACAAAATTTATACTTTTTATCGAGTCTATACTCTATTGCTACCAGCCTCCGCGATGCCACTAACTTACAGCGTCAGTCACCAGTGACTGGCCCGACAGTCAAAAGGAAAAGGATAATTTTCGGTCAATTTCACACGTATGCTAAAGTGATCTGAAGTATTTTTTCATTAAAATTTCTTTTTATTTGAAAATGCAAGAATTTTAGCGTGTCATTTTTTATCTCTGACATTCCAAATAGTTGTGGCGTATCCAGGAGTCTTAAAAATTTGTAGAATTATTCTCGCGAACATGTTATTTATATGTATATGATTTTGCCATTACATATTTTATCATTATGTGTTTTTAATAGTAGAAATTTAATTCCGACGTTCGAAGCAGATAAAGAAATTTTACGGGCAGTCAATATATTAATAAAATGAATGTGATACAAAGTATCTGCCATATGGCTTCGTACCACATTTATTTTATGACTGGTTATTTCAACTGTCAAAGGAAAAATATCGTTTTCAGACAACTTTATACGTGTGCTAAATTAATGTCTAATAAAAGTCTGAAGAGTTCTTTTCATCAAAATATCTTTTTTAAATTACATGCAAGAATTCTCAGCGTGTCATTTCTTGTCTCTGATGTTATGATTTATGTAGACCGGGAGTCTCAAAGAAACAAAACTTAAATTTAAAATTTAATTATGAAGCTGTATAACATATAAAACTGAAAAGTTATGATAAAAAATAATGATCTTCTGCTTTGAAAATTGATTATAAATAATTAGTTAGCAAAACAATTTGTGATTAAAAAACAACACGAGAAAAGTTGAAAACTTTGAAAAGATCTTCCAGGTTGTTGATCTAGAAAACTGATTAGACGTAACGCTGGTATACTTTTATTGCTTACTTGACCATCAGAAGCGGTTGAACATAGCGTCGAGGATGCGTGTCCATGATGACCCCTCTCGCGCTATGTCTGATAATGATGAGTATCAAAAGCGTGACGATACCAAGCATGACTGCCTCACCGAGGAGGTACACGCGCACTAATTCACCTCCCAACTGACAATTCCACGTACTCTCGTAGTACTTTACGCAGGCGATCCCTATAAGAATCAACCTGTAAAACACACAGCCGATTACGAGACACAAATTAGCAACGATTGAGCGATTTTGATCGTGTGACGCGCACCTACGAAAGAACTTAATATTGAGAATAAATTCAACACTTCTAGTGAGTTTACAGAATCGTTGAATTTAAAGTTCAAATTTATGTTTTAAAATCTTGATTTTTTGCATGATAATTTTAAAACAAATATTCACATATGAGATTGCGATATTCGCGATTAATATTGCATAATGTAATTCTGACATTAATGACTATTGTCTATTATGACGATACTTACCATACAATGCGAATAAATAATTCGAACAGACCGGGATATACAAGATCGTCGGTTGCGGCCAACCATTTTCGACCGAAAAGCTTCAACGCAGGCATTTCCCTGTAGAAAGGAACTTTGCTGTAGGTATTGTAGTCTTTCAAATCTTTTTATCGCCAGTGAATATTAATAAACAAATTTCAGTTTTTTTCGACTCGTCTGGCAAATTATCTGCGTGCCGTCGACTAGATTTGTCGGACATTGAACTGCAGTAAATCACCAACTTTATATCAATTTTAAAGTGGTGATTTATTGCATTTTAATGTCCGACAAATCTAGTTGGTGGCACGCAGATAATTTTCCAGATGAGTCGAAAAAAATTGAAATTTATGTTGTAAGCTTATTTGGATTTTTTTCAGAACGTTTTTTTCTTAATTAAAAGAGTTAAAGATAGACATTTATAAACGTTTTATTTAGGAATTCAAGTCTCCATTTAGATCATGTAGGCGCTCATGAGCATCAATCTTTGTTAGTATTATGATATCAAAATTGATTGACTTGGTCACGTTCGCGAGAGTCTTGCGATAACTCGTCGAGTACGCACCGCGGAAAGTTTACTTAGCAAAGCCTTCGTGCACAGGTTTTGCATTACAAAATAAAGTGGACACAGCTTTCTATGATCATAAATATCTCCGGAATTCGGGCGATTATGGTATATGCGGGTATCTCCTCGATCACGAAACCGTCGTTCGGAGAAAGCGTCGGGAGAAAGTCCCCATGTCCATCCCACACCCGAGACCGTGTTGACACAATCTTTCTATGTGTTTAAATGGACCGTTAGCGTTCCGTGATTTTTTGTTATCTTAAGTGTAACTTAATTGTCCTAATAATTAATATACGATTAATTATACCAGCAGTGATGTACCGCTGATGATATAGTCGATCGGATTACAATAAGTGACATAAGTATTACTTATTTATTTAATACATCTCGCACGTTTAATCGCGCTTATTGTTAACTGTTTAGCAAATTTTTGCATGATAAAAAATAGGAAATTATGGGAAAATACCAGACAAATTAATATCTATTTATTTGGAAAATTACGAATTTTTAAAAATCGTTTTAGGAACGACTCAAAATAATAACTTTTTTCGTAATATATTTTTGTTTACTGTATTTTTTAGTTTATTTTTTAGTTTTAGTTTATTGCATTTAAAATTGCTCCTGCTGTTGTGATTTTTAACTTCTTGCACTGTTCTTTTTTTTCGTTTTTGATTCTTTTCGAGGCTTTTAAGTTTGTGCAAATTAACATTCCCTAACAAGTTGCGTAAATGGCTTTCGAACATTTAATCACAGGAAAGTATATAGTTTACGTCACGTGTACTTTTTGAATTGTGTCAATTAGTTAGAAATGATTATCCAACTACTTTCTTTTATAAAAAACATGAGAATGCGGAAGTTACACAGTATATTATTATGATATTAGGAAGAAGATAGAAAATTGGCATTATTGCGGTAATTTTATCAATAATGACATAGGCCTTGGATTAACTACTTATTGATGACACAATACAAGTCATTATTTGCTCATCGTCAAATCTTAAGCATTATCGCAGTTTCGACACAAATACAATGTACTGTTTAAATAAATAAAGAAACATTGTTGCTTCTTTCCGTCAATTTCAGGATTAGAACAAATAAAAGATTTTTTAGAAGGTTAAAAATCTACAAGAAATCGCAACCACGATTGAAATTGTAGCATTAACGCTTCTTCGAAACACTCTTTGCTGATGTTGCATAATAGTGATATGTGAGAAAGCATAACAAATTAATTTAATTCGTGTGTTATTCGATCTTGTAGCAAAATCGAATTGTTTCACATAAATCTGCGTCACTATTTGTGTGAAGAGATATTTCTGTAATAATGATTAGTTTCGATATGATTTAGTAAAGAAATGGGAAACAACATGGGGAACATAACGTTCGAAAAACATATACGCTGTGTAAAAACATACTGACTGTATGTATGGCTACTTGCGATATTAGTAGATCGAATTACGAAATGAAGTGCATCGTATGCATTCCATGACTCGATGTGTGCACTCGCAACGCGTGTTTGATAAAACAATATGCAAATCGGGAATTCGCACTTTGTATGTACATATGTATTTAATTCCGCTTTAGAATATTCCAATTGCCAATCAACATTTGATCTTTCAGAGTGATTAGTTTCGATCCATGTTGATGTTATAATTAGTATTTTATGTGGTAAGAGGATGACTGTCTAGATGACCGATGAATTATTAGTATTAAAAAATACTCGTATATGGTATAAGGTATTATGTATATTACGTAATCATACATAATATACGTATATTATGTATGATTATACAATATACGATATAACGATAATATGAGCACTGAATGTTTTTATACATCGATGCTAAAGACATGTGTACAAAATTCTATGTTTGTACAATTAATTTATATAATTAAAAAAATTTGTGATTTATCTACGATAACAGTCTTCAATCTCCACATGAAGCTTTATCCATTTCGTCAAGAAATTACGACGTTATAATTTTAAAAGAAAGCTATTTTAAAATAAGATAATGTAAGATATGTTTCGTACATCTACGTAGTGTTTAAATAATTGCATTCGATGATAGATCACAAAAATTATATCGGTTTTAATTCACGCTGATTATTATAAAGATAAAAATGCTAATTATCGTAAAGATATAATAGAGATAAGTCTTATTATTCGATATTACTGCTTTCTCTATGCGTGCGAACGATGTTCGTTGTTAATTAAGCTAACTCTTACAAAACATTTAAGTGGCACAAGCTACTGCTATAGCGAAACACGATATACGTATAATTTACACGATGTTGTTTTACTAGCAATTAGTTCGCTTATTTAAAATAATAAGGTTAGATTAGAAAAAATTAGCATTTAGAAAAACAATTTTTTACGAATGATGCAAATTATGTCTTTTATTTCTTCCTTCTTTTTTTAAAAATAAATATTACTGCATAATCAGCAAATCTTTTGTGAAAGAAAATAGATCTCTTGTAACATTGAAATATCTTATTTATTATAAATCAATTGATTTTTTAATCATTTAGATCAACTGATTTACGAATATTTTAAAACACATGATTTTGCTACACTTGCAAAATGACACTGACAAGACAGAAAAAAGTGCAAAGCTTCTCACAAGTGTACGAATCGATATCCGGCGAATCCGAACGCGTGTTACACGCGCGTTGAAATCTCCCCTCAACCGACACACCGTGGACACTCCATCTCACCCATTGCGCACTTCAGCTACTCGCTCTGCTGCCTCGAGAATTCGGCACGATCCCGAGAGCTGTAGATAAGCCTGATTGGAATTTTCGTCTAATCACCTTTCTCTTAGTTGTGCGCGTTGTAGACTGTAGCGAAACTGGAGCGCTCTCTGCACTTGGGTTCCCGTTAAACGCAAACGCGAGGAACTAAATTTCCTTCGCGCGTCGCGCGCGATCTTTTCGCGCGGAGAATTGCGAAGGTGACTCGGACACCGTTTGAGTCTCTCTCCTCTCTTATCACTCTTCGTTATTCGCGACCGCGTGAACCGCCGTGAAACGGCGTGTGAGCCGTAATCACTCTGCGTCTTCGACTAATCCTTCGCTACACGCACCGGTTTTGGTATCGCTGTCAAAATTGCGCTTATCTCACGTACAGAGATACGCATATCGTTCTTGGCACGAGCGTCTCTCAGCAACCGGTACCAGCTGGTCCTTAGATATTCGCAGAAAACCGCGATAATGACAACGGTAGTGACCGCAACGGAAGACGCTGACGCGCACGAGAGGTATCTCAATCCGCGCGCAAGAGCGGCCACTTTATAATATTACATCGGGAACAGCCAATCTTCATGCAGAATCATACTGAACAGAACATTTTACACGATGCATTGCGGTGCGACTTGTTCACCTTGCAACGCGCGACACCCTGAGCAAACAACTAAATCTCACGATCTGTTGACCACAACTGGTCCGGTACACCACTGCGGAGAAAAAGAGAGACCGTAAAAAACTTTCCCTCCATCGGGTTATCGCGCGGTGTTCTGGCCACGCGTGGAGGAAAAATGCTGCGAAAAAGAAGAAGAGGAAGGAACGCGGGCTACTTCGAGAGGGATAACCGCCGAGCCGAGTCGAGTCGAGCCGAGCTGATGGTGGGAGCGAATCGGTGACGCACCTGCCTGACCGTTCCTCTCGAAGAGATAGAGAACGCGGTGAATGTCGATATCCGGTGATGGATCTTGAAGGAAGATTAGCCGAGGGGCACGTTTGTGCAATGTTCTTATTAGTTAGAACGAAATTACGTATGTTACATGTAAGACGATGAATCTAAATCTGTCTCATTAAGCATTTAGTCGTTCAAAGTCCAGATTGTCCAGAGTTCTTCCGGATGAACTAAATCTGTATTATTCTTAAAATGTTATCAATGGATTACATCTGCTACACTTGTCTTATATCTTCACGCTTCACGTACACTTGGAATGCAAATTTTTTTCACCAAAGCATGCTCTAAAAAATTTTTCAATAAATCATAGATATAATTAAAAGAAGGATCAATTCTTATTATATTCTCTTGAGTAATTTTGCTTGGTATCGACTTATTTCAAATGGATTTTACATAAGATGGAAGCCAATCTTGTAATCACATTACTACTACATTCGAGTTGAAAGTACTGACCGCACGCATGTGTGCGCAGTACAATGATCACGCCGCATACATCGAATATGCATCAGTTGCATGATCATGTACATGTATTACAAATGGCTTGCAGGTTTCCGTACTTCACGAAGCGAGTTAAATGCATCAAATAAATCTCGCAGCGATGGTTTAGGGATTCAGAGTTAGATAACTATTCTTAGAATACACCTTCCGCGTGAAAAATATGTAAGAATGTCTCACAATTGAATTGAAGGAAATCAATTTATAATTACATATTAAAATATACAAACCGAATAATAATTTTGGGAAATCCAAATATAAATAATCTTTTTTCTCTTTCGCAAGATACAGGGTAAAAAGAATATGATGTATGCAAGAATATCCATAATAATATCCATAAATTTTTCGCTTTTTTATCATTGAAGCATTTATATGAGCAATATATGCGAACAAGCGAAAAACATTAATTGGTATTTAGTAAAAAGATGTCTGGTTATTATAGGACTCGTAGAAATGAAGCTCGGTGTATATTACGACTTCTAAGAATATTTATAAAGTCTAGCGTACACACAAGTAAATTTCTCTGATTTTCCTCTTCAAAATTGTTCTTGTATAAGACTGGCATAAAGTAAATACAAGCTAAAGTGACGGGAATGTAGCGAGGGGATCGACGTTCATGAAAACGTTTATACACATTTCAATTATTTATTTTTTTCAATTATTTTACTTAAATTAAACACTTTATTTTAAAGTTATAGCAAAATAAAATAAAAGAATAATAATAACAAAATATCTCCTTCTTTAACAAATTACTAGTTATGGGGCTTTGATTAAACATAAACTATTTTTTACACAAAAATTCCATTTAGGAGAATACATAGTTATATAATGCTCTTAACATACATCCGCAAGCGGCGCGACACGACGCGTCATTTAATATTTCTTTTTGTTATCTCACGAAAATGGGACAAAACGGAACATGACAAGAATATGGCACTCGAGATTTAAACATAGAACAATCCCATAAATGACAGTCTTATTGTATCACTTTATATATACATTCGACTGTAGACAATGGGCCATATTTTGTTTTTTAAAACGGTTAAATAACTGCTGTGTACATCAATGTATGTACATCAAATATCAAATCTTTTGTCGATTTGATGAGTTTTCGCCGTGATAAACTAAAACAAGATGATCGTTTCTGAACAGCAGAATCTTGTTTACATATACTGTGATCAGATATAACGGTCATCTTCGAAATCTGAATTTCAGATAAACGATATTCGTAAAAAATAAATATGATATAATTGAGACCCAAATAACTAATTGAGACTCAGTATGTGTATGCTTTAATAAATAGCGATATGTCATAAAGATGAATATTTGGAGAATGAAGAACCATGTTTGGATACGTCATTTTAATTTCAGAAATCGTCTCGGAAACATTCGAGAGCAAAATAATACTCGTAAAAAATGCGCTATAGGCTTTGCCCTAATAGGCTTTTCGTTCCCTTTTCGAGAAACGAATGCATCCGTTCACCAAGGTTCGCACAGTTAAGCGTCTTTCTTGTGCACTTGCGCATCCGGTTTGGAATGCAATTTCTTTCTTTCTTTTGGATCGCGATGACCGCCGGCGTGAATTCGTGGAACTATAATCGACGTTATTCTTGTGCGGGAAAGTCACATTATCCTTCCAAGATGATGCGTTGACATTGTACATCGCGTCACAGCAACAGCAATTAAGACAGCTCATCAAAAGTGAGAAGTGGTAAATTGCACAACGTGCAATTTACAAACTGCTTTTAAAACTTTATGGCAAAGTGCAAGTTTTATTTTGCTAACATATAAACGTATTATGTATGTATTTCTATCTTCTACCTTTTTGCGCAGAATTATTTTTTTAGCGATGAGAATCACTTGCTAAAACAGCATTCTCACATAGCGACAACTTATTTACAATATACTTTAATTAAATTTTAATACAGTGCGCATGCACGCACGCATACACACGCATTTTGTTTTTATTTAAATTAAGATATAGCTACGAAAAAAATACGTTTTTGCTTATCGTAAATATTTTCAAGTAATTTCGAAGAAAATAATATATTATATAAATTATAAAATTTAACACAACGTTTGTGTGTAATCTTTCTTGTGTGTGATCTTTCTACTCTAAAAAATTAATATACTTGAAAAGAATACTATGATTTTATTTGACGAAGGTAAATATTTTGAAATTAAAGATAGCAATGTTCAATATACATATGAAAAAAATTATTAAATATCAAAAATATGTTTATATTTTAAGTTTTTAATTTTAAGTAGGGACTTATTTTTTATGTGCATTAATAATGATTCATTATATAAATATATAAAACTAAGAAAATAAATCTTTTCTTCGCAAGTAATTAACAATCCAAAAAGAAGGATATTATTTGACGACAAACTGGCTATATAATGTCTTTATTTGTATTCACGACGTTTTGACCATTGGTTTTGGTCCTTTTCAAGTGAGTATATTTTTTCACACAACAGTGTTACATACTAAAAAGAAAGGTGTTACATTTTTAAAAACAAAGCTACAATTTTAATATATTAATTTACAACTTACGAAGACTGTGCGTCAAATAGAGTCAAAATATAAAATAATAAATAAAAAAGACATCAGTCTGTGCAAGTGTAGAAAAACATGTTAAAGATTCGCACGTGCAAAAGATTAAAGCACGAGAGGGACTGAGCGGTAACAATTTCAATCGTCTTCTAAATCCCGGACAAATTTAGAGTATACAAAAAAATAAGTAAATAAATAGTTGAAACGTATGTTAAGCGATAAGTATGTTAAGCAATAAATAAATAGATACAAGCCAATATATGTTAGATGATGAATAAATAGATAAAATATGCATATGTTCACCAGATGATAAAAGAATAGATAAAGGTATAAATAAAAATATAAGTAAAAGTATAACTAAAATCAAATAATGCTTATGAGGCCGTCGTAAATCGCAGTTATGTTTTCAGTGTCTTTTGTAAGTTAATAGCCGAATTGCATTTCTTAATAAACAGTACTTTCGCTATCTCTCTTTTTTTTATATGTCTTTCCTTATATAAAATTTTAGAGTTTTGCCAATCGAATTCATGTGCGTAAGATATTCTATGTTTGCTCACTGAGTGGTTAGATTCGTGTTTCTTAATGTCATTTTGATGCTCTTTTAGCCGTGTTTCTAAATGTCTTTTTGTCTATCTTATGTAACAAGCATTACAAAGTGTGCAATCTATTTTATATACAAACGCTGTCTGTTTTAATAAGTTCAGTGTATTTTTTATCCTTTTTAACTATGCAGTTTAATTTCTTAAGGTAAAGACTTCTTCTCGTAAACAAAACATCAAAATTGATATTTCTCAATAAATATATAAACATTCTATCTTGTTTTCTCTTGTTTTTATAAAAGATATTTGATGTATTAGTTTTACTGAAGTCATATTTCATTGCGATGGAAACCTGCTGAAAATAAAATCTCGTTCATAGCAATTATTTAAGAAAAAAATGACGGATGTAAATAGGCGAGTTAATTAACCAGTTAGATATTTTTCCTTGGAATTGTTAATTTACGTAGCTTACTACTATTTACATAATTTACACAATTTACATAATTTACTAACAATATGTTTGATTTTTCTCAAATGTAAATAATGTAAATCTATTTACATTATAAATTTTCTATATTATTGTATTTTATTTTAATGTTAAAAGAATATATATTATGAATTTCTTCAATTTTACACACAATTTTGCAAACTTGAAAACCATTAATATTTTGCATAAATTGAAAATGATATTTTTGTAAAAAGAGTCACTTAATTTGAATAATACTTAGATAATAAGAATTTATTTTATAAACCTAAAAAAATGTGACAATTCATTTTAAGATTTAATATATCTTAAGTTCTTTGATTATAATTAGTTTATTTTTAATTATTCCATTATGCTACAGATCATAGTTTGGTCCGTTTTCGATTAACCCTTTAATGCCATATTTATACGATTACATTTTTTTTGTTTTCCTTTTTTTCCTTTTTTTAACATTAATGTAAATCTTATTAGAATATACATGCTAACAGGAGTACATTTCAATATTTATTATTTTACAAGAAAAACACAAAAATCTTATATAACAATCTTATATAACAATAGTTTTTAGTCATTAAAAAATAAAGTATCACGAATTTTATAGGTAAATTATTAGCACCAATATTTGAAATTAATTCTAGTTTTAAGGCTTTCGTGGCCATTGATATTGTTAACCGAGGTTTCCGGATGGATGCTATGTGCGTGTTGGGCACTTTGCCGACGTTTCGCAAACATTGCAGCTTGCATCATCAGGGCTAGAAGCTCCGATTCTGAAATTGATGTTGATTTTAAGTTGGTGATTTACCTGCGTTTTAAAGTTCGACAATTAAATCAGCACGCATCTTATTTATTTACTGGGTTTAGAATCTGACAAATCAAGACACGCCGATCATTGATTGGCCATCAAGATCCAGATCTGACCGCTTGGCGATTTAGATATATTTTTTACTATTACGTTGTATAATTTACGGTAAAAAAAGAATGTAATATTTGTGTTTAAAAACATAAAATTCAAAAGTTTCAAGGAACTGTTAGTGTAATACAATTGTCGGAATGTACAGTAATGGGTGTAATGGCACGACAGATTCGCCTCGCCCCAATCGTATTGTAACAATCTTGCGAGGACAGCGAACCCGTTTGTCAAACGAGCGTAAACCGATCGGACGATCATTTCAACTCATTTCGATATATGTTCTGTAGAGATAACGACTTTCACTTGCATATGGGCCTTCTCGATCCTTGTGTTGTGTACCTACGTATACACGCGTGTAAAACGCGTCCCGCTGATTGCGCAGCATCAGCAAATCCATACGATAAATAATTAGCTAATCATAAATTCGCAATTTATTAGGAAATCACGAACGACAAGGAATTGTACAGCATCGATCATCTAAAACGCTGACATCAACAACGTGCGAAACTGATTCTGTAACAAGTTAAAAATTACGACAGTTTTTTAATCAAATGGATTCTTTTTAATAGATTCTCTTTTACATTGTAATTTTGTAATTTAGTTAACTTTAATTTTAATTAAAACTGGACAAAAATATTTAGCAGAATATTAGATAACTTATTAAATACCTTTACTTAATTTATATATTACATTTACATTTACATTAAATATGTATTTATGTACTATTTAATAAATATTATTTATGTACTGTTATGTACTATTATGTGTTTATGCACTAGATTTTTTGGTTAAAATTATTAGTATTTTATCCATTATAAGACAGAATCAGTTACCCACAATTATACGCGATAATATACTTACAAATAACGATTACGTAATATCAATGAAATTCTTCACATGTGCGTGCATGTGTGTGTGCGCGCGTGCGTAGGTGTCCGTGTGCGTGTGCGTGTACATGCGTGCGCGGGTGTATTTCTTAAATTTTTTATTTAAATATATTTCTTAAGTTTGATTAAAATTCGATTAAAATGATTTATAATTTGTTTCAAAGTTCAAGAGAGATCTGACGCAAATTTATACCTATAATTTTTTTATATTGTGCATTTTGATATGTATAATTTAATGTATATTTTGTGTGGATGTGTGTGTGTGTGTATATTCTGATTGTTTTTCATATTATATATTTTTCATATTATGTAGAATCATTAATTTTTATTTATTACGACATTTTAAATTCTAGACGATTACACATTGAGCTTTATATGATTAAAAAAATAGAGATGTGTAAAAATGTTTAATCAATTTAAAATTTGCAAGAATAAATATTTTCGCTGAAAATAATGCAATTCGTGTACATCGAATCATATTTTGCGTCAATAACTCAGTACAGAGAAACTTCGTTTGTGTGTGCTATATAAATAACGTCAACGAACACAGCGTGTCCTTCACAGATCAAATAATAACAACATCGCAATATACCTCTGGAAGGGATATAAGGCGACATGTTTCTCTTCGCTTCGGATTTACTCTTTACATTACGTCTCGTTAACACTTCTAGTGTCATGTCACCTATATCTCGGTGACACATAAATTTCCGCAAAGACTCCGCTAATCTATTAGAATAAGGTCTTATATATTTGCGCGATTAAGAATAATTTTATTAAATACTTAAGACTTAAAGAAGTAATATAAATGAGATATAAATTTTATTAATATTAACCCTCGGCTGGTAAACATGGGTCGTTCGTGCCTTGTCGAAACTGTCTTCCTTTGCTAGCTCGGAAAAAAAAACAAATATATTGTTTAAACAAATTAATAAATTATCAATATAGCGATTGATCCTTATACTAAGATAGTTAAAGAAGCACCATGAATTTTTTCAGATTTTTTTTAGCACTTTCAAGTTTACTTTTTCAAGACACTTTTTAAAGCGTCGGACGCGAAAGACCCATGTTTACCATATAAAGGTGCCAAAAAATAATTTACCAACCAAGGGTTAATTTTATTAAAAAAGTGATAAAATATTAATTTCGAATTGGTATGACACCCGCACGGAATGAGGGAGTTCCAGGTTCGAATCCTGGCTGAGGTAATATTTTTCGCAATAAATTCTTCATCTTATAAGTTTAGATCTATTTATCCCTAAATGGAAATCGAATTTAGATTTCAAAAAAATTGGTGAATCACTGCGGTGTAAGTCTGACAAACCAAGTCGGCTCGTAGCTCACCAATTACATATGCCAGCTTGACGTCAACTAGTCTCCTTTCATTTGAGATAAAATATTAAAATAATACGTTAAATTTATTATAAGTTTAACGGCGAAATCACTTAACACTCAAGTGTTAATCGCGCATCATCGTAATATGTCGCTATTATGATCAGTGTAACACCAATGTTCGTGATAGAATTGTAACATTTTCATTACGTATTATGCATAATGTGCGTCACGCATTAATTATTTTTTTGCAGTATGTCGATATTTTTATTGCTGATCAACTATTCCAATGAACATTGTAAAGTGTCTTGTTAATGAATTTTAATCGGTAACAATAGTATATAACGCTTTATACAATGCCGGAATGCAATGTTTTTTGTATTAACTCTTTAAAACCTAGAAAGCTCCTGCGCTCTTTTGTTTTAAATCTAACTTGCTAGTTAGAGATCTAATGAAATTTTTAGATCGCAATTGGTAAAGGTTAAAAGAGTTGTTATTTCCAAACATCTAGTTTGAATTGAAACATCTAGTGAATTCAAAAGAGATTTGCTTTTTAAAATTCTTTATGAATTAGCATAATCTGTTTAAAATGGATTCAAAAGAATTCCTTTCCAACTGTTCAAAAAGATATATCTTTTTCCTTTTCGAATGAACTCAGAATTGGTGATATGTATAAAAACGAATCCTTCTTGAACTCTTAAGAACGTTTTTAGAACAGAAATGGGATAAAAAAATTTATTTTTCTCCTCATAATTCGGGAATTTAAAACAATTTTTTAAAGATCTTATTGCAATGACGAGATCACGTGTTTTGCAATCTAATATTTTCGCTTTCATATTTTCTCGAATTTTTCAGCCGTGTGAAGTTGGTTGCACACTTCGGGAGCACCCCCAGGCTGAGTGTTTTGTTCATAGTTTTAAATGGGCGTCGCTGATATGACTGACGCATCGCTCACGTTTGAGCAAATTAATAATTTCGCAAAGGTACGTGTATTACGTGACGTACGTGTTACTTCAATGCGTTGTAAAGTTCTTTTTACGATCGTTAACTCACTCTCGATTGAAATTTGCTCGATGTTGTATTTTAAGGATTCCGGAAAAAATACCTGTATTTTTCCTTTTTTCGAGGCGTCATGTATATCGTTAAATATCGAGAATGCTGAATACATTATCGATCGACTGGGAATGCTGATTATGATGTCGCGCGATCGAACAAGTGTTATGCCCAAATCACAGCGATTGGCGATTGCGTCTGCGTTTGCGCTTACGATTGCCTCTTGACCAATCAGATCGCCAGCAGCTTCCTTCTGATTGGTCAAGAGGCAATCGTAAACGCAAATGCAGACGCAAACGCAATCGCCAATCGCTAGTGTGATTCGGGCACATACTCTACGGAACCGGATCTAGCTAGTGGGATACAATAATCGCGCATATACAATATTCGTTTTGAAGCAGAAATTAGTCAACAGAAACATTGCGGCTAGTGAGTGAACTTATTGTTTTTAATGATTTATAATTTCTGTCTTGATAATTATATTATGTTAATCACATTATATTAATGTCATTATGCTTAGTTTTTGAAAGGAAAGAGGTGTACGGGTGGTCTCAGACACCCTGTATTTATACTTATATATATATATATATATATATGAAATATAATGTGTATGGTGTGTGTGTGTCCGTATAAAATAAAAATTATTTTATTAATAGAAATTATCTTATTTATAAGGAAGAAATTTTTTAAAATTCATACAGTTATTGAAATGACAGATATATACATTTACATTAGTTAACAATTTGTTATCACAAGTCGGTAAATAACCGATCGTCGACTTTTTGTTAAACCATTTTAAATATAGGTTGATATTTTATTACATTCGTACATATCTAAATATAATTTGTACATATTTAAATGTAATTGTAACTTCTTCATGTTTTTTTATTTTTACAAGTTGTATTCTTTATGTAATATCATGAGAGAAACATTTTGACGTTACATTGATTGTTTGCACGTTAGATGGCATTACCAACGTCATAATGATCGATGACAAGAATTTAAAGTAATAAATATAAATAAAGTCATGATAAAAGAGCTTACAAATTTTGCTTATTTTTATATGCTTAGTTTTAAATGTCAAAAGTTTAAAGCAGATTATATCTTTGTTTGTCAATCAAACAATTTTGGGAATAATTTTTAATGAACAGAGATTATATGTTCTGTCAAATATACACATAACTTTTATGTAAAATAACTTTTATGTAAAAAACGAACTAAAATGTGAAAAAACATAGCATTTCTTAAATTAGAATCAAATACAACTTTTTAAATATAAAGTTAGTTCTAGATACTGTAGAATATTCTTATTAATCTGCTATGCGCTCAAATATGTTTGTTAACTTTTGTATTTATAAATAAGTGGTATTCTCGTCTTTCTCTCTTTCTCTCTCTCTCTATCTCTCTCTCTCTCTCTCTCTCTCTCCCTCTCTCCCATGTATCATAATACCCTGTACATTAACTTGGAGAACAATAATAATAGCTTGTTTAAATAATTTTTATTTAATAATTTTATTTAATAATTGTTTAAATAACTTTTTATTTTTACAAATTCCTAATGATTGTCCACAAGTTTGTTCTTATCTACCAAATACATAAATATATTACTAATTAAATATATAAAAAAAATATAAACATATTTATACAATGTTATATGTATGCTCAATCATACGGATAATCATCGATTTTTGAATCAGCATATTTATTCGTAATTGATTGCATTACTCATCAACGTTACGTTCATCGTAAAAATGTAGGGTGAAATAAATTTCTATTCCAAGCGTCTATGAAACTATGAAAACGTAAGCAGCTTTGGCAATTTCTTCGTCGCTAAGAAACAAGGCATTCGTAACGATCAAAATTAATCTTGTATCGATTATACGAGTTCGCGAGCGAAAGACGACGACACACGCGAATACACACGGTTCCACATGTCCCCCAAGGCAAGCACGCTCGCGAGTACACACGCGGCTCTAAGCACGAAATATGTGGGAGGGGAAGGAGAAAGGATAGAAAGGAAAGACAGACGAAACTTGCGTGTCGCTTAAGTTAGAAGGACGAGAGAGGAGGAGAGGGATATAGAAGGACCGGTCTGCAAGAAGATTCTTCCAGCTGGGGGGTAGTAAAGGTTCGTGCAGGATAGACGGGGGTGGTTGGGTCGGCGAAGGAGAGCCACAGAAGGACGATGGTGGCTGGAGGTGAAGAAGGTGGAGGAGGGCCGAGGGCAAGGGGACGGGGCCGCAAGGGGACGGGGCTGGCGAGAACTGGAAGAGGGTGGCGGAGGGTAGTTTAAGCAGTGGTGGGAGTGGGCCGAGCTAAGACGCGTAATGACGCCCTGAATCAATATGTGAGGCACTGAGATATGCATACGAACTAAGACAACCGCACACCAACCAGCGCGCCACGGCTCCTCTGCCCGGCGTCGCGGCGCGGCGTGGCGCGGTATGGCGCGGAGCGGAGTGGCGCGGCGTGGCGCGGAGTAGAGCGGCGCGGCGTCAGCGCCGCGGCGCGCAAAAGGTGGGGAGAAATTAAAGACGAAGCAGGCACAAAAATAACGACCCACCGGCCGTACACCCCTCGCCTTTTCCTTCATGGAGCCTCCCCGCGCGTACTTCCACCATCCCCTTGCCGACACCCCGCATCTCTCGCCACTCCCGACCGCTATCCTCTCGTTCGTCCCCCGACCCCTTCTTTCCATCTTTTAAGCTCATTCTTCCTTTCTCTTGTAAATTCGCGGTCCTTCTTCCTCGTTGATCTACGGAAGACGTGATTGCGACGACAGAGATGAGACGCGGCGGAGTCGGGACGACGGCGGTCGTCCGCGGTGCAAAAGAGGGTGGTCGACGCAGCAGGAGCACGATCGGTTTAGTGGATCGTTTCGATCAGCACGACGTCCGGACGGTGGCGGATAGAGAGAGGGCCTCGCCGCGATCCAGCCCGCGCCGATTAATCCGCGTTACACCGCGAATCCCATCGCGTGGCAGGTAGGAATATAAATCCTATTATCGTAAGAGCGTACGGAAATACGTAAACGCCGCAGTCGGGACCTATTAGCGATGAGTAGTTCTAGCAAGAAATTCTTTCCATTATTTTTGTAATTGAGATACGCGGAAAATAATACAGACTTGAATCGCAACGCAAAAATTAATAAATATTAATATTTATTAATACATTATTGTGCATTTATACATTGTACAACGTTACCAACGTTACCACATCTTCAGCTGTTTTCTATTAGCTATTTATGTCTGAGCAGGGATTGCTTAATACGGCATTGAAGTGAGTTTGCGATTATTTCAGATAGTCAGTTATATAAGTTCGTGCAAGTTATGCGGTTGAATTACAGAATTTATCAAATATCTATCTCTATCCTTCTTCAACTTGCATTTTTGCAAGTTTAAATCTATATCATTTTTAGTACATACTTACTGATCTGAAATCAAACAATATCTTGTAGAAATCAAAACGATATCACAGATAACGATATCTTTATGTTCTTTTATTATTCTTGTTTCTAGAATTTCTATCAAAGATTTCTTCCTTTTTATACGAAAAGAGACTATTCTTTTTTAATAGATTGTTCTTTTCCAATGCGATTTCTTGTCTCATGGTACAATCCTGTGTGCCATATATATCACATTGGCCATTCAAGTTCTAATTTGGGACCTTCGACTTTAAGAAGACTTTCGTGAATCATTGTTGAGCACAGCAAAGAGAACGGCGAGGCGCGAATGATCGCACAGGCAATCTTTCCGAACGTAAATTTTTTGCTGTCACTTAACAAAAGTTTCTCTTATCCCAAGAAGAATTGATTTTATATGTCGAGAATAACCCTGAAATCTGCTTACGATCAAAAGTATAGGATAAGGTAACTTGATAGCGGCTTTAAGTAGTTATAATATCCACTCTTATCGCGTAGTTTGGTTCAAAGTTTGAATCGCAATCGATAAACGATCTTGTAGAATTTATCTGACAATGAGTGTATTTCTTTCAAAGGTGATACGAATGGGAGTAAATTATATAGTTTAGACTCTATACGCATGTGCATGCGATAATATTAGATAATGTTAAAAGTATAACATTTTAAGGTTTGAGAGTTGGGAATACATGTCGCCACCTGTTGCAATTTCTAAAAAGAACGATCGCGATAACATTTATTATTCATCGTGTGATATCGCGCTAAGTAGTTAGAGATAAATTTTAGATCTGTAGTTATACGATTGCCATGATAATTTGGATAATTTATAAGAGAAACAAGATCACGCGCTCTCGCACTGGTATTGCATTGACTTTAGCCATCAAGCGCACTGAAAGATATATAAAACGTATATTCTTGCTATATATGTATTTCTATGCGTTATAATCAATGTCATAAAACTAAAAAACGAAGATTTGAAAGAATCATTTGATCTATCTAAACTTAGAATCGGTCGTAAAACACTGCTAAACGACCATGCATTTGCATTTACATTGGTCTATATTCGCGGACACTATGCAGACTATTGCGACATTACGTGTATCAGGAATTATAGGGTAGTAGACTAATTTTTCAAGCAGAAAAGTTTCTGATTTTTTGTGACTTTTTACATTTACCTTCACCATCATGTATATTATTTCTAATTACATCATTAATATTTTTTCTTATGATTAATTTGTGATGGGTATTCCATATCTTTATTCATAATATATTTTATCAAATTAAACGTTTTCCATTATTGAAATACTAATTTTCATATGTGTATTATTTCACACTTTTTTTCCAACGTACTCATAAAACATGTATGTGTGTTTTCGACTCATTAGTTTCACCCGTTCCTATCGCGTGGCATTTTAATTTCGGTGAGTGTGCCAGTGAACAATCCGAAAAAAATCGGGAGGAGGCGGGGACAGATTTACGGCTTTCATTTACATGTGACCTAATTCGTCTGGATGTAATCAATGGCCAGGACATACGAATCAGATTGGAACTCCGATTTGGTTAACTACACACGAAACGGTAATAACTCCCCCTCGTAGACTAAATTTGATGTACAACGGAGTATTGATCACGAAGGTTGAAAGTCAACGATCGTGTCCATTTTAAATATGCGTCACATTGCACACCCACACACAGCGCTTGGCAATGAAGTCTCGTTGCGCCTTATAATATGATCCCATGTCAAAGATCGTCGCCATTGTAATGCTTAATTGCATTTACCGTGCTTGGCAGTTTCAAAGTTTTCACGCGTAATATTTCTCTGTACAATATTTGGTTAAAAAGTTTTGTAACGATAATGTAACGAAACATGTTAACATATAAAATATCCTAGGACCGTCGATATTAATTTTAATGATAGCTCTCTTCAAAGAAAAAGATTACAAAATTTATTACGAACACGTTATTAAAGTTCTTGAACAGTCCGTATATTAATTTATG
The DNA here is from genome assembly GCA_901521435.1 of Crematogaster levior. NCBI lineage: Eukaryota > Metazoa > Arthropoda > Insecta > Hymenoptera > Formicidae > Crematogaster > Crematogaster levior. The sequence continues at coordinate 231,263 of CABEGB010000391.1, read as the reverse complement.
AACGTAATCAATTTAGAGAGAGAGAGGGGGGGGGAGAAAGAGAAAGAGAGAGGTTTCGATTTCCAGTTGAAACTTATTTATTGATGTGTTGCTATACTGTTTGGTGTAAATAGCTTCGTTTCACAAATTTACTCTGAATGAATAGGACACTATATGATTCCATATGGCACCGCTAAGTTGGTAAGGGTTAATTACAGACTCGAACTATCTCAGCACATACATTCGCGTCCCGAAGTTCGAGCAAGTTTCGACTATATCCAACGCCGCGTATCTCTACTTTTATAGGTAACAAAAATTATTTCCATTTACCGCAGCGCAAGCTCATAAATCTTAGCCTTGTTTTTATTATTTTGTACAAGCTATATACAAAAATATGCCCGGAGGGCGTCGCGGATAATAAATACAAATATCTCGCTGTACTACTTACAAAAAAAAAAAAACAGCTGAAAAGTAATATTCAAATAAGAGCAACAATAGTAAAATTAAATAGTAAAAAATAATATTCAAATGTTCTAATAATGTCTCATAAATTTGAAATATTCTGTTCTTCGAATATATAAAAATGCGCCTTTGAAGACTATTTCCAGTTACTCTTTATTCGCAACGGAGGATATCCTTTTTCTTGTAACGATAGATATAATTCGACAAAGGACAATGTCTCCCTACAAGATAATTCTCTCAAGCCGACCTTCTGAAAAGTTCACGTACGAGGATGCCCGTAGTTGCTAAGGAGGAACCTTCATCTCTGCGGTGTAATCAATATTAAAAGTCTAAAATGTCTCGCGTGTGTGGCGAGCCGGTCGCGTGTAGGGGTCGTAGTTCGTCGGCGCGAGTCGGCTGAACCCCACGTTGCCGGTTGGAAGGAGAGGACGGTGGAGAACGGGCAGGCTTGGCGAGGGGTGCCGGGGGATGGCCAAGAGTGAGCGGCGGCAGCGGCGGCAGTGGAAGTGGTGGTAGTGGTAGTGGTGGTGGCACGAAGAGGTGGAGGTTCTCATTAAGCAGCCCGGGCACCGCGCGCCGGGGGTTCAAATAAGAAGAAGAAGCGCCGTTGGAAGAAGAAGGGAGAAAAGGAGAAGAAACCAGTAAGACTAAGACACAAGGGTGGAAGGGGATGAGAGCGGGTGGCGAGCGAGCAAACGAGCGCGAGCGTGAGCGCGAAGAGGAAGAGCCGAGGGATACAGAGGGTGGAAGAAGGGTGAAAAGAGGGAACGCGAGGGAGATAGAGTGCTAGGGGGGTTGGGGAATTATCAGGGCTCGCGCTCTCCTCGCGCGCGTAAGGGGGTTGCCGCAGGGGGGTGCCGGGGTGGCAATATGGCCGCTACTGATGAGTGATGCTCGTAACCCTTACTGCCATCCATCCCCAACAGATCCGTCAGTCAGTCGGATCTCTTAACGCACTTCGGAATTATGCCTGCCACGACCCTTCTTTATCTTCATTGCCGGCATTGTCCTGCTGGGAAAAGCGCGACGTCTTTGGTCCGCTGCGTTGTACCGACTCCGTACATTGTCTTCTTAATTAGAGGGAAAGTTTCCGCTGATCGGGACCATCTTACTTTGAGTTCTTTCCTTGGACGAAGTCGCTTGCAAGTTGTACAGAATCTGCTGCATTTTTATTAATTATTCAAAAGCTTCGTCGACGGCAAAAGGATTAGTACATGACTAAATGAATCGATATAGAATTCTTGCAATTATTTGCAAAATTAAAAATTTTTAATATGTATTATATGTACATGTACATGTATATGTATATGTATGTAAGTATCTGCTGTATTTGTATATAAATATATATATATATATATATATATATATATACAGGATGAGGCATTTAAAACAGATTATCTGAATTACTCGCTTGTTTTTGATGACAAAAAAAATGCTTCAGATAAATGTTGCTTAGTTTGAAGGGGGATTAGTCCGATTAATAATTTTTTAAAGGAGGAAGGGTGTAGGTTCTATGAAGGTCACTGTCAATTTCTTAAATGAAACCCCTTATTTTTTATTGCATATTCTTGTAGCTTATCTCGAGAGCTTTCCAAAACACTATAATAAAGTATTTTTTTATTAAGTATTTTCCGAGTTATAAGGCTTGAAATAATTTCTTAATTTTACATAAACTATAAAATATCTCGTAAAATATTCACCTTTCGATGACCTTACCTCAATACTTTTATGCACAGAATAATGAGAGGAATCAATTGGTGTAAAGAAAACACATAGTTGTTTTTAAGAAAAAATATGTAATTGTTAGTTACAAATTGCATATTTTTTAAATAAAAACAACTATGTATTTTCTTTACACCAATTGATTCTTCTCATTATTTTGTGCATAAAAGTATTGAGGTAAGGTTATCGAAAGGTGAATATTTTACGAGATATTTTATAGTTTATGTAAAATTAAGAAATTATTTTAAGCCTTATAACTCGGAAAATACTTAATGAAAAAATACTTTATTATAGTGTTTTGGAAAGCTCTCGAGATAAGTTACAAGAATATGCAATTAAAAATTAAGAAATTGATGGTGACCTTCATAGGACCTATACTCCTCCTCCTTTAAAAAATAATTAATATCAGACTATGTCCCCCTTCAAACTAAGCAACTTTTATCTGAAGCATTTTTTTCTGTCATCAAAAACAAGCGAGTTATTCAGATGATCTGTTTTAAATGCCTCACCCTGTATATATATATATATATATATATATCTTAATTATGATTTTATTTAATCTTATCATCATGATGTTTGTTCACCTTTTTTAATGATTTTAAAATCTTCAGTATTTTTTAAATCTTAACATCTTAATGTCCATTACTATTTTAGAGAATGCTTTTCACATATAGTTCTAACAAATTTACTTATAAAATGGATTGTTTCGAAGATGTTTGTTTTTACTAATGTCAATATTTAAATTCATAGAAAGAAAATTTCATTTCATAACGAACTTTTCCTTCCTATAATTTCTTATTGCACCATGTTGCATCTCGACAAGAAGCCAGATAAATATCATGAAAAATCAGGAGTATTGAAATAAAAAGTTACATAATATTAATTAATTTTCTTGTCAAATTCTTCAACCATTATCAATTATTTTAAAAAGATCAATACGTTTGTCATAAATTGTCTTAAATTCTGAAACTCGAGTGTGTTTCGTTTTTAATGATATCATCGATACGCGAATGAATTCTGCGGGTGCCGGAAGCCGCTTTTATTACGGCGATCTCTATAATCTGCGTTACTTCCTACTGCAATCTATGATCAGTAAGTAAAAACGCGATATCGTTGTCGATCTTATAAAACTCGGACGATGCGTCTTTACGTTTCTGTGAAGCAATCATAGTTTGAAGTTACCCCCTTACTCTCGATTTTCTCTTGAGGATGCATTCTCGTGCGAGGCACAGATCGCTCGCCACGCTTTAACGACCGAAAGCCATAGGGCCACGTCGTATAGGGTATACACGGGGGCCGCCGACGAAAGGTATTAAGAAGGTACAGGCAGCCCTAACCTAACTGCAGCAGCCCCTGGACCGATCGTCGTCCTTGTCGTTTCCTCTTCGTCCTCCTTTCTCTTTCTCTCTCTCCCTCTTACTCTCATTTCGTATCCCGTGGTCGTCTTACTCCGTGGGCCGAAGTTAAGGGTGGTCTCTCTCTTTGTCTCTCCCAACCTTCCCAATCCCCACGAACCCCCGCGTCGTACGCGTGATACACGGACGAGGGACACGCGTGTGCGTGAAACCTCGCAAGACGGACAACGGGGGTTGTTGGGTGGATGGCGTCGTTGGGGGATGAGGACGCGAAGGAGACGACGGATGGTGGGTCGAGGGGGGGTGAGGAGTGCCAACGGAGGGGAATGCAAATTAGAAACGCTTGGGCAGAAAGCGGGAGGAGGAGGAGGAGCAGGAGAAGGAGGAGGAAGAGGAGGAGGGGAGGAGGTGAAGGCGGCCGGGGGGGAGGACAGAGGGGTATATAAGAGGTGGTGACTGAGGGTGGTGGCCAAGGAACTTCACTTATGTAAACCAGTGAGACGGTGTGCGCCGGCCGCTCCGCGCGTGTGTACCCCCAAGCCGTGCCTGTACGTGTGTCCTGCGTGTGAGTGTACCAGCAGCGTACACCCGGTTGCGTGTGTGTATATATCGATTGCCGGCCAAGCCACCCCCTCCCCCCTGCACCCCTCCTCATCCCCCTTTTCGTCTTCGCTACCTATAGTAATTATTGTGCTTCTCCACACATGTGTGTATTTGTCGTGAGATTTCGCGCAGGATGGTATGCGTGCAGTCGCACACACCGACGTATCCCACGTTCTGCGTGTTTGTGTGTATCCGAGTTCCTTACATGCCTCGTCCGATAGTCTCCGCACCAGGGAACTCCGGCATTTAACGGGTGTCATCCTATAAAGCGTACTCTCGCACGCTGCCGCCGTCGTGCGAATTGATCGTGCGATCCATCGTATCGATCGTTCGCGGGCGGTAGACGAGACAGCTGTAGCGGCGACGGCGGCGTCGAACGTGCTCTTTTTCCGTTTCTTGAAGAACCGTTACTTTTCCGCGATGGGCGTTTGGTTTCCTGCGAGAGGAAGACGCCTTCGCCGTCGCGGATTGCTCGAGTTATCGTCTCGTAGATAGAATCGTGGCAGCGACGGTTATTGCGGATTTACCCATTTTGTAAAAAGAGGGTTGGGGAGTTTTTTTTTTACTATGGCGGCTACGATAGGAAGTCCTGATATGCGACATGCAAATTGAATCAGAATTTAGTAAGACTAATGCTGTCTCATTCTGGTATGGTCGAATACTGTAATTTCTTGCTCGCAAGTATGATACAACACGATTCTTAATGGTTACGTTTATAAATCACCTATATTTGTTTTACAAAATATATAATGATATATTGAAGAAAAAAAATGTTTTAAGGTCAAAATCATACAAATTCTATATAAATTTATTACACCATTTTTAAATTATACAATAATATTAAACATTTAAGTTTTCCATTATCTTGAAATTAATATAGATCTTTAGCCATAGGTTTTGCTAAATCAGGAATCAAATTTTTTAAAATAAGTAATTCCATGTTTCCTGAATGTTTCACACATCTTTTATAAATTTCTAAGAATAGTACAAGTTTTCGTGTTACCTCAGTAAAAATATATAATGTATGCGTTTAAACGATCTGGCAAGTCACCAGATTAACACACAGCGCCCAAGTAGTCGCGCCACCTGATAGATCAGTCCGGCGCTAATGTTCTTGTTCGAAATAAATGGTCAGGCGAGTGAGGGCGCGCGCGCGAACGAGAGCGCATGGTGGTTTCTAACTCCTTAGCTGAGTCTCGAGGTCCTGCACGCACACACATATATACGTAAACACCTACTTTCACGTACAGGCATACATACACATGCACGTGACGTGGCAAACTACCTCACGATATCCTTACTTCGGTTCGCGCGCGCACACGTATGATTCACTAACACAATGCGCGTGTGGTTCACACACAATTTCACCAAGTCGATGATACACGCGAGAGTCTAAGCTACTAGCAAGCGCAAGAACATCTCCCGGAACCCTTCGCGCGCGCGCCACCCTCGCGCGCAACCACCTCGTCCATCCTCCCCCTCGGACACGGACCTTAAAGGAAGAGGATGAAGCGGGTGAAGTGGTTAGAAGCCGGAGCGGACGAGAAACGAACGGACCGACGGACGCAGGACAGAACGCGCGGTATATAGCAACCCTATCTTGCGACACACAACCACAAGTCATCCTCCTTCACCCTCCTCCCCTCTGTCCTTCCCCGCGTGTACCACGGTCGCATTCTCAGTCCGGTTCACCCTTGACTCACCCCTTCGCCACTTCGAGTCTACTCGGGTCTCCGTACCCTCCTCTTTCGGTCTCTCTTTGGTCTCGCCTCATTCCTTCTTCTCTCTCTCTCTCTCTCTTTCTCTTTCTCTCTCTCTGTCTTTCCGTCTCACTCCGTCACCCTCACCGTGCCACTTCATCGTGAAACCTCGAAGGCAATCAATCCTCCGCCTTACAGCGTACTGACCACCTTCCAGGAAACTTCCATCGTTGCGGCGGGGCGAGCCTCCAAAAGAAGCAGACGCTGAATTTTTTGTGCGATTTGCCCTCTCTCATCGATTGGTTAGATGAATTATTCCCTGGGATAATTAATGCCCCGATAACGTCGCTTTGTCGCTTTAATTATGCGCATGTAATTTTAATCGTTACTTCAAAGGCAATTGAAATTTTATGGGTCGCACTCGTAGCACCTCCGATCAAAAAAACTGTTATAAGCTTGCTTCAAGAAAACATAGTTAAAAAGAATTAAATTATTTAAAACTACGCAATAAAAAAAGTCAACACTAATAAAAAAAGACTAAAGAATTGATTGTAAAAATTCTGTTTTTCTTATTTCAAAGGTATAGTAGATTAATCACTAAAAATATGTGTGTGATCTTCTTAACTTATAACAATGATGATTTTACCATTGTGATTTCTTCTTATTGGATGTGTTGTATGACTGTCATCTAGCTGGAAAAACATTGCAATTTCGTTGTTGTACCTCTTTGCTTGAGTCTGGCATCCGGTGCATTCATTTTCTTAACGCCGTAGCAGTTCCAGCGTCTGTAGTATCTACCGTTCTCTTTCTTCCTTCGTGCCTCACAGGCAATCGATTCACTGTCTTACAGCGTGCTAACCATCCTCCGAGAAAATTCCAGCAGGCGTTTGCAACTGCGGAGTAGATCCGAAGAAAAAGAATCGCGAATGCTTAATCGTGCGTTCTACGGATACGACGAATTTGCATTATTTCGTTCCCCCAGCATTGTTTTAATCGATCTGCCGTCTCACGACTACACGTCTCACGAAAGTTTCGCTCGAGATGAATCTGCAGAGAGAAATCGTGAAATGTTAATCGCCGATTCTACCGACGATACATCATATTAAGAAATTCGCAGTTCGATTTGCCGAAGGTGTATCAAGAGAGAGAGAGAGAGAGAGATGCTTGACAAGAATCCAAATTTTCATATTTTTCTGCGACGTCACTTTGCTTCGTCTTCGCACCGTCTCACAGTTAAAAGTTTCGCAGGCAATTAATCTTTGGCTGTACAGTGTACTGACCATGTTTACAAGAGAACTTTCACTATATTATAACATACCGACTATGCTCCCAGAAACTTCCACCCGGTTGCGCGTGATGGCTTGATCCGAAGAACAAAATCGTGAATGGTTAATCGTTGGTTGCGCCAGCGATAAATTTACATTACCTGGTACTCTCAACGTCATTCCGACACGAAAGTTTCAAGTTACGGGCTAAATTGCATTTTTCAGCATTTTGTATCTGTTTAAATAACTGCGCCGGGACACGCATCATATGCTCATATTTTTAGTCTAATTATATAACTCGTAGGAGTTTTTAAAAATATCTATTGCAATGAAATTTGGAATATTATAGCGTGCAATCAGACAATTTTAAGAATATTGGAAATAATAATACTAATCCTCTATAGACCGATTTTTTTCGTGGCTATAAACAAATTTATGTATAATTTGTGTAATTTATATATGTAACGTGAAATCAATAAATATCAATAAATATCAACTTCTAAATACAGATTAACAATCAATTCAGTAGTTTCAATGATATCATATTTTCTTTGACATCTCAGGTTAGAGTTGATAACTTCTGCCAAGAATGTTGATTACCAAGAAACGTTATACAACAAGATGTACATGTCACCTTGCGGTAAAAAATTAAATAAATCAACAAGATATCGATATTAGTATGTAACTTCAAAGTCATACCGGACTAGAGGGTAAAATAATTTTACCGATATGTGTAAGATAGAGTTTACTAGCAATTCTCCAGTATAATTCCCATCCGAAATTATATTTTACTGTTAGATTTACTACGAATTTCAATTAAGGACCTACTAAGATTTAATCGTCTTCTTTCCAGAGAAGATATGTCTTTTATGAGCGCAATGCAATACAGAACGGGCAATTATCGGAAATCGTCGGTTCATCATCTAAAACAAGACAGACTCTTCAATCAGAACTCAGGATAAATCGCGGACAGTTAATTCGTTCGGCTACTTTAGCTTTTCGTGGTTATTCTTGCGGTCGGTCATTTCATCTTGCCGTCATACCTCGTTGCTAAAGGCTACGAAGTCAAATCGGGAACCAATCGATACCGATAATTAATTAGAAAAATCAGGAAGAAAAAAAGAACTAACGAAACTCGAGAGCTCGACCGCCGCTGCAAAAATTGCCGGAGGCTTTCGTTTGACTCCGCATTGCCCCTTTCCGCGACTTTTTACCCTCCTCGCACCTCCCTTTCCATCCACGATATCCTTCGCGCACATCTCCCCTCCGTTCTTCTTCCGTCGTTGGGCTCATCTCTTACGGTGCTCTCGTATCTTCATGCCTTTTTGCCATTGAATAAATTAACGTTTTTAGTTTGCCGATATTTCGAGCCCGGCGAGCGCAAACGAGCGCTATATCTTTCGTTCTATTGGAATGAATGAACTTCTTTTTCTTTCAAAGCCAAGTCAGTCGGTGGCCATCGAGCCCATTCATCCGCTAAAATTCTGGAGGAATTTTAATAACTTGGATTCGTGCTGATTAAAACGGAAGTCGCGTCTACCAACGAGCCGACGGTCGGCGACGCGGCGGCGGCAGCAACTTCGAGCTCTCCGATATTTCGCTTTTGTACGTTTACGCTTTATAGATGTACCGTGGTTCTTTTACGTACATTTAACAGGAGTTTGATTTTGTCTTCCGTCGAATTAAGTTTACTTTACTTGAAGATTCGGTCGGCCAAAACATGGCGTAAAATAATCAGGATTATAACGTAATATCTTACAACAATACGCACATGCAGATGAATCGATTTAATGTAAAGTCGTTGTATAATGTAATCGTCTCGATAGGTTTATTGCTTCTATATTTTAAATGATCTTTGTGTTGCCATCGTTCATTCGATATGTTTCACGGGATATACTAATCGAACAATGTTTTTAATCGCAGAAGGAGAGCTCGGCTTTACGTTAGACTTTCTGTCTAATAAGTGTAAATATGGAAATATTTAACAATACCTATTTAGGACAAAATTTAAAGCGTATTTCTTCCTAAAACAATTGATAGAAAGGATTAAATATCTCCCTCTTTTTTATTACATACACATGTGCACGTATACATATACATGTATATGCAAACATGTACAGTATATATATATTTATATATATATATATATGTATCATAGATAAATATTTATAAAATGTATTTATATAGACATTTCTCAAATATTCGCATTATAATTACCTTCTTGACCTAACGTTTTTGGTCAAGTATCTCTCGATTCATAATAGACTACGTGCTTTACGACCGCATTAACCATTTAATTCCACTCTACAAGTAGTATCAGCAGCACCACCGCCACCGACTGGCACTTCGGGGTGAGGGTGTCATTCGGTCTGCTGGTCTGTCGGTCTGTCGGTCGGACGAGGGACAGAGAAAAGGAAAGAGAGATAGGGGAGAGAGGGAGAGGGGGCGCATGGCACGTCCACTATCAATTTATCACCCAACCCTCGGCAACTTTCCCTCTCAGACCTCGTTCTCGTTTTCCCTCTTTTCTCGGGTCGTCTACCCCCTCCTTCTTTCTCGCGAACCGCCCGACGGTAGAGGGACAGAGGGGGCAAACGGTCGGAGCAAGAGAGAGCGAGACAGGGAAGAAGACAAAGTGAGAAGAAAGGACGACGAGGAGAAGAAAAGAAAAAGAGAGAAACAAGTCGAAACGACCATGACCAGCGCAACGTAGCGATGGTCAGTTCGGGGGGGCTATAAGATCACGGCTTCTACGGTCTTGCAAGCGGTGCATTCACGTTTCTCCCCTTCCGTCCTCTTCAATCCCGGTGCATGCCACGAATGCAACCTGCTACATGCACACGCAAGGACGGCGTGTACGTGCAGCGTTCGTTGTAGATGTCGGTGCTTTTCAACCGGGGACGCTTATTAATCCGGAGGAATATTAATTGACTACATTTGACCTGTCGTTGTGTTTATTTAATGCAATCTTTCGTGCGAGATGGAGAGCCATTGCGTGCGCGCGGTCAAGAATCTTAAACTGAATACTTAAGCGGCACTTGCGATATTATATCTTAAAGCGATGAATTAATGTTTTACAATTAGATTCTTCACATATGCGCACTTATTTCGGGTTTAAGTTGTGTCTCAGATAAATTCTATAAATTATGTATTTGTTCTGCTTTCTTGATTTTTGTACATAAAGACAGTATGGAAAACAGTAAATATAAGAATAAGCCTCGACATATCGATGCACGATACTATTCGGATGTTGGAAACAGAATTTATTTGTGCTTATATATTTTTTGCGTAAATTTTTTTCTTTTCATCTTTAATTCTTTCATAATGTGTGTTAGATAATGCTAATGATTAATAGAATAATAAGAGAATTACATTCTCATTGCATTGTTGAACCTTTTCCATGGATAACTTACAAATATACATAATATAAGATACATGTCAGACAAAGCATCAGTCTAAATAGCATTTCTAAATAAATACTCGCAATTTTTTAACAAATATGAATGTCGTAACTTTCAAATCCCGATTTGAGAAAGACACATTAATTAGATGTTTAATTCTCAATGACATAACAAGAATAGCGACACAGATCCAATTATTAATAATTAACATTTGGCCTCGATCTGCACTTTTATCTTAGCTTAGGGGGAGTGCGTTAACACTGGGGATGTTAACTCGAACGTAAAAGCAAGGCTTAAAGACACAAAGAGATGTGCAAGGAATCGCTCTAGCAAGGCGATTGGGCGCATTAATCTGAAAATAGATAAACATTGCCTTAAGAAAAAAGTAATTGCATAATGTGCGTCCACAAGCACAAGCTATAAATAAAATTAATTATACTGTTTAGTACATTTATAATTTTACAATTTTATTTAATCAAAGAAAAAAAATAGTTTTTTTATTATTATTTGATCGATCAGAGTATCTAAATTTCCTTTAACTCCACGTCAGTCAACAAGTTTCAAATTCTCTGGCAGAAATAAATGGTAGTATCGGAAATATCGGGCAACGATCTTGACCTTGATGGAGAAGGCGTTTTCTCTCGGTCATTTTTGCGCGGGTCAGTTTGACCTTAAGTGATATATAAAACACAGGACATAACCGGATATAGAGAGGAAACTTTTCTACTGGCGGAGGTTGGGACACAGCCGGGCGAAAGGAAAGAAGAAGAAGAAAAAGAAAACGATCCCCGGTGAGGGGATCGCACGGTGAGCACGAGGATCCCGGGCGGTTTGGGGCGGTGAGGAGGAGAGATCGGGTGGCGAGCAATAAAATCAAGTACTGGGGCTGCAACCCTTCCGCCGCAGTTGAGTCGTAATCTTGCTGCCAGAGGGTCGAGGCCTACGAGATCTCATTTTCTTTTCCGCCGGAGTAATTAATTAGCATTACATTGACAAATCACAGAAGCCAACTTTAACACGTTTCACATACTATGATGTGAATAATAATACCGTTGAAGAAAAATTTATTTGAAAGTGTAATTGAATGTGTACTAAGTAAATAATTATTATTTAGTTAGTACATATTCAATTGCATTTTCATATAAATTTTTCTTCAACGGTATTATTATTTATGTGATCTATCCTATATATGTATATATATAATATATATATAATATATATAGGTATGTATGTGTATATATATAGGATAGACCATTTTAATCAATATACGCGAATATCTCAAAAAGGAGAAGTTTTTTCAAAAAATGTTTCAAATAAAAGTTTTATGGCTTGAAGGGGACCATCAGATGGTGGCAATGATTTGACCTTGGAGAGTCATTTGAAGGTCACGTGAAGGTCACCGTCAATTTCTTAAATGGAACCCCCTATTTTTCATTGCATATTCTTATAGCTTATCTCGAGAGCTTTCCAAAACACTATAATAAAGTATTTTTTCATTAAGTATTTTCCGAGTTATAAGGCTTGAAATAATTTCTTAATTTTACATAAACTATAAAATATCTCGTAAAATATTCACTTTTCGATGACCTTACTTCAATACTTTTATGCACAGAATAATGAGAGGAATCAATTGATGTAAAGAAAACACATAGTTGTTTTTAAGAAAAAATATGCAATTTGTAATTAACAATTACATATTTTTTCTTAAAAACAACTGTGTTTTCTTTACATCAATTGATTCCACTCATTATTCTGTGCATAAAAGTATTGAGGTAAAGTCATTAAAAAAGTGAATATAAGGTCATTAAAAGTGAATATTTTTTATATATACGAGATATTTTATAGTTTATGTAAAATTGCTATATATATATCACTATCGGTTGGCTCTCTTTGACCCCTACAACTCTTATGTGAATTCATTTCTTCAAAAAATGCTATCCCGCGGAGATATTCTAGTGGATTTTTTAAAATGGAACACTTTATATATAAACATAATAAGTAACAAGAATATTACATATCATATATTACATGTAATCATGTATCATGATTGCATTGTTAGATTTCATGTTTTTCATATCGCAATATTTTTGTTATATCACAGATTAGGTATTATATAAATTAAAATTTTTGTTAACTTAGATATTTAGAAAAGAATATAAATATTGACAATTTGAGAAGATAAGAAATGTTTTATACTTTTTCTATTACGTCACTTTATTTTGCACTGTATCGATGATAGTAATATAACACATTGCTATCATTTCCTTTCGGAGTACACAAATTATATTTTTTGTAGTTGTAATTACTCGGCTTTCCGTTGAAGATACGCGATTGCACGGTTCGATTATAAATAATTCCGATCTGTTTTTACCCGTAGCGAAATCATTAAAACGTGGAAGCGTAGCTATTCCTCCTTTCGTACACTTTTAATGGTGGATTTTCTTCTTTAACATTTACAAACGCCTCCCTCTCCCACCGCGTAATTGCAGGACCCATGGAAGTAAATGCACGTGAATGCAACGAAATCCGTCTCGTCGTCGGATAGAGGAAGAATTTCCGCAAGATTGGTAGAGGGTGGGTAAGCGGAGTTGGGGAAGAGAGGCTAGACGGCGTACTGCACTGGCTGCTCAAATTAAGTACCGCCTGGTAATTTGAGGTATTGATTTTTATAGCTTCTCCCGGTAGGCATACATTAAAGTTCCTCCTCTTTGTCTCTCACCCCTGTAACACCCCTTCGCGAGTTACTCTTCTCTGTGGGGAGCGACATGAACAGTAACGGCAGTGCCTGGCGATCGTCCGACTCCCTCTCCACTTTCATCCCCCTTTTTCACCCTTTTCATGAAAATTCGCGACGATACGTGCTTCTTGCGTGGTGCCGCTTACGTCCCTCACGTCAATTAAACGATTCTATACGAGGAAGAATTAATTTGCGTAATAAAGCACGATCCGCAGCAATTAAGCAAATCCATCCTATTCACGGTGCTCCGAAAGAAAAATTCACAGTTACGTAAGTTCTCGAAGTAGTTCTCTCTCTTTCTCTCTTTTTCTCTCTACTTCTTTACTTCACCGAATAATTTAATGGTTTCGATATATGCATGAAGCACAATTTATTTGTACAATTTGCAACCATTAATTAAAAACAGTCTGAGTATTCTTGTCTTTATGTGAAATATGTATGTGCAGAGAATTTATATCTTCTATACAGTAAATCCGTGAAAGTATTCTATCGTTTTATCTGTCTCTTGACATGTTTATGAAATCTGCGAGAGATCTCGCACAGTTGAAATTATCTTTCATCCATGACAGTCATGATACGGGCAAGAAGACACCTAAATGAAACACATGACGGTGAAGTTACTGAAGAATGAAGAAGGTCAGGGGTGAGAAGTTCGATGGAAAAGTGGTCGGATGACACGTGATCCGGTGGTAAAAGACAGGGAAAAGGTCGCGGAAAGCCACGAGCGGAGGCTGTATACGGTCCGTTTACTCTTCCTCCGTCTCGATGTCGGTATATAGAAGCAAAAAGAGAGAAGAGAGGAGGGAACCTCTCCCGTTCCCAGTTCATATGTGAGCGTCGATTTCGCGGTCCGCTGCGCCGCGTGAGTGGTTTGCTTGCCGCTTAAAAGATCCGAGACACGGCCGCAGCGATGGGTACTTGACACCGCGCAAACTCATTTGAACAACTCGGCAAATCGCCACGTACAAATTCATCGTAAATCATTATGATTTTTAAGAACATCTTATAACCAAATTTAATCAAATTTCTGAAGAACTTAAAATTTAATTATAGACAAAAAGATATATGTAAGTCTATCTTTGCAAAAGATGAAAAAGATATTGTTTTATATATATAATAGTCAGTAATTCATGTATTTGTTCTTTATTCGATATAATTGTATGCTAGATGATCGCGAGTTTATTCACGTAGAGCGTATTCATAGGTAATACAAATTTATAAATGTACAATTTTGAAAAGATAGGACGTTTAGTCATGGTACTCGACGTCATGTACTATACTAGTATAAAGGAGATACCGGATACATAGGTATAGTAGCAAGGTGAATAAAAGATTCCTTAAAATGATTTGCCCCGACAACGTACGTATTACCTGAGCTTCTAAAGGCAGCGACGTAAAGGCTAGAGCGTCGCACCTGTTGCTTCAGTTCTCAGCACCAAATCGAAGACCTCGGCTCCGACGAGATACCATAAAATGGAATTTCATAAAGTGGAGAAGCATCCGCACAGTTTGCCTGCGTTATATATATTTTCGCATGATACATACACGCGTGCGTATACACGAGAAAACGTGATTTTAGATTGATTTATAGCTTTGATTTATCTTTAATTTTGTCGTAATATTATTAAAACGTTGCAATTAATAAATTAAACGCAAATTTTATTTACAACAACGTAATAATCATAACATATTTTCACATGATTACATCATAGCTAAGAATAAGACTAGAATAAGAATATAACTAAAATATTATTTTATTGTTGTTTTCTCTATTAAATTAATATTTAAAAAATTTGCTTAACAATTATTATTAAAAAGAAAGACAAATAATTTATATTTAATTTAATTTAACATCACAGTATTTTTGTAAATACGATTGTTATTTACAAAAACATATATATAATTTTATTATATAATTTAAATAATAATTTTATTACATTGTGTCAGACTTGTTGTAAAATAAAAATTGCTGAAAAATGGATGAGAGATCTTTTCAATATCGTGAGAAGAATGGTTCGTTGGTACGAAATGCATGTTCGTTTGAATCCATCATTACCTGTGCGCCGTACGACGTACCTATTCTACGGGACGAAGTAAAAAATGCTGATGCCAGGCCAGCGTGGGGTCCGGGGCTTATGCACGCTTCAGGAACCCGGACACTTCGGATTTAACGGAGAACTCGCACGAATAAACAATCGTACCTCCGTGGGTGCTGCCTTATTAAAGGTCGTGGAAAAAAAAGGCTCGACCGTGGCACGCAAGCGATTAATGTCGTCCGGTGATAAGCACGCTAACTAAGGGTGCCGTAATTAACGCGTCACCCCGCTCGCTGCGCCGTCCACGAGATTATTATTCTCGCGTGAGGACTGTCCCGGAGACATAATTGAGATATATCGCGCGAAAGGATCAGACGAACGCGAAGCCGATATTTCGAGGTGAGCACACGAATCGCGCGTTTCAATTACGGAAATCTGCGAAAAGATCAAACGGGTGAAAACCGGCCTCGGTAAACCGCGATTCCTAATCACGACGAGTCGCGCAGTGCGCAGGATGCGTCAAACATCGGAACGCCGGATTCTTCGATTCTTTTTCCAACGTACAAGAAAACGCCGATCAAAATCCATAAATTCAAGTATATGAATTTTTATGCGAGAGTTAAACAAAAGAAGAAAGCTTCATGTGAAAACCTTCGCGAAAGGAGATTTTTTTCAAAGAATTTTTGTAACATTTCGTTCATATAACTTTTCTGATACTTGACTGAACTTGTATATTTCAAATTTAATTATTTTCCTTCTTGTTACACACAAAAGACTGGTATTGTTTGATCCTGAGGTTAGATGTCGCACCTCTTTAAAGGGCAATTGGTCAGGAATGAAGCATACCATTATTCATGTCTTAAGTCACTCTCTCTGTCCGTTTACAAAGTTTCCTCCAAATTGATGGCTTCGGATCAGTCGTGTTCCCTTGCCTAGTCAGCTATCTCCGTTAAATTCTCACGTTTTGAATCAATCGTGCAGTCGCTCTAATCTCGCGTGCGACAGCCTCCTTCGATCCATCGACCATTCGACCACGGCATCAGATTTTGTCTCCCGTTTTCCGAGTCTTCGAAAAATAGGTAGTGTCATTAATAGCGCGACGAGCAACAGGAAATCCGCGTTCCTGGCGACGAAAAACCTGTCATCAGGTTGGCGACGGGTACACATAACCGCGAAAGAAATTGCCGTCATTCGTAAGTAGTAATCTTTCCGCCCAGGCAATATATCCATTATTTGCCGACGTGGTATTTCGTACCGAACTGCGTGGTGCGCGACTTTCGCAGTTTCCTCCTCGTCTTTCGTCCCATCTCACGCCCGTTCTCATCGCGAAAACGAGCGTAGAGTATTTCGTAATTTCACAAAATTTCTCACGCGAGCGAGAAAAATGGATGTGTGATTTACTTTGACATATCTAAGTCTGTGAAGCAAACATCTCTCTAAAGTAAATATATATTTAAGTTTCTGATATTTTTTTTATCTCAAATCAAACTCGTTCGAGTTTAATACACTTCAAGTTTTAAAATAAATACATAAGAGAACAATATTTTTATTTGTCTTTACACTTGTATTTACAGGTGTTATTCTTCATTCTTAGTTCTCCTTTGAGAATCTGAGGAGGTCACTTCTATATCCAAAAAAAGAATAACACGACTCGGGTTGAAAATACATCGAAGCGGGCACGTGGATTTAAGTGCTCGTTAACACGTGAGCATCGAAAGGTTTCGTCGTGCTGACGGCGAACAGGTAGACTGCCCATATAGTCTTGAAACACACACGCGCACGCGCGTGTGTATGTGCACATCGTGCATCTGTATTCAGGAGGTGGCGCAGAGCAGGTTTTCGAGCTGATATCATTTGTATCTACCCGCGGCCACGACCCGGAGGCCTCTCGCACCTCGGCGTTTCCCTCGCCTCCTTCGCGGCTTCCTTATCCTCGGGGATCGTCTACGTGATATTTATTTCGCGTAGGCTTCCCTCTGACTTTATATTCGGATACCACGTATGCTCTTAATGGTAGTAGTGCATCTCGTTATGCACATTTGCGCCTACGAGATACGTCATTTAGCCGAGATAGGTGCGGGACGGGCTATATCCGGGATAATTTAACACTTGAAACCGAGTCCGCGCGTGGCAGTTGCGGTTCTCATGCGTGCATTCAAACATCAGTGCGATATCGCCGAAAGAGAATGGAAAAGAGAGAAGAAGTGCTTGTATTTTCTTTCCAACAACAAGTTTTCACGTTACATCAATTCTCATTAATATATTTTTACATAAATACCTGATAATATTTGGTACTTATCCTTATCCTATTCCATTATGCAGACCGCATCATTAACTGTTTAGCTATCTTTTCACCGCAACTTTCACGATTCTGTAATGTAAAATATCCATGTCATAGAAATCGCGTTGTTTTTTTGCAAAAAAATATTTGAAAAGTCCGCGTAGAAGCAATTCATATATATGTTTTGAAATGTATTACGCAGATCCAAATGTCAATTTTGATAAAAGATATAAAAATTATTTTTACTTTTTTTCTATAATAGTAGTAATTAAAAATTTTAAAGTTCTTAAGACTATTGAGAGTGTTTACGTCATCATTATATTATCCATATAGTTATTCCATGTTTTAGTATTCTTACGATTTAAGCGTCACGGTTATCCGTACTGAGATCCTCTTCTCCTCGAAGAGAATCTACCGGACGTATATCACGTCAGAGCTGCATTCTGATTTTATTTGAACACCGGGCCGGAGTATCGCACGGTTGCAACGCGTCCTAAAACGTCCAATGTGCAACCGTGCTTTTATCTGCGATAACTCGGTAGTTGGACTTTCGACTCGCGTAACGTAACACCTTAAACTCATACGCTCCCATATGCGTTCACGTGTGCACGCATACTCCCGCACGTGCACAATAAACCGCGAGCTTCAAGAAAGCCAAGGCTGTTTATCTCGCGAACGTCGAGAAGAAAACAGCACGGAGCAAATCATTCTTCAAAATTGTTTACCGATATATATTGGTAGAGGACTATACACGTTTGAAAAGAAATGAGCATTCTTTTGACAAAACGTCTCAACGCAATACGACGCGATCGAGTTTGGAAACAGAGTTGTAGAAGGATCCCGCGATCGGCGTCTCTCTCTCCTTTCAGATAAAGCGAGAATTAATGCTTCTAGCAAAATATACAATCGAAAAATCACGGCGCGCCCAGAGATTATAGTCCATTTAGCCTAATGGTTAAGGCAGCCCTGCACGGAGGGCGGGCCGCGGGAGAAAGATGAGGCCGCGTCCGCGATCGTGACTGCCCGTGACATACACGCTCACGTTATACATACATCTCTCCCCCGTGTTGCCGCGCCGCGGACTTTCCACGGCGAGACGAGGCATTCGGTTACTACAACGATCATACTACCGATGAGCGCCGTCCTCGTTCGGCCGGTGAATCCGCCTCGCACGACCGTGCCGATAAAAGTCCTTATCCGGGCGTATCATCGCCGTTCTTGAGCGAGCTTGCTCGCCGTTGCGCGCGAGGTGACGATAAAAATTATTGCAGGGTGGATCCACTCTGCGCCGAGGACCTCGCGTGATTTTCGATAATTAATCGGGCCTTATGCGCTCACGTTACGCACCGATTCGTTTTTAAAAATATTATCCGTCAGATTAAATCGGACGCGCCGGTATCGTGTCCGTATTATGTTCGATCACACTCGTATGCTTGCTTGGAAAAGTAATACGTGTTTAGAGCTCAGATTCTTACTTCGAGGCTTCTCCCTCGACAGTCGCGAGTTATTATCGCCGTAATGGCCGTTCCATTGGCCAACGAGCTATCGACATCTAAGCATCTCGCGCGAGCGGATGATAAAGAGAATTATTGCCCGAGCGATCATGATGCCTGCGGCGTAAATCATACATCGTGCGACTGCCGAGACAAAAATTACGAGCGCAAACGTTCCTCGCTTTCCTTCAACGGGCATCTCCTTCGCTCCTTTCCATGAAAGAGCGATGATAAAAATTACACGAAGCCGTGGTATACTCCGCAAAGATTTCAACTTTATATAGATTGCGTTGATGCGTACTTCGGATCGTCGGTGATCCTTGCAGAGTACACTGTAATAACTTTTTTGTTATCTGCAATAGCGAAGTCGTCCTGATTGCGAAAGATTTCTTGCGCATCCATTCCGTGTGCCTTGTAATATTCAACGTCCGAGCACGGCGCATTTAATCGGGTTGCCTTCATAACTATAGAGCGATGTAAATTATATAATGTAAAACATCAATGTTGAGACAACTTTGTCGATTAATTTGTTTTTATCACATTTGATATTTTTGATATTTAGAAATTAGCATTATTGATAGAAGTTCCAAAAAGAAGGGCAATGTTTGACTGCAAACTGGCTATACAGTTCTTTATTTATGTCTACAACGTTTCGATTATTGGTTCAAGTCCTTTTCAAACGTAATAATATATTTTCAAACAGCGTTACATACCTACTAAAAGGAAAGGTGTTACATTATTGTTGATTTGCTACAGTTTTATAATATATTAATTTAATTTATAATATATTAATTTATATTAATATATTATCAATAATTTATAATATATTAATATATTAATAATAATTATATAATTAATATATATTAATATATTAATATATTAATTTATAATATATTAATTTACAACTTATAGAGGTTGTGTGTTAAATAGAGTCCTTATATAAAATAAAAATGTTGTAGATTACATTACATCTACAATTACGTTGTAGACATAAATGAAGAAATTATATAGCCAGTCAAACATTACCCTTCTTTTTGGATCTTTAATCACTGGCGAAGAGAAGATTTTTTTCATATATTTTTATTGATAGAAGGACAAATACTCCGTGCAACATTACGTTCAAATTTGATAACATTTCTATTTTTCAATTGATGCAAGTAAAACCGTTATGTAAATTTCAACGGTATTCAAGCGAAAATATTATAATAAATTTAACGTCGAGAATATCGAATAACGCACGCGAGGGCGCAATTTCGCAATTGTATTGACCACGACAGTGCCACCGCCATGTAGCTCTTGATCGAATTGCACCTTCCGAGTGCGGCCGATACGAAACCACGTGTCACGTATTATCCGCGATGCGTTTTCTCACGCGGCCGATGGAATCGATCGAGGCGAGAGATATCGGGGAGGGCAGGCGGGGAAGGTGAAACCGGATGAATAGGGGTAACACAAGATCTTCATCTGTAACATCGCAAATTGAACGAGGGTTTGCTACGATCGCCGAGCCGCAAGTAGTCGATGCATATCTACAGCGTGATATTGGCCGGTAATACACGTATCGACTTGATTTAAATTACTTCGTCCAGTTCCCTGTTATTTGCGACTCGCTGTCCTTTGCCAGTGATAAATTAGACGAGCGTTACGTGCGGATGTACACGGTTTCGAACGTTATCTCGTCGCCCCGTTTTTTTTCCTCCTTGTCGCGCTTGCCGCACGAATTGCATCTTGCGCTCTATAAAATACTGTTAATTTTACGCTAATTAGTACATACATGACTGCGCGCGATCAATCGCTCGAGGATTGCGTCAGAGAAAGCGTATAGATGCGGCGAAACATCGAGCTGGTCTCTCGCGCACGTACGTATGCTACTACGAAGCGTGTAAGATTTCCTTAATGGAACTTGCTGCGATCTGGTGAGGGCGTGATACTATTTCAATATCGGTCCGCCTGCGGTTCTTCTTATACATCGTTCCCTACTGTTGAAGATCCTTCAGCAATGAAGTACGTTCCATCGTCATGCGTGGTTTTCGCTGGTAGAATGAGGTCCTGCGGTCAGCAGCATTTGCCTTACGTTAAAAATAATTAATTCTTATTGCGTGCGTATACACTAACTAATAATTTTCCGCCCGATAGTTACGATCTTTGGCTGTACATGAGAGATATTGTGGAGACACATTTTGTAGCACTTACTTTTTTTTATTATATATTTTTGTGTCCATTTTCGCACAATTCAATGTTTTCTTTCTTTCAACTAATTTTTAAAAATTAAATCTCTCGAATACTTAATCTAAGTTTTTCGATCATTTTTCTAAAATTCAGATAAATTTTTATTAGGGAATAAATCGCTCCATTATTCCAAGTTCAATGATAAAGCATTCTTGCGTTACAAGTTACAGGAAGATTATTTTTGTTCCGTGAAATTTTCGCAAATTTTTCTACGTGGAAATTGCGTTTACTATTAACAGATATGTTTCGCTCCGTAAAATAAGGGATTGGCATGCAGATTGCGGCTCCTCGTCTTTCTCTATTGTTTTTCCTTGCACCCCTCGCCCTCCATCGTCGACGTGCTCTTTTCTTCCGTCACACGCATGCGGTGCCACAATAGATGTCCCTTTTGAAAGGTAACGGCATTAACTGTGAACGCACTAAACAAGTAGCAAATAGACAGGTAGAGGCGCAGTGCCTTAATTGTCGTTTTCCTCCTCGAGATTGTATGTCATGCCAAGCATGAAGTAACGTCTGCTCGTATGGAGAGTCATCGCCGAACGCTCCCTCTGACTCGCCGCAGAGTCAAATGGTTCATTAGTGCCTTTCCAATCTAACTTTCGAAATGCGCATTGAAAGTGTTCTCGCGGTCGAGATTCGAAATCGATCGCGTTACGCAGGTCACAAATGTGTGGGAGAAGGAGGGAGAATGTGACCGATGGCATAATAAAGTTCATATCTACAGAGAGCGATGCTACTTTAGCAGATTACTTTATTCCGCTAGTTGGATTTTTCTTCTTCGTGAATATGATTAAGAATCTGCCACACCATGTGCTTCTTTAAAAACCCGTCAACTACGCTACGTTTCTTTTACTAATATAATTTACGTTTCATTCCGAAGAAATTAATTTTTTTACTCTTGACAATTTCTCTCGATTTTAATCAATTGTCCTTAATGGTGGAAGAGTACGAGAGAAGTTTTGTGTGACGATTTTCGTCAAAAGCAACTCTAGAGATTTTCCGAGATGCCACGCTGACTCTCGTCAGACGTCGACCGTGACATAGAACTTGCGTGCCGATCGAAGGCATGGTCGCTCTTCTAACAGAGGGCAGAAGGCGCGGCGTCTGTCAGGTACGTTTAAAGACAAGTTAAAGACTGAAATTACATAGCGAAGCGCAATCTATCTAGTCTTGCAAAATTTCTTCCCACGTTTACGGACCTACCACCTACATCAGTCTAACATAGAGAAGACCTTTGTATTCATAAATACAATCCACTTCGTAGAAAGCGCTGCATGAGAGCAATAATAAATTCTTTAGGCATATTCTTCAGGGTTTCACTTAAAAAAATAAAGATTAATTCTATCACTCGTGCGTTCGGCTAGACTTTTACAAGCGTGTTCGCATTTACTTTGCCTCGCGCAAGCTGAAGTAATCGGTGGCGAATAGTAGCGGTGAGCAGCAAAGCGAGCACGTGAGGAAGAGACAGCCAGAGAGAGAAGTCAAACGGGGAGAAGCATTTAGAGTGCCGGTCGAGGAGCAGGGCGGAAGGGAGATGTCTTCTCCAAGCAGGCCCGCCGCCACCGTCGTCACCGCGGCGCGTTAAGGCCAGTAGATACGGGCCTAAGTCGCCGGACGCGAACAACGGACGTTCAAGCGGAGAGCTTAGTGATTACGAGGCTGATTGGCCGCCGTCGAGATGAGACGGCGGCGTCCGTCTTGTCGACCGCAGCTCGTGACAGAAGAAACACGCGCTCTTGAAAGAGAAAGAAAGAGAGAAGGAGCTTTTCTTATTTATTCGTATACCGCCGTGCCATACGCTGCCGCCGCTGCCGGCCGCGACTGCAACCGGAATATAGTGGCGTATGCGAGGGAGGCGATCGGGGGAGAAAGAAAGAGGAATATACCCTCTACCGCGAAGCCCGTATATAATTTCATATCGCGGCGACCCGGTGCGCCGCGTAGGGATAGGCGCCACGCCCACCTGTGTGTCTCTTGGGCGCCAGCCCAAGTCGCGTCTCCTTTCGCTGCACCGCAGTGCTTGATACCGCTGCTGCTGCTGCTGTTGCTCCCGCTACTCTCGGCTTGAATCTTTGTGCCGCTTCTTCTTTGCTGGCCTGTTTCCTGTGGACGATACATCTACGATATAAGCATTCAAAGCCAAATGTGGTATTTTTCCATTAATTTTTAGCTACAATCAACCGTGAATATTAGCAATTATTTATATATACATACATACACACATATATATACACACATATATATAGTATATGTGAGAAAGTGATAACAAGGTCTATGGAAAATTTTGTAAAGATGTAGAATACGAAAATATATGGAAGTATATTTCAAGGTTTGACTTCAGCAAAAGTACATTGAGGTCGCATCTTCATGCATTCGGTTTTCTTTTTTATCCGTTACTTATTTATTATACGGGCTTTCTGATCTCGCATTTCTAACGTCACTGTCACCACTCTATCAACTTCGTTCTATTCCACCCGTCACTCGAACCCGCTCAATTTCCGCCGCGAATACCGCGAATCTGCTAAACCGCAACGCGTGACGACCTAACTGCTTTTCGTTTGAAGCCTTAAGGCCGTCTCCGCGAAGCCAAATGGGTCCTTGTCCTCCCCTGTCTCTTCTCCGCTTCCTCTTGTTCGCCACCCGCGCGATTCTGCGCTCGATTCCATTTAGCACGACCCGCAAAATGCGCGAGTACGATGCCCCCGTCTCTTCTACTTGTCCTTCTTTCCTTTTTAAGTTTGTGTGAAGAGCTATTCTTTACCTAGTAAATGCGAACTTCAATAATTTTAATTTTTATAATGATATTTTACACATATACCCCTTTCTCTTTTATATACCTACTCTCTATTTCAATATTGTACATATATAAATTATCCGCCTTTTTCTGTTAATATTGTAGATAACACACATGCAGTGATTCTTAATTATGTTTTTTTTACAAATTTGAATTTGTCAATGTTCATATTTTTATACAGGAATAAGTATTTTAGATTTTGTAATATATCGAATAAAAGGAGAATTTTAGCTGTTTGGCTGATTCTCGTATGAACGTGAACTATTATTATATTTACGAGAATATATCTTTTATTAAAAAAATGGAAAATATGTTTGTTCATTAGAACTGAGAGCAAAGTAAAGAAAAGATGTGAAAGGGTAAAAGAGGATAGAAAGATGTAATAGCATGGTTCAAAGACCAAAGATATGGCCGAAATCTTGAGTCTCTCTTAGAAAGACGCCAGAAAGTCTATAAAGCACCATAATGGCAATTTGTATTAAAACGAGAATTCTTTGAATATGTAATGCGAGTTGACTTGAAAATATCGAAAGCTCTCTTCCTCTCTTGAAAATATTAAAAGGGGTCGTTTTATATATAAGAAATTGTGCATATAAAGCGCGTAATCTCGTTAGAAAATACCTTTAAATCTCATTAAATTATGTCGAACCTTTCAAATCAAATTTGAAGTTGTATCACTTCATGTGTATTGGACAGTGATTGAATAATTACTTTACAGTAAAAATATCGCTTCATTGATATTCGACATCTATGCTTCTATAAATAGGAGATCATAAAATCAATAATGTGATTAGTTAGATATATTTACATATCATCCAGTCATAAGCTCCATTCAAGACTTAGCGAAATGTCATCTTCAAAAAATGTCTCTTCAAGGCGTATGTTCGACGAGCAATGTACCTAAGCAGGTTATGATGGGTGTATAATCAAGCGATTAGCGAATTTCGAAAATAACGCGGAAGCAGCTGAAAGAAGCACGAACTCTCCGAGGAGGAGATAATAGAGGAAAAATACTGATTGAAGGATTTGCCTTTAATGGATGGAAATGAAGACCTTTCGCGAAGCCATCGCGACAACACGAAGAGAACCGAAGAGTGAAAGTGGTGTGCAGCAAAATATTAATGAGACCGTTTAGTTGATCGCTTGGTATGATGTGCTAGAGAGATTTGTCAGTCGTTTTGTTCAAGTAATTGTTCGTGCTGCAATTCGTAGCCGGAATTTGTGGCCGCGTGAGAGTACAGCGAAAGGACGAATGGCAAGATGTTGAGATCGATTGAGAGACCTTGATGGAATGCAGGTGAAATTACTCACAATATATATAAACATGTAAAGTATAAGAATAAGTGCGATCAAAATAAATATCTTACGTATATGAAAAAAACATATAAATGATCATGAATTTGAAAAATTCATAGGCTTTTTATAATAATATTTTAATCTTTTATGATTTTAATTTATAAAATGATGGTTTATGGTTCAACGAAGAGAGATGTGATACATTTAAGCACGATTTTTTCTTAAATAAAATTTCATTTCTATAAATGATCCAGTTAAGCATGGAGAGAAACGTGAGGTACAGTACATCGAGTAGGCAAACAAATTGCCGAGGGAGCGAACGGTGAGGAAGGGAACTCCTACGGCGCCGAGTTCACGAAGGGCGAAGAGACGGATAAAAGAAGGACGAAATACACGGCTGTAACACCGATCAAGAGACAAAAGGGAGGGCGGAGAGGAAGAAGAAGGGCGGGCGGTAACGTTCTCGCGGAGATACCAGAGCACACACGACGAGGAAGATTATTGTGTAGCGCGAGAGGGTAGGGCATGACCCTGGGCGGCCACGAAGAAGATCGGTACCGCGGCAGCCTCGCCATCCACGTCCATCCGCATGCGCACACGTGTACATGCGGAGCACACGTGTACATGCGGAGCACACGTGTGCTCCACACACGAGAACCGACACGTTTCACCGCAGTGAACATCAAGCGAGGTCACATCTTCGTGAAAGAGAGAGCGAGAGAGAGAGGGGGGAGGGAAGAAAGAAAAAGCGAAAGAAAGAGAGAGCGAGGAAACCATGCATCGTCACGGAATTCTTAATCGCCCTCGATCAATCTCGCGACGTCCGCGTTCGATAATCGCGGCTCGAGTCACTGATTTGACAGGTGCCGGTCGTTCGATCGTACTCTCGATCTATTCTATTATTTACATTCATTCTGTTACTTACATTGTATGATGTAAGTACGTAAATCATCGTCTATTCCATGAGATTTTGACAACTTTGTTCAAAAGTACTAAGCGACTGATTAGATTCGAAGGTTAGAGATTTATGCGAGAGATCTCCATCAAAATAAAATTTAGACGAAATCAATCGCAATTAAATCTAAAATTATGCTGAGTACAAAATATTTTACAATCAATACATTTCATAACCGTTTCTCTCGCTCATATATATATATATATATATATATACACAATAAAAAAATATCCGCGATATCTGTGCAGGCCAAAGATGTATAACGTTTACTTCTAATACGATTTTATGTTGGATTTGATTTCTGAATCTCACATACAGATTATACAAATTATAGCTTACAAAATACGTACCGACATTGGATTTTGCATTACATTCATACGATTCACATAATTGCGAAGAAATACATAAACATCGTGAGGCTCCAAAGAAATTGTGCAATACAAATGAAATTAGTATATCGCGATAAATGGATGATCGCGGTCCCATACCATCCACATCTCATAACTCATAATAGACTTTTACTTGCTAATATATCGTTTCAGCAATCTTTTATCAGTTAAATAATATCGTAATATACGCGGCAATCAGTTATCGCATCACATTGTTTTAACAATCATACAATTCTCACACATATTAATCAAAAGATGCGTAATTCGTGTTTCTCGTAACTACATTTCTGTTCAATGTGCCACCAATGACAAAATTATTGCAAAGTAATGTACGAGTTGTGCAGTCGGACGAGATGGATTCAACGTGCTCTCTCTCGCATGATACAAGAGGAACACGCGCGGTTCGGCGCGGTGCAGACACAGGCGTCATGAGAGCCGGGCAAACACAATGCCCGTCATGGATTTCTTAATCGGTCTCGATCTATCTGAACCATAATATATCTGTTGCGGCTACGGCTATCTGTGCTCGCTCGCGCGCGCGCGTTTTACATATGTATGCGATCTATATGGATGCGCATTTGGACGATACGTACGTATGTACACATACGTATGTGTACTCTGCATGCTCTTCTTGTCCAGTACCCCGCACTGCTTACCCCCTCGTTCCACGGGTCAATGGCTCGCTGCCTCGAATGCTCCGCTCCAATCTACTCCGGTGCTGTACTCCGCTTCGTACAATCTCCCGTTCCCTTCGTCCCTCGCTCGCCCGTCCTCTCCTCTCATCTCCAGCCGGTGTCCATCTCTTCGTCTTCTCCTTTACGTGTTATACAATGCTTCGCCTTCACTTGATTCGTTTGTTCTTTCCTTCGTTCGTTCGTGTTACTCTTGCCGAGAGCAGCCCGGCGTTTCGGAGACTTCAATGCGCGACAGCTCCTCTTTTCTCGTCTCCTCTCTCCGTCCCTATCCATTTCCTTTCGCTCTTCCGTTCCCGCCCCCACCCGCCAGGATACCCGCGCACTCCTCTCTTTTCCGCGGCTCCGTCCCTTCCCCTTTCCAATCCGGCGCGTTTCCACGGTTAACAGGTATTTTCGGAATGATGCCTTTCGGTTATCGATAGTAGTCTCTCTCTTTCTCTCTCTTACGTGTTAAGTGGATATCTCTGTTTCCCTTCATTCTTTTTTCAAGTAGTCTGACACAAGATGTTTCGTAAACATACAATTAAATCTGAAATTAATAATACATTTATGTATATTCTTTATCCTCTAGAGCTCTCATATTTTTTAGTATTTTATATTAAAATGGATCTTATATTTTATATTTTTATAATTAATGCATATTATTCTACTTATCCTAAATAACTTATAATTATTGCAAAATATATCACAAACCGAATCATCGCGGCAAACATCTAAAATGAATTAATCAATAAATATAAATTAAAACGTATTAATTCAAACAGTTAAAGTAAATACAATTTCCTGAAAAAAAATGCTACTTGTTTCATTTTTTCGACCGCAAATTAAACAACGATAAGATATATATATAAAGTATATATAAAATCAACGAATTGTCGACTCGGTTTGTCAGTCTTTAACCATAGTAAATCACTTAAAATTAACATCAATTTTAATTTTGTGGTGCTAATAAGTCCCCCCTAAATTAAATACAGAATTTTTTGCGAAAAATAATTTATTACCTCAGTCAAGAGAATCTGGAACTCTCTCATTCCGTGCGGACGTCATACCAATTCAACCACCGAGGCATGTAATAATATTTATTGCAATAAAACCAGTAACCTGTGAACGTCTCTAGGAACACGTGTAGAAAAGATTCCTGAAAAAATATTCAAGATGAAAGATCGATCGAGCGATTGCAAATGCGCAGGGGTATTTTTGCGCTCTGCGGGGATTTAACGATCTGGCGCGAATTAACGATGATGTTTCGATGGCCGCAGCGAGATACCGACTACGTTGATGGCTCAATTGTTTCCGACGAATGAACGATCGTTTTTACTGCCATGGCTGGCATCTAATTGCGTCCACGTCGCGGTTCCATCATCACGCTGGAACACTCGGCGTTTATGCTTCCTTCGGATTGTTGTAGCTCGTCACGAACAAGATATATATGTGCGATGACGTGACAAACGACGGTGCGGGAGTTGTGCATCTTCCCTTACGACGATCGCGCGTTTATATTACAATGTAACTACTACTAGTCGTTTTTAATGCCCCGCACTTTTCTCCCGTGACGTGCGAGATTTCGAATCGCTATGACCTTTTGTCGCACATAAAACAGGTCAAGTACGTGTGCGTATATTAGCCGCACTATGTCAACGGACAAGATGCAATAAATTTTAAACGGCCGTCTTGGTCCTACCATTGATTTACGTCTGCTCCTCGTCAAAACAGGTAAAAAAAATTATGTCTCTGAAGGAACGCACGAAGCACCGGAATCGTCTTTTCAAATGTCCTCGAAAGATACACGGTTCCGAGAGAGGTAGTATGCCACTTCTTGCGAAATAGCTCGTCGAGCTTCCCCGACCGTCAGCCAGGAAACGATCCGTACGAGATGGTCTTACGCGCTGGGACCGAACAATACACATCGTGTGCACCGGTAAGGCCGTGGGGATCAAAAGTGCAGCGTCGTGATTGCATCGGGTCCGCGAAAGAACAAACATCCACCGATACTTTGTACTTACACGACTTTATGAGCAATCAGCCGGCACTGCCCCGCGCAAATTGTTTGTTCCTCAAACCCATTTAGCTCCATTCCGTGAAATTCTACTCGAATAATCACAGCTTCAGTGCCTGCCAATTACGTTTTTGCGAAGCCGTACAAACGCGGCACGGTAACGTGTATATACGCGTTCGCCGCACATTGTTTCAAAGAAGTCTGCTTGCTCGCAGTATATGGATACGATATTGTTGCTCCGATTCGACGAAACCTACGAGCCAACATTCCGCCGGCTGCATTACGCGAAACCGTTCGCTTATGTGCACCTGACTGTAAGTAGTACGAATGAAATGGAGGGGGGAAAATATTTTTGCCTCCTATTTATTGAGGGAAACTTCTCGAAAAAATTGAATAAAGATATTACAGCAATCGTTTGTATTAAAACATTCGCTTCTACAGAGATTGTTCACTACCGAGAAAATTCACTGAATATTCTCTTTTTATCAAAGCATTTTAAGTACAAACTTTTCTGAAACATTACCGTGAGTCTTATGAAATTTGCCGATTGAAATATACACAGTAATCTTGTGAGCAGTGTCTTTATTACTCTTACATTTCAAAGCATTACACTTTATCTTGAATATGTTTGAGACATCAAATGAAGACTAAATCGATATCGCGGCGATAATCAATCTTTCACCGAAGACTGTATCACGGTGGTCGCCTTGATTGGGCGACGAAACAAAGCGTAACGGATGCCATTACTTCCTTTCGTCCACGGTTGTGTGAAACAGACCTGACGAGAGCGAATTCAACAACAATCGGAATGTTAAATGTCTTTGAAGTATTCGCCTCGACAGTTACCGAGAGGAGTCTGATATCGGTTATAGAAAAAAGAAATAGATAATCGATTGGAATGCGTCCATTTGATCTCTTTGTCGTATTAATCCGCGTATCAATTCTGCACTGAGCACATTCTAGGTTTGTTTGTTCATTACCACGGTTATTCAACTCACATAATGTCAAATTAACAAAACGTTCATCTGGACGTCGAAGACCTATATCATGGCTACTTTTATAATTATTCATGAAAAACACATATGCACGCAATCGGAATATTGTGATTTCAAATAATTGTGTCGGTTGTGTATTAACGATTTTTTGCTAACTAAAGTTTTACATGCTGTATAATCTTTGATATGCCCCGTTTCTGATGACGGCAAATGATATTTAATACCAGCACCACTGCCAGATAGACGCGCGAGATCGATATTTACCGGTAATAGCGCTGCCGCGTAACATCGAGAGAGGTCACACCATCTGAACTTCTGTCGCTAACATTAACAAGTATCATAGTCAATGTGCTTAATACTATGGTATTAACTTAACGTGCTCTAAGTAATAGCTAAGATAAGTCAAGCTTTAGTAGCGTGTTATTGAGTAGGCGTGTGACGTATTATCAGCGCAATTTATTACAATATATTGCGATCTAGCCGGTATTGTCCGATCTGTTCCGTCTGTAAACTCGATGAATTCTACATATTCTTATTAAACAAAGATTTCATGTGATACATCAAGTTCTAACTTTGTCGAGAATAATTACTGAAAACAGATATTTGACATCCGAAGTATCCCCTTTCCGTCAGAGTATCATGATATATTAAACTGTCTTTCTTTATATTAAGCAAATTTTATATATATATAAAATATATAAAATAATTACCGTAATAAATTAAATGAGTTGTACAAAGATAATGAGTGTAAATTTGTACATCGATAATTTAGGAACCGATAGAGCTCTGACAGGCATCAATTTACGATCGACGAATCGGAAATCCGAGACCGACCACAGAGGCTCAGAGGGGTTCGCGCAAAAATGAGAGCGATCTTCCGGATACGAGAAGTCCGCGTCCGATGTGCTCGACACGCCGTCCTGTTGCTCGTCCGTTGCGCGTCCTATCTCGGCGCACACCGGTGGAGAAACAAGAAACAAACTGTAGCATCTCGGGCCGGCCGGCGTGGGCTTCCACTTGTGGGAACCATCGTGCGCGCCGTGGCGTGCTCTCTGGACCACGAAGTGAAAGGTCTGACTCGGAGTTAACTGACTGACTCGTAGTGTATTTGAGGTGTACCGGCCGTGCCGTGTGGTGCAAGGTGATGTATCCTTCTACCGTCTTCTCCCGTGTGTACTGTAAAGAGTCTCAGGAGAGAGAAAGATAGAAACAGAGAGAAAGAGACGGGGGAGAGAGAGAGAGAGAGAAAGAGATATGCACGCACGTACGCACGTGCAGCCGCAGGGTGTGCGTAGGTACGTGGGTATGTGTATGGCTTGCGCGTTGTTACATATATACTGTACGTGCGTACGTAGTATATAAAGGACGTTACGGCCTCCATGGTAATCGCCCATAAACCACGAAACTATCCTTACATACGCGCCGAGCTATTCCCCACCCGCTTCCCGTTGGTCCTGCAGCTGCACTCAATCTTCTTTGTCTATTGGAATCGTCTCGGCTTCCGCGGATACTCGGGAAAGTGGATATGCAGGATGCCGAGGGCGCAGGAAGATGCGCGTGTAGCTTGTGCGTATTCGAACAAAGCCTCGCATTGTCCTCTTGTTAGAGCTTACCGCGAACCGCCGCGAATTCGGTGGTAATTAGTCAAGAAGGGGAATCACTCTGCTGGATACTCCTTAAGTTGTATGTGTGCTGCACATACTAGTTAAAATATCTCTCTATATTTTCATGCATCGTTCCCGGTGTTTTTGCACTGAAACTATTTGCCCACAAACTATCTACTGGAATAAAAGTCAGAATTGAAAATGAGTCTCACTTGCGACATTGCACAAAGAGCTAATAAGGATCGATTGTTCCACCCGGCGATTAATTTTCCCGTGAGTTGACTCTATTGTAACTACGTCTCCAGCGAGCTACAGCAGCATCAATTCACGAAGCTTCTCTGTTTAAATCAACATTTAATGATCTTACTCAAAAATTAACCACCAAATGATTATGCCCGATATGTGACACTTTTTCCTCTTTATAAGTTTCCTCGAGATGGTCAATCGATAAAAGGCCGAAGGCCAGTCGATTCGCAATCGCGTGACGTTTCACGAATTTTTATCGTGGGATTAATTTTTCGGAGAAAGAAAGAAAGACACGCTCGAGACGAACGTAGTGAAACGCGCGAAAGACCAAAGACAACGCCCTTAGGTATTTATATACGATGTTGGTGGTAAAGATGAGAAGTAAGAAGCGGGAGGTCGGGGCCCGGCGGGGGTGTGCGGAGGATGGTCGAGGGTGGCGTAAGGGGGGAGGATGGAGATGAGGACGAAGGCGTGGGTAGGGAAGGAGGGACAGAGCCGGCTAGGTATGTATAAGCAGAAGAAAGCGCGGGTCGATTAAAAGTAGCGAGGGTGTTTCTCCTCTCGTTACCGGAGAGCGAGCGAGTCGAGGCGAGGGAGAGATAAAAGCCGGGCAAGTGAGAGGGGAGGATCGAGGAAGGAGGACGTGGTGGAAAAAGGAAAGCAATTGCCTGGGAGAGAGACGACTTAGGGAGGGTGATCTAGATGGTCGCGAGAAACAGAGACGAAGGGGGAGTTGCGCGACGTGGAAGCAGGAGACCGCGAGACGAGGATGAGGAATATACGACTAGGGAGAGGCGACAAGGGAGAACGAAGAAAAAGGTCTGTAAAGCGAATGCGACCAAGAGAGATGGAAAGGCGCGGTTCCAATCCAAGAGGGTTCGAGAAACGGCGCCTTCGAAAGGCGAGGTGGGTGACGCGAGGGGCAAGGACCAACCGACTTAAGAATCTCGACCTTTATTTGGATTTAAGCAAGGAAAGGGTTGTAAGACACGTTGAGAGTTGGATGGGAG
This sequence comes from Crematogaster levior, assembly GCA_901521435.1. Lineage (NCBI taxonomy): Eukaryota > Metazoa > Arthropoda > Insecta > Hymenoptera > Formicidae > Crematogaster > Crematogaster levior. The sequence continues at coordinate 198,020 of CABEGB010000391.1, read as the reverse complement.
AGGACGGGGGGTCCCGGAGGGCGCGGACGAACTCACTTCGAGATGGCGAACGCATACGGAAGGAGCCCGGAGGTACGCGAATGTAAATTTTACGATCAAAGTGGCGGATTAATACGACGGCGATGCGCCGCCGTGCTGGTAGGAGGAAGAAAGAGACGTTCATTCGTAGAAAACACCCGGATTGGCGAAACACCAATAACGCTCTCGTTGGAATCGACTAATCTGTGCGGAGCGGTCATTAAAAAATTATTAACAATTCTCGAAGACGCGTTTTGTTCACGAAATATATCGTACTTAGAAAATCACCGTTGTTAAGAGTTGCTTCCTTATGCAATTAAAAAAAAAAGAAATTGAGAAAAAGATCAAAGACGTCACTGCTCTTTGGCCTTTAATATAATAAAGGATGTCACTGTTAAATTCAAATTGTCCATCTCGTTGCATCAGAGACATTGCGTTGTCTCAGAACACTAATATTTCATGGTTATTTTCTGTATTTCTTAAAGCAGAGATATCTACCCCCGAACTTGCCAAGTTTTTTCGATTGCTAATTAAAATAAACGTTCCGTGAGACAAATTCCTCTTCAGACAAAAAGGGAGGGGGAGGGGGAGGGTGAATGAATGAAGTTTGAGTGCGGAAATACTTTCCCGCATCTGCCGCGCTACTTTATCAAACGAATCATTTGAAAAGCGTGCGCGCCAATGTGAAGACGGAAGAGGGAATCACGAATTTCATCTCTAAGCCATTGCCGGCCGCAACCATCAGCTGCTTCGGAGTTAAACTTTAATTTAACGCATCACGGACAGCCGTACCCCCGCTCCCCCGCGTCTTCTCACTACTGTCGTCTTCTGCCTTGCCGTGGAACGTATCCCGTACGGAAAAAACGTCCACGTTTCATGTAGATTCAGACCGATGTGGTCTCATTCCGATTACCACTTCGCGCTTCTGTCTTCATGATCCAGTGCGTACGAATCGCGTCTCACGTCCCGATTGGTAGGTAGAACTAATAACACCTGCTGTCCACGATGATTAACCATTGATTAAACTCCATTCACGCTCGATCGATCGTTCACAGCTCTATCTGCACTATTCGCTTTCGATGAGTGAATACATAACTGCTTTAAGAAGAGATGAGAAAAATTAGCCATTTAATTATTTAATGCGTCATTTGATGATAAACGAACTGTAAAATCGTTAAGATTTGCTTGAAATATAAGCTCGCTTTTAATAAAGTCTGGAGTTTACAAGATTATTTCTGTTACTTTCATGTTATTTTCATGTTTAATCGGATGTAGAATGTTACATTGTGCAACAAAATTTTCACATTACGATAAATTCTGGCAGAAACATTTCTGAAATAACTTGAATTCAGATTTCCCGCAACACATCCTCTTATTATTTTAGAGCTCTATTTTCGGATGTTAATTCATTTGATTCATTCAGAATTAAAGAAGGATCTTTATGATTGTACGGACACCTCTCTCTCTTGTCGTTCCCATGAAGAAATCCGTCGTTGCGTTTGGTGGCGCGTTAATTGAACACGGTTATCGGCCTTCTTCGATCGATCATCATGACCAAAAATACACGTCCGGCCATGAACGAGCACTACTCACGTGTGCACGCTCGTGCTCGCGTAGCATGACTTAGGGGGACCTCGCGGCCGCCTGTAGTTCCTTTTAAACGAATTACCGCGATAAAGACTCCGACAAAGGTAGGTCTATGTACACTCACGCTCACGCTCATACATGACGTGCGTGCCCGTCACGTGCCCGTGTGCGTACACGTGCGTGATACATCCGTACGCTACACTCGGTTACATTTACCTCGTGCTTCATCTCCACCTTCTCTTCATCTCCTCATCCCCCTGCCGTCTTGGGTTTCTTCAACTTCGACCATGCGCCCTTTTCCTTCTCGGGGCCACCCTCCTCACACCAACATCCCGTGCCTTCGCGCTCCTTTAGCATGCTTTCTCGCTCATTTTCTCAAGCTTCTCCCCCCTCCTTTCTCTCTCTTTCTCTCTCTCTCTCTCGCTCTCTCTTTCTCTGTCTTACTATCTCGGATCTGATTCGATTTGTCGTACAATGCTGTTCACGATGTGATTACATGCCGGAGGTCCCTGCAGCCTCGGCGAGATGCTGAAGCTTAGGCGGCGTGTAAGTTTACAAAGTACGACGCTTCTTGGCACCCAGAGTGTCGGCCGGGTCGTCGCGCCGCGTGCTCGAACGTTAACTTTCGCGGGTCATCGAGTGCGTTTAGTCGACTATTTTGCAAAATGGTCGTTTTCATTCAACCACGTCAAAATGTTGCTAGAAAGAAGTAGGTTAATAAATAGATCACTTTTTTCAATTTTTAGAAGAATTTACGTTTTTTAATATGATTATTGATTGATAATGCGAAAAGCATTTACTAGCTTCGCGTTTTGTGTAATTAATAATCAATCTGAATTTGTTACAAGAACGTGTCTCTAGAACGTGTATAACTTGATTAGAAAATAATTAAATGTGTACCGAGAAATATCTTGAAGAAATTTAGAAGACGTAATATATTTATGCTGGCACAATTTTAGCATGTTAAAATGATACAAAACTAATGAGGAACATCAGTATCGATTTTTAAAACAGAACAAATTTAAAAATTGGATAATACAAAATATTTTGTTTATAAAGACACTTCAGATTGATACGTTTAAGAAAAAACTGGGTATATTTTTGCTAGAAATTCTACAATGCATCTGAATTATAAAGCAAGGAAAGATATTACGGTTAGTTAAGATATGAAAACAAAAGAGAAAAACGAAATGTCGATAGATACTCAACCTCAGTTTCGTAACAGTCGATGTTCAACACGATTAAGCTTGGCATGGTTCTTTCGCGCGCAACTTAGTCGAAAGCAAATCTCAGCCCCGACATAGTTCCAGTCAACCTGAGTTTCGGTCTTTTTAAACGGCGCTCGATACTAACGAGCGGCAACACGGCGCGGAGGTGTAACGTGGGTAGTTTCAAAACCGACTCGACGACGAGCTCGTAAGAGAGGGAAGGAAAAAAAGAGACCACAAGCATCGATCGATTAAATCGAGAAATCACGCGGCGGCGCGTCCGTGTCTGCTCTCGTGCTTGTCGTGCACGTGTGATTCGACGTGTAGCGACGGCCGATTGTTCCACGTTGGCCATTGTGCTGGGGACGTAAACCTATTCCACGCGCGGCATAGAGCAAAGTAGAAACGTCCCGCGGTGAAATCAATGACGCGGCATAAGAGGGAACAAGTATCGCGCCGCGATCTTAATTCATTTCGCTCGTGTGAGAACGTGTGTTTAATTTCGCGACGACGGCGAGATAGGAACGTGGAGCGAGGGAGAGAGAGAGAGAGAGATGGTCTCGACGATGACCAGCGAGAAACTCGTTAACGCGGCCGATAACGTCCGTTCGCATTATACTTTTCGATGCAGGGTCCGATAACGGGAAACATCGCTAGGCATGCGGGCCTAATAGAAACTGCCGTTAATTATAACACCAATGATTAATATGTTAAGCAAATGTGTCATATCAATTTTTTACTGATTTTATAAAACATAATACTGCAAAAACAAATCCGTGTTTACCTTACATGTTTTATCTTAATGATGTTATAAATCTATAATGTAATGTTGTAGAGCGAAAAAGAGAGATGTAATATATTCATGCACAATTTTAGTTATATTATAATAAAATGATACGAAACTAATGAGGGATATCAGTATTGATTTTTAAAACAGAAAAAGTTCAAAAATTGAATGGAAATGTAAAATAATTGGTCTATCGACATTTCAGATTAATACAATTAAGAAAAGATTGGATGTATTTTTGCTAAAAATTCATCAAGAATCCAAATGTTTTTTAAAATTGTTAATGAGTGTTACATTATTGATTTTAAAAATAGACGAGAGATGCGAAATCTATGTACATTTAACAATACTATATTATCAGCTTAACCATGTCGGCGCGTGTATTTGGTTCGTCTCGAGCGAGTAGCTTAGAAAGTGCCGGGTTAACAGGATTAAACGACAAGAATCCCGAGCGGGCGAGAAGAGCACCAAGCGCCAGAAAGTATCCCGTTCCGGGAAGACGCCGCGAGATGCTGAAACGCGATGTACGGGGATGTTCGGGGCCGATCTCTGCACGATTCGTCAGCAGCGCAGAAAATTGCGCTCACGTGACGCCGGATAACATAAATACCGTAGGCATTGGCAGTGCGCTGCACTGGGGTTGCTGGGTCGAAGGCAAGAGGAAGGTGGAGGAGGGAATATGGCTCGAGAGTTGAAAAAAAAGAAAACGGAGGTAAAAGGAGACAAAGCCACGAAGGGCGAGCTCTGAGAAAAGCCTTAAATCCCTGAATGAACCGGTCAAATGGCATCTTGGGCCGAACTGAAGAATGAATGGTTTGCGGAGCAGTTTAAGCTCTCATCGCAGTTCAAGTCCGAGCCGCTCTCTTACCTTTCCCCTTCGCTGGCTCGTTTCGTTCTTCGTTTCACCGTACGACCATCGACATCACCTCGAACAAGAGCACTACCACTTCGATCGTCCCTAATTATGTCATAACAATTTAACTGTACGTCCTTCGCCTCATCTTCTTCCCCGCTTCAGTCTGCTCTCGTAGAGTGGACCGCGCTTTCGCAGTGCGAATCCTCAGGGGTTTCCGTCCTTTCTTCACGGCCTGGTAAATGCTGGTTTTATGTTTTTGATGGACCTCCCGACGGAAATCGCGGATGCGCTCGATCGATGGATTTCACGCGCCGACTCGATCTCACACTATTCTCTTTAGTTTATTCTCGAAGACGGAATCGAATTAGACGTTAGAGTGTTTCTTGCATGAAAATAATATAATACCGTTCGCTACTTGAAATGTAATAAATCGCGAAATTATCCGATTAAATCGTGAACTTACGAGGCAAAGAAATCAAACGTAGAAATGTAGAGGCAACTGTATTTGTGTAGGAATTCAGCGAATAGAGTCATAAAAGTGTTTTCGATTTAATTTTTCTGTAGATAGAGATTGGGATAGAATATATTCGATACTCGAGAAAGTATCGTCCAGCTTCAAAGTAGGCTTCGTCCGAATCGTTAGTAATACAAAACATTGTATATGGAGAATTAGTAGGAATTGATTAACCATTCCAGTGAGGGGGAAAATATGATGTGGTGGGAAACGACCACGTGGTTTCCTCTCGCAGAAACCACGATTCGAAATCGGTGTGAGATCCCCCTACGATCTCCATTTCCTCTTCGCACCCGAACTTAGCAACGTCGGTCTTTTACCGTACTCTTCACATCCTGTATAAATATTAAATTTATGTCGCTCGATAAACTCGCGCGTGCAGGTCGATTCTCGCGCGTTTCATCGCTTTTGGTTGGACAATTGGTAATTTCATGCTTCGATCTTCCGATCTGTTGATCACATTCGGAAGAACGCCGTTCGTGACACCTTCGTAATTATTTTTCCACCGAGAACCGTGTTCCTTGCACAAAGGTCTTTTCCATGACGGTGATTTATTCTGTGCCTCCTCGTACTACCGCGTTTCATCAGCAGCGAACGAGTGACGAAGAGAAACTGACCGTTCGACCGTAGAGTTACACAAAAATCAATCCGCCTCGTCAAAAACAATGTCGCAATTAAGACATGAGATATCTCGCTTTTCTCGTATCGCGCGTGACAAACGATGACGAGCCTAAAAAGATTACATAATTTATTATAATCTCATTCTTGTAACATTTCCATTGGACTTTTACACGCACTCAGCTGTTACATTTAAATCTCATTATTCTGTTGCGTGCACCTAGTTTAATTCGATTTATCCTACGGGAAAAGACAGCTTTCATAAAACCACAACAGGCTGCCCTCCTCCATTTGCCTCTCTAATTAGTCCGCTGCGAGGGAAAGGGTTCGAGCCTCGAATAAGTCGCCGTAGGTGGACAGCGGCGTGTCCAACGTGTTCGTGGGCGGTACCAACGGGAGAGAAGCAAGAAAAAGTAGCCTCGCCCCGCTCTTTCGTATGTCTATATCGGTACGCTTTTTACCCCACATTCTCGCGGGCTAACAGCCGGGAATGAGACGACGTCGTCGTCGCGGTGGGTATATCCGTCACGTTTATCGCGGAGGCGTGCTACAGAGAAACGTGGACACGCATGCGGACTGTATAATCGCAAGTCGGGCAAAAAAAGAGACGCGTGACGAAAGCGGATAATTTCTGTGATCATGTCATATTTTCACGCGAGTATTCTTTCGAGAGATCGCGGTGTCATGCCGCGTCGCTTAGTGAGAGAAAAAACTACAGGATTCGACGGCTTCATCAGCTGAGGATTTACAGTTATTGTTATCGTCTCGCATGAATGGCAATATCTAAAGCACAAAGATTCTCAGACCGCATTATACCACATGTCACATAATATATTTCAAAGCGAAGGACATACTCACATTTACTCTCTTTCGTGGACTGTCGATGTAAAATATTCGACTTCGACGCGCTCGATCGTTTAGATTGGCTAAGAGACTTGTCCGAAGATCAAAGAGACGAGGAAACCAAAGCTTTCCACGTAATAAGATTAAAGGATCAGAAAATTCGGAGAGTCTCTTTCTGATTTGCGGTTAAAATCTCAGTTATCAAACTTTATAAATGTTTACAGCTTCACAAAAATTTGAACGAATTTCAAACAAGAGCTAGACTCGATCACATTTGTCGATAAGATTAAGATTTGTTCTAGCATAAAGATTCATCCCAAAATGTAAAGGATATTGGAGGGTACATTTTTTTTCTATACAAAGCCGCGTTAGCCTTTCCAGACTGTGAAACTATCGTGAACTCCAAGCTCTGCGTGATCGCTCGTCTATCAGACCCGAAGATAAACTTCGCAATCGCGTTAGAGATTCGTATATCGGATCAACTGAACGAAGGGAGTAGCGCGGAAGCGACGCGCCGAGGAAGCTCACACGCCGAGCCGCATTCATTCAGCGGGAGAGACGTGAGTTAAAAAGAGGAACGCCCGAAGAAGCCGAAGAGCAAGAAGAAGAAAAAGGGGGATGGCCGCCGGAGGGAAGCCGATCGATTCTCGTAATACACTCAGGCATGGTTTACTCCCTCATCCTCTGCTTCCCTCTCCTCCCCCACCTGCCTCCGGCTTCTATCTCCTGGACACGCATCAGTCGCGCATCTCGGCGTGGTCCGGGCTACGAATGAAGTTAATGTGAGGTCGTGCGAGCCGAGTGTGGGAAGCGCGGGACTCCGGCTAGCTTCTGGCCTGATCGCCAGGGTATATCGGACCTTAAGAAGCGTGGACACGAAAAAAGCGACACAGGAGGCTGTCGTTTTCGACGTCTTCGTCCGTATGACGCGAAGAGAATCGTCGCTTAACGCTCCTTGATGCGAGCAGAACAGTAATTCGCGGCAACCGTTTCGAACACAGTTTTCGTTATATCCTTGCATCACAAACTACTCGATATTTCCTTATGAATTCAAGATATCCTTTGTTTACTAATATCTTTAAATGTACTTTAGATGTCAAGCTATTTTATATAATTTTTATATAATTAGTAATAAGGAATGAGCACATGATTTATCTTTTCACAAATCTCTGTATTAAAATTGCTTTATATTTTATATTATCTCTAGAGAAATTCGTCTAATATGGCATAAAAAGTGTATCAATTTGCAAATAACTGGATAACGAAAAAGTGTAGAGTACACGAAACGATTAATAATTATAGTCTTCGTCATATTAAAAAAATCGTCAATACATCGTTCGATTTTAATAACTCAATCTACTCGAGAGATCGATACACTTTTCTCTCCGCATACGGAATCCCGCATGATTTTCACGGCTCGTTCAATAACGATCATGCGCGACCGTGTTGATTCGCGCGAGGACGTACACAAACGCGAACCGCCGACTTTCTTGTCACTTCGAATGAACTAACTCGAGCCTCGAGTCATTGACTCCGCTTCCGGTTCGGCTCTCTATCGCTCGCATTGTTATCCTCCGACGACTCTCTTCTCAGTCTTCTCCGTTCCCACCAGCTCTCTATTCTATCTTCAACAGCGTGTCCGTCTTTACTAGCGCATCTTCGTCCGTTCCATCTGCATTTCCTTCTACAAATTCATTGTCTCTTTCTATTCCTCCGGATCTATACCTACTAGTGCAGAACTCCCCGTAAAGATTTCTCTCTCTCTCTTTCTCTCTCTAAACATTGAATTATTTTCTTACTAAATGTATTTTTTTTTAATGTCTGACATATTAAAAGACAAAATCTCATAATATATGTTATTAGATATAAAAATATGATTCTTTTTTATAACAAGAATTTGGATAAATTAATTTGATAATTGTAACGAAAGATCATTTTCTTTGCCAGTAGAAATTAAAACTCAAATGAAAGGAGACTAGTCGACATCAAACTGGCATATGATTGGTGAGCTGCGAGCCGACTGGTTTTGTCAGACTTTAAACCGCAGTGATTCACCAACTTTTTTGAAATCTAGATTCGATTTCAATTTTAGGAGATTAATAAATAACATCTCAACTTGTGAGATGAAGGAATTATTGCGAAAAATATTACCTCAGGATTCGAATCTGGAACTCCCCCATTCCGTGCGGGTGTCATACCAATTCGACCACCGAGGCATGTGATAATATTTAATTTGATAATATTGACCTGCATACGGTTGCTTCTCTCTTATCATCTTCCAACTTTTTCTTTTTCAGTTCTTTTTAGAGATCTATCTTTAGAGCTACCACTATAGAAACATAATAGAGAACGGAGAAGGGCGGGCCTTGGTTGATTCCCGTGTCCACCCATGTACCCAGTGGCCGACGATGAATGGATACATTTCAGGGTTGTTGAATTAGTAACGCGATACCTGCCACCACGATTTACCTCCTGCATTCTCTCGCCTCCGGTATCATCATCTCGGAGAATCGACTTTTCCTCACCGATTATCATCTCCTCTCGCACTTGATATTCCTCCTTTCATTCGAACGTTACATTTTCCGTCGTCCTTCTTTATATTCGCTGCTTTCGTGCGGCATTTATAATGCTTTATGACTTTTCTATGTGCGATGCTCACCAACAACCGCGATTCATCGGAGTCTGCATGCGCATGTGTAACGTTTCTTTCCATATAATAGATTCCTAGAAAGCATACACAAGTTCGTCTCGATAATTCGCATGTTGGATTTTCTTGCGAAACTACGACAATTGTCGCAAACATATCTTTCTCTCATTAAAATTTTTAAACTTTTACTTATCTTTTACCATGTTTTTATTTTTTGTTTAATTTTCGAGTTGTATTTTGTAATTTCAAAAGTGTAATTTTTTCTTTAACTCATTTACTATCGAGTCATCAATTTGAGCCTTGATATCTGAATTCGCGGCACGTGGAGTAGAACCCAAAATAATGTAAAATCGATTTTATCGAAGAGGATGGAGACCTCGGTAGCGCGACTAATATTATCCTGCGCCGGTCATGTTATTTGTCACTCATATGAACCTTATAAAATTTTATCGTCCCCCACACACACACACATACACACACATATTTCCTGTATGATCTCTAGGAAAAGATATATATTTCTTGCCGGCCGGCAAAGGTCACGCGTTTCTTACTGCGGCAATAAACCGCCACATTGTGCGCAATAAATTCGCCACGCTCTTTAGACGCGTACATGAATTTTTTGAGCAACGGATTGATAGAATGTGCACAAACTCCACTTCATGTGCAGTTTGTGGTCGAAGCTGCTACATTGGACTCAGCAGTTTCCTACGTCGAAAAACCGTCGCTTCTCGCATCGAGCGTATGTAACTTTCTTATACTGTTATGATCACTACACACATAACTACTCCTCACTTTTTCACTCTGCGTTCATAATAATTATGGAACACTATGATTGTTCGTAATTTTTTTTTTTTTTTTTTAGAAACAACAAGAAAATTCTTATCATGTAGCTGCGGATAACTGGCATAATTATACGCGACCTTTCGGAGAAAAAGCTCGACGCGACGAATTATCGCTTCTGCACGCATTATATATAAATAACTCCGCTATTTTCGTGCAATTTAAAACATCGTCGTTTACCGTGACTATCCTTACAGTCAGGCCGAATTAGATTTTTGTTTTCTTTTCAATTCTTCTTTTCTTTAGCATCCAATGCCGAGTGGATTGCCCTTGTGCTGCTTGCATGAGTGTCGTGGGTAGAACAATGTGGCGTTTCTGTATCTTTTTCTTTTCTACCTTCTTTTTACCGGTTGCACGGGATGCGTATAACAGTGCATGAGGCCTAGCCTACGGGTTTTATGGCCGTGTAATGGGCCCCTTAGCCTCTCCGGCAGGGAAGCATCACGCAGAAATACAGAGCGAGGTCCCAATACTCACGCTCGTCGGTCTTTTCTCAGTTGTTACATACGCATTACATATTTCCCCGTACGAAAACCTCGTGAACATCGTCGCTCACTCTCGGTCTTCTATTTTCTTGGGTACATGGGACCTTGATCAACATTACTTATAACAAAGACCTCGGTTTGTAATGTCAGGTACCGTCGATTCTAATAATTCTTTTTTGTTCCGATTGATTTATCACGGTACTAAACGGCAAGTGTAAATAATAATGCGGGAATAATCCGATAAATTTGTTTTGCAAAAATTGCAATTTTTTTATTAAATATACAATAGATGCATTTTTGTGGATTTGATAAAGTCTAATTAGTATTTTGTGGAAATTTTCGCTGAGGAAAATTCCAGATTTGTCAAAGAATTCATTAAAATCGCATTCATTCGGTGATGAGACAACTGTATCTCGAGTACTTTCCCGAGATTGACGTGTGTCTAGCAGTCGTTACGACTGCGATAAAGTATTTATCCGCGACCGCGTTGCATCGCGATGCACTTGCAGTCGCGCATACCGGATACGTGAAATAATTATGCGCGCGTTTATCTCATTCGACAAACGATTATGCCGTCTGCAATTCTGCGCTCCATTTGTAAATGCCACGTTTCGGGAACGAGAAAAATCGACATGGTTATTCCAGGAAAAGCGGATTGCGTCGTTGTCTTAATTCTCGTAGGGATGCGAATAAACGAGTGATGGGCTTTACTTATGTATCGGATTCCCGTTGACGAATCGCGAAGAGAGACTCGGGGCTCGTGCCTACGCGACGCTCCTAATGCCGCTAATTGCTTTCACGCAATTAGAGAGTCGAGCAAATTCTCATCGTATGTCCCGCGCAACGCGGATTTCCGTCGTAGCGTATATTATTTTTGGAAGCACGATTCTTGAATAAACGTCGGGACAACCGCTTATAAAAATATCATAACGCCCCGACGATAACGTTGCAGTCATGCTCCTGAACGCGGCTACTGGAAAAGAATGAGCACCGAAGCTAACGATAGCGATGTTCTCGCGCCTCGTTATTTCTCCGTAAAATGAGGAGGAACCTCGCGGACGCGCATGAATCAGAAATACGAATCGGGCCGTGAGCAAGTAAGAATTTTGCGATCCTGTGCTGAACGGCGACGCGATTAACATAAGACAAAAGCGTAGATTTATTTTCGCAATAAATATCGCGATATTTCTTACAAGGTCGTAACGTGTTTATATAGTAGCAGCGTTTATTATAATTGAAAATATTTGCAAAAATTATAATTATACATACATATAGAGAAAATAATGATTTTATTCACGAATCAAAAGATTGTATTTATAACGTAAAAGTAATTTATTCTCTGTTGTTATATAAAAAAGAAAGATAAGAAATATTAGAAGCTACTGCACATAATTGACTACTTTGAACATTGTTACGTGTGACTAAGTGACAAACGTGTCTGAGTTGATGAATCTTTTATTTGCAAGCTATAGCTGAAGTCCTCTTACGCATCCGTTCCGTCTTATGTACTCGACACTCCACTAAGACTCACACGAACGCCTGATACTTGGTGCTCGCATGAAAGTTCCCCGCGATCGCGCGCGTCTGTGATCCGAGAAACGTTTCTTCAGTAATAATCGTAAGAGCGCGAGAGGCATTCCGCGGTAACGGTAATAACAGTAGGTTCGAAAGTTCGACGTCATTATCCGCCTTCGACGAAAGAGCGCACGCGCGATCGCTTTGCACGAATTGACTTTATCGTCCTCGACGACGAGGACGAGGGACGGGGCGCAGCTCCGGGAGAGTTCGGATCGTGAAGGACCGGCCGATCATAAGTGCACACCGAGCTCCGCTCCTGATTTTCCATCGCGAGCTTTTGTGTGTGTGTGTGTGTGTAAGCGCGCGCACTTATGTGGGTGGTTGAAAGGTGGAAGGAGGTCGGAGGTTAGTCGTTAAGCCTCAGCGCCAGATTAGTACCGGCGAGACCGAAACTTTAAACGAGATCATTTCTTAGCTTAACCCCTTCCCCGCGTTGCTCCAAATCCTCGATTTAAATCCGCTAATTGAAGACCGGCCCAAACAGCAGTGGATTCTTACTCCGCCGCGATAATTCTGGCGACGATGCCGAGGGAGCAGCGGGAGACAAACATCGACGTAACTCATGAACGCCGCCAACTTTCGTGCGTTACTTTTTAACTGAATTAACATAGGATCTGCTGATTTTCTAATTGTTCCTCGTGCAAACTGTGTGACTTAAGAACTCGCGGTGCGTATGCCGATTGAATTAGGATCGTAGATTACCGAAGTTAATAAGCACCGTATAAGTCAGATAATTAGAAAAGAAGCTTTATTCCATGAGAATGCACGAAAAATATCACTGTGCTAATATTAATGATTGTCAGCAAGCTATTGCTTAATTTTCGACAGTTTCTTTACATAGAAGGAGAAACGTCGTCGTCTGAAACACGAGTAAGAAGCACAATAGTCTACGAGTAGAGAAAGTATACTTTTCAAATATTTTGCACAAGTTCCATTTCTGATATATTTAAAGAGCATGCAGCTTAAATATTTTACAAAAATAATCTTACACCGATATTCTGTCGTACTTTGATATCTCAATAATGAAATATCACTTTTAAATCTAATATTGGCGAAATTTCTTTGTATATGTAAAATAAACAAATAATGATTTAAACAAAATTATGTTATGGGTTTTAAAGGATTTTAAATAAAATTAATGTTATTATAACTGCTAGTAATTGAGACCTAATAAGATTTATCCGTTTTTTTCAAAAACATAACGATGCGGATATCGAAATATTCAAAGTTTTCTGCATTAGCTATGTTGACTTTTAACTTTTTCTCTTAAAGTAAATTTCTTTTTTCTTAAAGTATTTTTTGTCTTCCTAAACAATGTGAATACTTATTAACTTAGTTGCTTATATGCTAACTTCTAGCTTCCGCAGATAAGCGCAGTCAAAATTTACATTTGTGTACTTGCAAAGATAAATAAGTATACACAGTTCGATTGTATTTAATATAATTTTTGGACTTTAATGTTTTAAGTTGTTATATGAAGAAAGAGAGAGAGAGAGAGAGAGAGAGAGAGTTTTAGTTTTGTCCCAATAATACTATTAGGGAAAATATATGTACATATGTACTTTTTAAATTCATCAGTAGAATCTATTTGATCATTTGATCAAATATACGTAGATCATTATCGAAAAGTAATTAAAACATATATTTTTTCTGCTTTTAAACAATAAAATTTTTGGGACATTAATAATTTTTTGAAATTTACATGTTAATTAGGTTACATTTTACGTAACAATTAAAAATGTTTAAAAACATATTTTTGTGAATTTTGGTACTTAATTGTTTCATATATATATATATATATATATATATATATATATATATATATATATAAAAAATGTATATATATATATATATATATACATTTTTTTAACAAGGTAAATTTATTACTTTAGTAACATGTGAATTTTTAAAAAATAAATTGATCTTTCAAAATTAATATTGCCACTCTGTTACTATTACGGTTAGTTATTAAACTTATTGAACTTTTTGTTATAAAATAATGATCGCGGTATCTACAATATCTCAGAAATTATAAGCTTTTTTGAGGAATATTCAATTTTACCTACTATGCGTCTCCGTGTCGTCTCGAGTCTGCGAGCAATCGCAGCCCTGCGGTTCTCTGTGTGTGAATGTGCCCCGATTAACCGGCCGACGGCCATCGGCCATCGATGTTCGCTCGTCCGATCCGGTCGTCCAGTCCCGATATCCGAAGCAACCAGGTAGCGCTTAGTCATGCTCGGTGTTCCCAGGCGAACGGCGTGACCACCAGAGGAACATGCGGAAAGTATATGTATTATACTACATAGATAGCTGTGTGTCAGGTATAAGATAGAGCTGTCTGCTTTAATTTTAATTCCAGGACTTTAACACTAGATCGACCATTAATTTCTATATTATTTAATTATATTACGTGTATCTTTAAAAAAAGAAAGACAGGAGAAAGTAAGTTGATTAAATCGTTTACGTATTGCAACCAAATATCAGAAGGCACAAGATTGTTATAAATTTGAGTAATTTTTATAAAAAATTACAAACCTGTCATTTTGATTACTTTGGTAGTTGTAATGTTAAATCTTTAAGAACGACATTTTATGACAATATATTATATTGTACATTTTCACATTTGTCATTAAGCGAACTTGGATTAAATTTTAAGAGAGCAAAATCTGCTTAAATTTACGTGAACATTGTTATTTAACTGTAAAACCCGTCGGTTTGCAAAGACTCTTTCACTTCTGACCGTCTTTTTGTATTTGAAAACTGATGCTCTAATTTTGTCGAGAACAAATTCCTTGATCAAATTTGTTATTAAAGTTAAGCCGGAGGTTTTGGGACACCCTGTACCTTGTACGCATATACATATATGTACATATGAAAGTATAAGGCGCAAACGTACACGATCAGCAGCGTATTGTGCGCGCGGACGTGTACTCGAGCAGACCGGAGCGGGACAGAAATGAGAGTGAGGGTGGGAGAGAGAGATGGACACAAGAACGGCGGAGATATTCAGAAAATAGTCGGAGGGGTCAGGTGAGAGATGCTGCGCGGCGAGAGGATGACCGCAGCGGCGTGCCGGAAGCGAGCAGGTGGTAGTTCCGCTCCATCGAGCGCTGTTCCGCGCCATGGCCACTCAAGATCGGCTCGGTGGACTCCGATGGCGATTCCGTTCGGATTCGCATCGTATTTGTTCTCGACGGCTGCTTTTAATCGCGGAGATTTTCGTGTGTGATATCATTCCTCTGGAATATGATAGGAATAGGAATAGTTGCCGGCCGTCTAACTTATCAAGGTATTCGACTATTACGTTATGATAATTCTTCATGATGACACGCAGTTATTGAGCATCAATAATTTGTATTTTTTTTTAAATAATCGTATTTATTATAATTTAATAATCGTATGCCTGCGTAAGCACATACCTCGTTGTCTCGAACACTTGGTCGATTGAAATAAGATATAAAGTTCGAGCATTGTTAACTTGAGCGAGCGACAGTCAAGGCGCGCCGCGAAGATTTCTATAGTCACCTCATAACCCACCGGGCTCTCCGGGCCTTTCTCGCAATCGATAGCGGACTGTAATTTAATTACCTTTTAATGGAAGCAACGTACTCTGCAATCGGTAGCGAGAGAAACGCTAGGGTCTCGTACATAATTTTTAAATTTCAACAAAGTTAAATTGGGGCCAGATAATTGAAATTCCACTCACAATCGCTCCTTATTCTAGCGCACAATATCAAGGAGAAGGAAATTCGAGGCGCACCGGGAATGAAGCGCGAGCAGCAGCGGGAAACTGGTAACGAATGTAAAGCATAAAAAAGTCGTGCCTACACACTCGCGCAACGACACGGCTTCAGTAAACAGGAATGTCGTTGAAAAATGAAACGCAATAGATATAAATAGATTCTTAATTTTAATACGCTGCAGCCTCGTCGGAATTGCAAAACGTAACAAGCCATTATTAATGCAATACTGTACATGAGCATGGTTTTTGCGATCGAGCTTTCAATCAAGATATAAGGAATAAATAACATTGCCAATAAATCTTGCGACCATCCTTTTCTCCATTATTATTAGTTTATCTTATCGACGTGATCGCACACACCTACACGGAAAAAAATGATATTGTATCAACAGCATCAGTGTAGTTAAATGAATTTAGTTGATGCAACATTAATATTAATGAACAAAAAACATCTAATAGTTGTTTTAATAATTTAAATATTTGATTTAAGCAAATATAATTAAATGAACTATTTATGTTTGTGGCAGCCCGTGACATACACGTTTAATTGAAGCAACTTCATTTTTTTTTAATTGAACAGCATTTTTTTCCGTGTACGTAAAGTACGGCAGAGGCACCAAATATCACGGGCGGCACGCGTCACCACGAGGAGCAAGATACCTCGCGAACGGTTTGGAAACCGGGCCGAAGGCTGCAGCCGACGCGTTTTTTTCGCAACGCAAAGGGAAACGAAAGGGCGGCGAGGATCTCGCGAAAGCACGTAACCGCGGTAAACGATCGGGACGCGTCAACGAGGATTCCCACAGTCACCCCGTGACCCGCGAGTCTTCTAGTTCGCAATCGCTACTCGCCCCTGTCCCCTGTCCTGCACCATCATTCGTTCCCGTTGGCCCGTAATTGACCCGCTCGCTAATTTCCAAATGCTGCGCCGTTACGGACACGACGACGGAGGACGGAGGACGACGAGCACGAGAACGCGCGCGGTTGGCATTACGGAGGGTACCCCGACGGGGGAGTGTATATCGCAAACGAGTGATTTGCATCAAATTGATCCGTTAAGTCAACAAGACCAGTTATACGCGCGCGCGCGCGGTGTATTCCTCTCCTGTTACCACGGGTCCCGCTGTCTCAGCGCGCGCGGCCCGACGTTGACTCGTTGCGCAACCGGGACTGACCCCCAATGGAACGATTTGCTCCGCAACCGATCCTTTCTACCACGAAACTGCGAAAGATGATTGATGTGGCGGTCTCCCGCGATCTAATTCGTTTTCTTGTGTCGATTCGCGAGCGAGCGGACTATTCGTGCCCGGCGAATGTGGGACCGGCCCGCGTCAAGCAGATTGTTGTACACTAGTCCTAGAATCACGGTAAAATGCCGCGCGAGCCTTAACGATCGATAATTAAACGATAGAGATCCTTTTGTGGCCTCCTCTACCGACTGAAACCGGGATAATTTCGTTGAAGCGCGAATCTCGGTGCTACAAAATCATCCTCGTGCCTGTATTCGTGACAGAGGTGGGAAACCACGCCGATTGGCGCCAAGTATCTTCTTCTTTAACTACCCTGTACACGGTATATCGCGAATAGAGGACTCACCCAAATTATAGCGGTAATTTCAATCCGTCGCGAGGAGAAAGGTCGATCGCGCTTCTCGTTCGCGCGATCGACGGTACACGACCGTAATTTCTCGCTCTCGGGAGATACATCGGGAAATGAGAGGCGGTCGCGAGCTAATTATGCGTGGAGGAAAACGAAAGAATACGCGCGGTTACGGTGCTATAAATATAAATCACGAGAGGAGCTCGTGGATTTGCTGCAGATACCTGCCGGTCGCTCGTACGTATGCAACCGAGCAGAAGGTATCTGCCGTTCGCTTTATGGGTGAACGATTATGTATGTAGAATGAATAAATCACGAGTACCGGATAGCGTAGCTACTACGTTTACGCATACCGCGCACCTCTCGCGCGCGAGCAAGAGGAAGAAGCGTTTGAGAGCGTTTCACCGTCATTTCGCACCGTGGCATACGCACGGCGGAATACGGTAGGTGATTCGGACTGAAAAAAATGTTCCAGGAATCCTTTTGGTGGCGGAACGTGCTACGAAGAATTTGCCCTACCCCTCACCCTCGCCCTCCCCCTGCCCGCCCGCGTCCTCTCTTTCGCGCTGTGCGGGAAACTACGCGCTGCCGCAGGATGTCGTAAAATCCGATGGCTCCTTATTTCCTGCATCGATCATACTTGTCTTGGATTATCCGACTCTATCACGCGCACCTTCGCCGCGGTTCGGACTGCGTGAATATGTATATATGTATATACCTCTCTCTCTCTCATATATATATATCTATATATATATATATATCTTGTAATTACTATTCCAGCCGCGGTATATCGGCGAGCACTGCGGAGTCCCTGGACGAAGTTCACCCAGGACGGTCGTGAAAAATAGAAAAAAGTATTAGTATCTTCGTGCACGAACTCTACGTGAACTCGCGTGCTTCCGCGAACCGGGCGAAATTTCTCATTATCCAGTCTGCTCTTCGCCGATGGAATCGAAATTTTAGGAGAAAATGAAACATAAGAATATAATCACAGTTTTTAGGAATTATCGAGGTAGATGCGCTGGCAAATGTCCGATTAAAGGATGTTATCGCACTCCATCTCGTTGCCAGATAATAAATATTTCTGTCGCATTTCTTCAAACGCTCCTTTGTAATTATTATTTAGATATGTTTATATTGCTTAAGTGCAAATTATTACTATACTGGTATATCCCTCATACTGCTTTTAATTTATATTAATTTATATTCTTTCCGCATGCGATCTTCCTTATTTTTTTTATTTGTTTGTAGAATTTTTCCTTAATTGACGCTGCATAATTGTTTTACGGTTTTAATATGTTTTAATATGTTTCAACATCTCTCGCGTCGTTACAAAAACTAAACGTATCAAATATGATTAGTGAAATGATAAATACACTCGTAAGAAAAATGTAATAGTTTGAGAAAGAGTCTCGAGCATTTGCTTGTGCAAAAAGGTTGTAACAAGACATATTGCTTTACTACGGTTTCCGCGGCCCGGCGAGCATTCATCTCGTGCATATTTTATAATTACAACTGCGCGATGTCTACTAACTTTGGCAGTTCTCCAAGCCGCGGTAAAAAGCATAAAAGAACATCATTCAGTATCTTTGTGCGCGAATGTCGTTGTCACGATGTATACTCACGTTTGTGAACTTTACGAAGGGTCTGCTATTATCCGGTCGGTTCTACTCGACGAAGAAATTAAGTCTCGAGCGAAGCAAGCCAGCGCAATGAAGTCGTGTGTCTTTAATGATATGCACCTCGCCGTAGGAGACTTGGTCCTTGTAAAAGGACTGCGCTATTGTCTGTTAAAGAAGTGACCGGGTCTCACGAATATTTACTCTGCACTCGCCTCATAATTACGACTTCATTGCACCAGTCATGTTGCCCAATGGACCGGCTTTAACGATCGCGAACATTCCGCGTGTAACGACGGCATATCGCGCATCGCAATAAAAGTGGGAAATACGATAAAATTTCTCTGCAGTGGCGGAACAAATCTATCGCTACGATTTAAATTTATTCTTGTACTTAATGTTTTAGGGGAAAACAAGATTTTTTTAATGGCAAAAAAATCGATTTTTAAATTTTAGTGATTTCTAATAGAGAACAAAATTGTTTAGAAGTATGTATGTTGTCATTGGACTAAAAAATATAGAAAATTATGTTTTTTGTTAACTGAGAAAGAGGTGCGAGATTAAATTTTTCAGTTTACTTTGCAGTCAAAAAATACAAAAAATTTGTGTTATATAATAATAATATAACAATAATGTTATTAGAGTGAGGAGATGCAAGATGTTGTACATAAAGACAAATGTAAAGATAACATCATCAGCAATGCTGCTTATAATTCTAGACTCTTTACAATCTTTATATTAATATCTAAAAAATGTAAAATACTAATAAGAATAATGATGATAATGAATATGTGCAGATACAAAACTTCTCTTTCTCTCTTTCTCTCACATAAATAATGTAAAAAGAAAATCATAAAAGCTGATGATATACAGAGATATAAAAGTAGAATAAGTAATAATATATACAATCAGCGATTAAAAGGAAAATATGTGAACAAATATCAATAAGAATTATAAATAGAATACTTGAGAATATAGAAAAAATAAAAGTAAGATGAATACAATATATCGAATTAGAAATGAGGAGCGATATAGCGAGAGATAGTTGACCTGAAAGAACAAACAAAGGGAGAGAAACGAACATCAGTAGATAATAAAGATTGAAAGTAGATATTGATTGCAAATAGGGACCTCTTTTAATATTGTTAAATTAAATATAAAGACAATAGTTGACAGCATTCTGGCAATATTGCTAACTTTATTAGCAATCGTAACGTTTCGACCCTTGATTTGGGTCCTCTTCAGACAAATGTTACAGTTCAACAGCGCATGTATACTAAGGAACGGAAATTACAAATATTAGATCACGTTACATTTTTACACTTTTACGTTTTACAACTTGCAACTTACAATATGTTGTGTGTCGAAGGGAGTCTATGTATTTATCCATCCGTGGATCCTCTTGAATATATTGACAAACGTAATCTTCTGTTGACGTTTACTTTGTCTTAGTTTGTTAAGGACGTAGAATATGCGAGAAAGTGATATCACTGAGTCTTAGATTTGCCATCATGGATTTAAGACAGGCATTCTGTGTCTTACGGATTGACACCGCTCTCTTTTCAACTGTTTTATACATAGACTCCTTTCGACACACAACGTATTACATATTGTAAGTAGCAAGTTGTAAAACGTAAAAGTGTAAAAATGTAACGTGATCTAATATTTGTAATTTCCGTTTCTTATAGTATACATGCGCTGTTGAATTGTAACATTTGTCTGAAGAGGACCCAAACCAAGGGTCGAAACGTTACGATTGCTAATAAAGCTATCAATATTGCCAGGTTACTGTCAACTATTGTCTTTTTATTTGATTTTTAACCACTGGCGAAAAAAAGATTATCTTTTTAATTGTTAAATTAGTTGCTCTACAAAAAAAAATGATTCCCAAATTTTCTAGGTATATCTAAATCACTTCTATTTAAAAAAATGTTACACAAGTAACTTATTATTTGCAGATGTTATATATTTAACCAATAATGTGTGTCTGTTTAAGGTCTATTATAATATTTGGATATATTAAACAATTTAAATATCGATTCCGAGAGAAAAGCCATTAATATACATAACATTAAAGAGAAACATTAAAGAGAAAATGCCTCGATTTTTACAACGATATAAATATGTCAAACTCGGTAATATTGTACTTTTTTCACATTTTTTACAGATTTTTTAAAAATAATATCTGTTTCATAATCATTACGACTGTTATTAGACGGGAAGAGAAACGGAGAAGTTTGACCGCGCGCTGAATATAATAATAAAAAAGAGGGAAACAAAAAGTGCGCGTGTAATATGGCTATTTTTAGACACCGCTGTTACTGACTTTTTAACGTGGCGAGTTGTTACTAGCCAACGTACCGTGACGGAGAAATTAAGACACGGAAGATCCGTGTGGCTAAATGAAACCGTGTGTCTTTAACGATATGCACTTTTTCAGAAGGAAGGTCGTGAACTTCCGTCTGCATAAGAAGCGTGTTGCGCCATGTGCTCGTCTCGTATTATACACATACATACTCGTTCGGAAGAGTATTTTTGTTTTTAAAACTCGCCGCGCCGTCGCTTTTAATTACTTTCATAAATTATGATTCTTCAAATTTCTTCCTGACGCTATGCGCGTCATAACTCTATCGCGCTCCACGAACTACGAAGTAGTTCGTCTTTGCATCAACCGATAAAGCGCAGATGAGAAATACGAAAACGATAAGCAGTGTTTAGTAATTATGTGTTCGGGCTTATTTCGACAAGGTAAAAAAGTTCTCGAAATCAAATGTTGAAATGAAATCACATGTCTGACCGAAAAGTATTAACATAAAGAACGTAGAAAATGTAATAATAGTGTAGGGATTTCAGCAGAAAATTAAGTTAAAAAGTAATAACAAACGAATTTCTTGGTGTGAATATATATATATATATATATATATATATATATATATATATAATATACATAATATATATAATATATATAATATAAACTAATTTTAATTTAATGCAACTAGAACTCGGGCACCAAATCTATCCTTGCATTTTTTCCATTTTTAAATTCCAAAACTGGATTCTCTGTTTATAAAGCAAAAGCGCTGTTTTCGTTAGTGGTCGAAAATACGTAGAATCAAAGTGTGCTATCTGCATCTTACAGTCGCTGTTATACTAATAATAACAGGCGGTAATAAAAACTCATGGTGAATATGTTCCAGACTGTGCACGTTGCTTTTTAACTTCAGAGAAAGCTCTTCGTTACAACGATGAAACGGAATAGAGCTAGCAGGATTTCTGTTGGAAAAAAGCAGCCGTCGAAATAAAACCACACGTTTGCAGTATTATCGTCATTATCTAAGGTTAGATATATATTTTTGAATTTTATTACGTGCTTTCCCCAGGATATTAAAGTGCAAAAACTATAATAATAATGTGTGTCGTGTCTTCATTTTTGGAATCTCATAACTATGGTTAAATGGGATTGGATGCGCATAATCACTACAAATCAATTATTAAAAGATGTCTATTACACTTAACAAGTTCATTTGTCAAGTTTATTGATTAGAAAGATTTTTCTCAGCTGAAAAAAAACGAAATTATTTAGTTTTTCAATCGATAATTGAGAATTGCCTTTGAATTAAATTACGAGTAATTATTAATGCGATTTAAAATATTCAAAACTGCAATCTTTCTTTGACCATTTTGGAGGCGAAATAAAAAATCTCACAAAAGTTACAAAAGCAGAGCATTTCAAGGTAGTGTTTATAGATCCTCAGGCATTTGTCCATGCAGGTAAGCTTAACTTCAAAAAGATTCCGAGTATTCTCCGTCATTTTCCTTTTAACGTTTCTTTCAACGTAGAAGAGGGAAAATCGGTGCAGGAAAGTATAGTAATATACGAATCCCAAAATGAAGCTGCGTATCTTTAATGATACGTTATGAAAAGTCGCGAATTTCCAGCCGTAAGAAGGACTTATCTGTCTGCGTTATCGTCACACGACCACAAGAATATTTATTAATTCTCATTGCGTAGAGAATAGAGATAACGTCGACACGGTCGGACGTTTTTACGGAACGAGAGAAGAAGCAAAAGAAAAAAAGACAAAGAGAGAGAAAAAGAGATGAGTGAGGATAATGTGGAAGTAGAGAATGTAGGAAGAAGATAAAGAGAGGCAAGTCGAGCGGGAAAATAGACGAAGTCTAAGAAGAAGGAAAGGGCTGATGGAGAGATAGAGAGAATGAGACGGAGATCGTCCAAGTTCTCTTCGTGAAGACACAGTGACTACTAATTCCCTCATACCCATCGTCCAAGAAAAGAGTATTTAAACGTCAAAGTGCTGACGGTGTGGGTACAGGACAAAGCAGGGAAGATATGGATGAGAAGAAAACGGAGAAGAAGAGACAAAGAAAGAAGAGAAAGTGGACGCGGTTCGAGAGTTTGTAACGGACGACGAAGAGAAAAAGGGGGGAGGTGAGGAGAGAAAGAAAGAGAGAGGTAGCTCAAGGAACGGTAGAGGGATGCTTTAAGACGCTCAATATAAATACTAGAGGGGGTTGAGAAAAAGGGTTGCTTCCCTTCGGGCCGACGACGCCGGCCAGAGCGTGTACGGTCTTTGGAATGGTGAGGAGGTAAGAGAGGTTCAGTGATGAGGGAGAAAAGCCGGCGCGCGAGAAAACGAGAAGACGAAAGTCCATCGGTGGGAGGTAGAAGGAAAAGCGCGGCGGAAGAAAGACGGGGAGGACGGAGGAAGGTTACACGGTGGAAAGGTGGTGGATCGAGGAGGGTCGAGGACGGGTGGGTAGCGGCATCGAAGGGCTGCCGGGGTGGCGGTACCGGGGGAGACCGGGGGGAAGAGGGAGAGTGGTAAGACGCAAGGGGGACAGGGGCAAGGGCCTACGGGGCTGGAAAACTCACCCCTTTTCTTGCTTACCCTCGCTCGCTGTTTAATTGCATCTTACTTTCGAATTTTCCGCGTAGAGCTATCGATCGAGACACGCGAAAGGGGGTTCGTTTGCGTCTTATCTCCGACGGCCCTCGTCGTCTACTCTCCGCTCTTTATCCCCCGTCTCTTCCCCTGCCCTCCACCCTTCGCTTTTTCTCTTCGTTTCTCTTCTGGTTGGCCTCCTTGCACGACCCTGTCCTCTCTTTCTCTTTCTCTCTTTCTCCTACGCGCGCGTTCTCTTTCTCTCTCTCCACTCTCTACCCCCTTCGTCCTCGACTACCTCATCCACCTCACCCACATCAACCCCATTCGCCGAGAGAGCGAGAGCGTGAGAGAGCACCCCGTGCTCCGGCCGGGCGCCCACCCCTCGACGGACTATTTAAAACTACACATAGCCAATGCGTAAGACGACGGACTGGCTCGACTCAGGGCCGACGAGCTCGTCGCGAATTTCTTTTCTGATTTCTGTATTATAATACACATTAGTGTGGTACACGAACTTGTAAAGTCATCAGCATGATGCTATTTCTTAGTTCTGTAAAAATATCTATTTTTTTAATCATAACTTTTGTTTTACGATAAACTACAAATGAAAAGTGAAGAAGAAAGATGTAGAAAAGATAAAGTGTGTTATGCTTAACTATTTTTCTGTTTGTTATTCTAAACATTGTTCTAGGAAACAATTTTGCTGTAAAAGGAATATTTCTTCCAAATTTACACATGCAACGTAACACTCTTTTATAACTTGTATGCGTGTTACATACACGTGCTTGTGTGTGTTACTTATTTTTCGTGATGAACTTCTGTATTATACGATCAATTTGGGAATCAGAAACGCGAATCAAGACATCGGCTGCAACGATGATTTTATTATACACTTAATTAATTTCATTAAAAATTCAGTTTAATTTTATTTAAGACCCGCTGTAATATTTACCGGTGACGAAGTAACGAACTTAATTCTATTAATCATCAAGAAAATTTTGTGCTATCTTGGACCGAACTCAAATTATGGTATCGTTCAACGTGGATAGGCGATGAATAATTAATTTGATGTAGAATCTACAAAAAAACTTACAAAAATTGCGCAGAAGCACATCACGATTAACGTACAATATTCCTTTTCCTCTTTTTTCTTCGCAAAACGACTTCAATACTTTTCCCAGTCATTAACGAACATAATCATTGTGCGTATAAATTCGTCACGCTCGCGAGCTCAACACTCTTCGTAGAAAGATCGACAACTGTGTTATCTTTCTCCTTTTCTTTCTCTCTGTCTTATAGTCGACAACCTCGTTGTACGGCGGGAAAAAGAATTGAAAAGATCCATGCGAAACACACCGCGCGATATCGCGAGGGAGAGATTCGCATTCGAGAAATCGTCCCGGAGAACGAATCCGGGGTTTAACGAGCGGCAAAGGCGCCCGATGTTATTTTCGCCCCTTAGATTTTTAATCAATCCGTCACTGGTAGGGTAGAGACGGGGGGTGGTTTCTTCCTTAGTTCCCTTCCTCGCTTCGTATTTAAAACCTCGGGGCTGATGAACGCTCCTCATGCCAAGCAGCCTGCCGTCCCTCTTAAACCCTCCCGATCCACCGCCCGCCCCATTTCTGCCTTCAGCCTTCAGCCCCCTTCCCTACACCACCCCCCGCGTTCCTATCAGGGATTTCCATCCCCCGGAAACTCACGCACGCATACGTAGACACCCACACAGAGACACAAGAAAGAGAAAAGAAAAAGAGAAAAAGAGAGAGAGAGAGAAGGCATCCCTCGATCCACTTGAAGAGTAAGGAACAGGATGGAAGTAAGGGAAGGCGATTTCGTAAGTATGCAACGCATCACGTGCAGGTTTGTCCTATGCCATTACCTTTTCCGCGTTGCATTATGGCTCGGGTAGAATGGCGTGTTACGGACACTTACGGCGTGGTACACGTGAGCGTTACGTGAGCGTCGGGAGAGGGTGGCAAGAAAGGGGGAGGGAGATACACGTGTCTTGTGCTAGAAGTTATATTTTGTTTTAACACGTGGATTTTGACGGTTCGGTTCTTTGACGTGCAACAATCTGCATGCATGATAACTAAAGTACAAATCGCGTATAAAACAAGTTAAAAATATGTATGTATATATATTTTATTCAGTCATTCAAATTTATCATTCTCTGCGATCGAAATATGAGCAATTCATCAAATATCAGTCAATCTTTACTTTCATATATAGGAATCCAGTTTTAATTGATCGATATGCTTAATACTGTTATAATTCATGAAAGTATATGTCATTAGCAGAACCGTAACACTTAATATAAATTAATTCTAGAATAAAAAACATACATTACTCAGAAAAACGTTCGCCTCGTTCGCTTTTGTGACTCTACAACAGTAATTCACTTCTTGAATAATTTCTCATCCGTGCGTGTATCGTACACCTGTCCTGCACATCCATTTACGTAACGTAACTGTTATTAGTCGCGCCTAAAAATCTTTCGTAATCAACGTGTTTCACACACGGTGACCCGTAGAGTCAGGCACGCGTTATCGAGACGATCGGGGTGGCGTGCATGGTACGCGATGAGGGGGTGGCATAGATTTTTAACTCGTACAATGGAATCACGCGAATGTGACCGCTGGCGTTTGTCCGATGTCTCGCGTGTAATTTCATCCCCCCCCCTTTCGATTACACTTGCAAACCCCACGTAGATTTCGCGACCAATGTTATACACCCAACGTACATATACACTATTAACCTCACCGCCGACTTCGATTTCCTAACAAAGCACTTCGCGCGTCTGACTGAAACTTCTTCGCCCTCAGAAAAGTGCGGAGGGATTGCGATAAAGTTGATTCGTTTCGTTGTATATTTGAAGCGCCGAGAACGGTTGTACATCTGAGGCCATGAGAGAAGCAAAAGGCGAAAGATCTTAAAAAACATTCAAGTAAACAATTTGTTAATTATTTTTACAGAGTAGAGAGTAGCAAAAATTTACAATCGTATATAAATAGTTACTTTACATAATTTCTTTTTCCGACGGAATTTTTTTTTTTTTTACATTACAATTATAGATGAGAACTTTGGTTAGTATTTCATAAACTTTTCTGTTATATTAAAAGAAAAAAACCGCAACAAAAATATCATAAGAAGATTTATCAAGATCGAAAATTGTTGTAGAGCAATTAATATCACGTAACTTTTATCATTTTTATGATAATCATGCTTCTCTCTCTTTTATGAGAATAAAACAAATAAGAATAACCGCGTATCGAAATGCAAAGACAAATTTCCAACTTACGAGATCATGCGTATCTTCGCGTCATAAGCGACTTATGACACGATATTCCAAGATTTCCTTGATACAGACAATAAAGTCAAAGAGATGTGAATTGCTGATGCATGACACAGACCGCAGTCCACATCCGGCATCATCGACCGGCCGTGGTAGATGTCTTACCCTTCATCTCCGTTCATCTGCTCGCCTCCCGATCATTACATCAACGAAACCTTCCGTACTGCCTTCTTTCTCTTTTCCTCTGGGCCTTTGTTCAACTCTTAAGCATCGTCATTGGATGTTGTTACTACACGCTGTTTCAAACATGTGTTACGTTCAATTATCTTTTAAGAGAAGATCTTGGATGTATAAAAATATATTATAATGTTTAATATGTTATAATATTCATATTTGATATATTATAATATTTATATATTTAATACAAATATTAATCAATCACGTTTTTTTAAAAAAATGTGAATACATAATTTTAATAAGTACTTTTAATATTTGACATACTTATAAGGAATTGCATAAACATGATGATAAATATATGATATTCCTGGTAGATTCGTTACGCGATGTCATTGCGACAGATTTGCTACAAACATAAGAGGGTGGTCCGCGTTACGGTGGGAAGAAGGAGAGGAAAGGAGAAAATAGGTGCAGTTTATGGGCGTTCGACGAACGACAAGCTCGAGTAGCGACGGCGCTCGTGTAATTCGTTGCCCACAAGACGCAAAGAAAAGTGTCACGACGAGAAAGTTGCCTTTTCCTAAAAACACTTGAAAACTCGGATACCGGCGCGGGCCGAAGGGTGCACTTTAAGTCCTCGTACGAAGTTGGAGATGCCGTCCGGGCAAATAGTAAATAACAAATAAAATCAGCGGGACTTCGGTCTGCGGAAATCAGGAGCGGAAAACATGTCACCGTCTGTTTTTTTGTCATCTCACACATCGAAAACCACGTAATGTCGTGTAGGATCGAACGACGAGGGAGTAGTGCGGGGGGAGACACGCGCGAAGTGTAGCGAAGTTAGAACCGAGTTAGAAAGAGCCTCAATACCGAGGAGCATACTCTTGTGGGGTAACCATAAATGCGATGAAGGAAAGAAAGGAGCGGAGATTTATGTCATACTCGAGTGGTTAGTTGTAGCCGAACGCTCGGCGCGCTTTACCGCGCTCTACTGGGCACTGCTGAGCTTCACTTCCCCGGAACAAGAAGGGCCTCCAGTTAAATCTAAAGGCGAGTAGCGTTGCTCCTAATGACAGTAGTAAGTCGCCGCTGTCCGTCGATGTCGCATACGTTAACGTTTGTCGTAATATTATCCATCCGTCCCATTGAGATGTATTGCTGCGAATATCCCGTCAGTTACTCTTGCTCTTGTCGCTTGTTACGCGTTATATCGCACATTAACACGTGTATGAATAACCAAGTAAATGTTATCAAAAGACAGACCGTCGCACTGATATCATTTTCTAGGAATAATGTGAATTGGAATCAAATAAATATGTAGTGCGATTTGTAACCACGTTAAATATAAAATAGAATATTTGTATTATTTGTGAGGGGAAAAAAGATATTAATATATGGCGTTGTAATCGATCGGTATTCTTGACGTAATCTTTGTCCTAGGATTTATTCTTTCTAAAATACCTATCTATAGACAGACTCCGATTTGGATTTGGTCTCTTTCTTTGCGCAGTAGATGTATGCAGAATTAGATCGCGAAAATACGGAAACGTAAAATACGCATATTAAATAAAGTCGCAAAACGGTCCTGCCTGAAGGAGCGAATTGCGCTGGAACCAGGCGACAAGTGTATTTCCGTATCAGCAAATCGAATAACGCGCGCCACAGCGGTGTGGATAAGATAAGGCGAAAATATCGATTAGGAATAAGACTTAACTTGATAAGTTCTATACAATAATTTCTCGATGAATACCTAACGAAGTGACTCGACATTCCATGCTATTTTCCTATCCTCGACAGCTCAAAATTCCTATTTGTGGTCCCAGTTTATTCTCTGCATCTGATCGTCGCGTGAACTACGTATGCACTCATTAAATACCTCCGGTATAATACGGGTCATAATATGCTGATGTTAGTCACGGTTAAATCATATTTGTTACGTCACGATTGCAATCGCAGTTGAGATAATGGGATGGTAGGAAATACTTTGACGACATTTTAGAAGTGTATACGTGATGCCAAGTAATTATCTTAAAAACGTTTGTTAAGAGAGACAGCGAGAGGAAAAAGATGGTACCATTTATTCCACCTTTCAGAAGATGGCCTCTTTAATTGACCTCTATTAATTGATACAACTAATTTCAAATTTCAAGGTAAAATGACAAGTGAAAAGTAACAGCTATTTGGACATTTGCGAGTAAGAAAATGTTGTTTACGATACTTATAAACAATGAACATACTCACGTATAGGTACATTCCAATAAAATATATATGCAAATCGATAAATGAAGTATTATAAAATTCCGATGTGAGCGAACGGGCGAAGAACGAGAACCGTCCTGCCGGAGACTTAGCCCAAATCCGCGTGATCGTTCAAGAGAAACGAGAGAGAGAGAGAGAGAGAGTAGATCTTCGCGTGCTACCTTTCCGCGAGGGAATCCATCGTCGCCTCATTTGCACCATGTATCGGCGGCCGCATATCTTCAACGCCCTATGTATAATAACCATGTACAGCTCTGAGCGCCGTAATCATCTCCTCGGCGACTGCTATTAGCGGACAGCCCGGCGGTATAGAGCAAGATCGCGCAAAACAATACGGCGAGCCGGGATTTCGACAATGCGGATCTACGGATCCCCGCGAATTCGGAAGCGTTGACCTGAGGGCCCCGCCGAGTCTGGCAGCTTTCCGGGTGATCACCCGGTATGGACACACTTACGAGCATCCACACTCGCTCCCGGGGCGAGAGGCGAGTTCGTATGAGAATACACCACGATACATTCGAGAGTGTGGTGAGTGCGCGAACGGGTGGAGAAGTGAGCGGAGAAGGAAGAGTGTCGGAGGGAGAAATAGATAGTAAGAGCAAGAGAGAGAGAGAGAGAGAGAGAGAAAGGGAGATAAAGGGGTGTGCGCGATGGGATGGATGCTGCACAGTACGCGGACGGTCTTAGCAGTATCTTGGCTCCCTCGCTGTCCTGGGGGCGAGCGGCTAAATACCTCAGGATTGTTACTATTGCCACCCCTTTGCGCCCTCCTCCTCCTCCTTCGCCAGACCAGCAGCCACCCACTCCGGCTCCTTTTGATAGGGTGGAATGGGTTAATGCTATTGATTCACGTGCACAAGGTGCTTGGGCAGAGGCAGCAGCGACGACCGCCACTGTTTGACAGTAACGGATCTCCTTCCCTTTTACGAGAGATACCTACACGGATGCGGCTACCGATTCTGTCGTGCTTTCTTTCCGGATCGACAAAAAAAAGCTCGATCCGGAACTATCACGCGAAACGCCCCATGGAGATAAATGTGGAATCTCGATCTTGTGATATTGTTCTTTAAACAATATTAAATTACAATAATAAAAACTTTTTGAAGAATTAAATAAGATTTGTAGCTTCAAAACATTTGTCAAAGTTTCGGAGTGACAAAACGGTACTCAATTGAAATGTACGCGATATATTTATAATACAAAATACATACTTTTTAATAATGTAAACAAATTAAAAAAAATAAATTGTACTAACTGTGTTTAACTAGACAAACATGCCATTTACGGTCCAAGTTGGGGATCTTAACTTAATAATAATATTTCTGCGTGAATTTTATAAAAATATACAAAAGACACAGAATTATTATTATTATTACCAAGATCTAGTTCGGACTATAAACGCATATTTTTCTTAAATTGTTAGATACACGACAAATACATGACTATTTCACTTGTTGTCAACTGTACGTTACATTTACAAGTTATATTTAACAAGTTTTATTTAACTGTAATATTTAATATATCTGTGTATATTTATTTAAAATTAGCATTTCTAATTGCGGTGTTCTAATGTACAATTACACAAGAATAGCTTAAAATAATACAGCGACTATTTGATTTCTGGGATAAGATATCTGATAGATGAAATTATAATTTGTATCTTTCACACACATTCATGATCAAAGCCCGTTCGTCAACCCAAAAATAACGTAACCCAAAAAACAATAATAAATTATACATAAATATCATATTAAATATATAAATATCACCTGCAATGACTTCTAAACTCCGACTTGTATCCTCTTCTATTGTATACTCTTCAGTTTATTTTCACTGGTTGCTCGCCTCCGAAATATTATTCAGCGAAATAGTCAATGATTCTATTCAGAGAAACAATCGCATTATAATAAAATTTACAAAAATTAAGAATAACGTCAAAAATTTTATATAGTTGACATAATGCAGTTTAATACGACAAAAAATGAAAAGAAAACAAGTCACATGTATTGAATAATTTGAATAACGATCAATGTATTAACTGACAAACGCGATCTGCCGTTTCCCTTTGTCGTATTCTTACGCAATCAATGGCGTTTTCAGTAAAAATACCTACACGCGATGTCGGAATGAGCGTACGGGACGGAAAGAACGTCTATATAGTCAGCAAACTTGCGGTTTCGCAAAGAACGCGGCATTGGAGATAATAACGTAAAGACATAATAACGAACGGAGAGATTATAAGACAATTGTATGCAGAATTCGGGATCTGACAACTTTATCGTTGTAATATGTGACGGATGACACATAAATTAATCGTTACGTATACTGTTCGCATAAGCAATCTTACAATTAAACGTGAGAGGGATTACAATTCAGATACGCAGTCAATGTGAAATAAATTAAAATTTCTATGAGCATAAACAATTAAATATATTTTAGTAATTTCTAAGCTTTCTCCGTCGGTTTTCTATAATTATAATGTTATATACAAATATATGTTATATACAGTGTATATACAGTATTTCCAACAGGATTATTCCAACTAAACTGATTTTAACACAAAAGAAGTATGCAGTCACTGATCCACGTCCACATCCACGCTTTATAGTTTTCTATATATATAAAAATATATAATATATAAATATATAAAAAACATAAAATATACACATATTATATATATATATATTTTATGTTTGTTTTATTTATATATATATATATATATATATACACATAAAGCTATAAAAAGATTATTATAGCTAAAATAATTTGCTAATAACATAGCTAATACATCATATAATAGCTAATTTTTCTCTCTGTGTATATATATATATATATATATATATATATATAATATATACATATATAATATATATATATATATGCGGTAAATTATATAATTCCAAGGTTTTTTCTTTCTCAAGACGAATGTTCGATTCTCCACAAAATTAACTCATCAGCATGCAGCAGCCGAATACGAACTGATCTTCCTCTTTGCTGCGCCACGAGACACACGCGCATCACCCAATTACAATAATGAGATACCGGCGCGTCTTGCGGCCGCCCATGAAAAATGAAAAAATAGATCGCTCCTCGTAGACGTGGACGCCGCATGATGCAACGCCGTTACAAGGCGTCACACAATACCCGTCCGAAAACGAGAAGGGGCGCGAGGCGGTTGGGGAGGCGGTTAGCGATCAGCGCCCGCAAGGAGAAGGCGCGAGCGATCGGGCCGAGATGCGAGAGATAGAGAAAGAGAACTCGAAGGGGGGAGGTCTACATTATCGTGACGTGTAATACAATATGCAGATAGATATTTGCAACTCGCGCAACCGAGAGTGAGAGAGAGTGTGCCAGCCCAGGCAGCGCTGCCCCATGCCGCTTTCTCGGAAGTGCGATTGGAGGGAAGGAAGATGCCTCTCTTCTCTCAACTCGCCCTCCTCGTCCCACCCTCTGCGACCGGACACGAAGAGCGCGCGGCAGAAGCGCGTGCGGGAACGGGAAGGCGCGATAAAGGTAGGAAAGGGAGAAAGGAAGACGGAGGAGGACGGCGTAGACGGGGAGGGGGGTAAGAAACTGTGAAATATCGATTAAGTTTGCCAGTAAGACAAGGAACGTCCGCGAGGCGAAGCCAGGGCAGGCAGGCAGGCAGGCAAGCAAGCAGGCAGGCTGGCAGGGGGCCGTGGAGTTGTCGAGGGGACGGACGGGTGCGCAGGAAGGAGGACGAGAGCGGCGGCGGTGGGTGGTCAGGGAGAGGGGAAGGTGATATGAGCATTGTATCGGGGAATTAACGGTACTCCCCCCTCGCGCGCTCCCTC
This sequence comes from Crematogaster levior, assembly GCA_901521435.1. NCBI lineage: Eukaryota > Metazoa > Arthropoda > Insecta > Hymenoptera > Formicidae > Crematogaster > Crematogaster levior. The sequence continues at coordinate 164,626 of CABEGB010000391.1, read as the reverse complement.
GTGCACCAACCCAACACCCCTCAACTACCACCGGCCTCCACCTCTTCGTCCTTCTCGTTTCTGTGCTTTCTCTCTTTCTCTCTCTCTCTCTCTGTCTTTCTCTGCACCTCATCCTTTCTCACTGTTCCTTCCTTCTCGTCTTCCTCCTTTCCCTTCCCTTACCGCGACTCCCTCGAATCCCTTGCCATCTTTCCAACTCCATCCCTCTCTGTCTCTCTATTATATGTACGCGCGCATGTATATCTGCACGTCTTTCTGTCTCGCGCCCCTCGCGCCTCGTCCCTCGCCTACCGCTCCGGCCCGCCGTCTTACGACTCTCACCCCGCTACGACCACCTTCGTATTCGCCTGCCCAGCACACGTCCCAGATCGGCTCCCGAGCAACCCTCTATCCGGTGTGTACAGCCGCGGGGTGAGGAGCCGCTATTGCCCGGATAGAGGGATGCAACGGCTTGAGGATGCGCGCATACACACCTAAGTCCGTTTCAACCTCCCCCTATACCACTCACTCCTCCCGATTCTCCGTCACTATGTGCTCTTTCCACTGTGAACACGTCCTTCCATCATCCCGAACGAAGTGGTGGTCAAGCGCTCCTCGCATTCGCCACTGAATTCATTGTCGTAACATTGTATCACGATACCACAAATGAAATCTATTCCAAAGAATCGGCGAAAGGAAGAGTCTATAACCATCGTACAATTGTGTTTAGCAACATTTAGTACAAGTTCACTAAAAAAAATGAAACATCTTATGATTATTTTTTTAAAATCAAGCGCATGTACGAGAAATTGAATGTAATATACATAAGAATACAATCTTAAATAATATTTTGAAACTGATGAAATAAGTTTTTCGAGTATTTGAGTATTGTGGTAGTTAAAATAAAACTTAAAATAAAAATCATACTTCTTCTACACATATTAAATATACTTTATACATTCATATTATATCACGATCAAGAACTTGAGAAGGTCTTGGACTCATAATTTAGGATATCTTGGATAATACATTTTTTGTAGAATCTTTGTTAAAATAAGTAAATATAAAATTACCATTTGTTCATCTAATTCTGACCACAAAAGGCAATAGCTAGCGAGCAAGAAAAAGGACAAACTCGCTAATTAACGGGATGAGATTTTAAAGGAGATGCGAATAACGGACTAGGTGGCAATAGCCGCAGATTCAATTATCACCGATTTACCTCTAGTTTGTCCTATATAATTATTCGCGGTTGTTTCCGTCAGCGACTGTGCGATTTACGGTCACTGTTCGGAAAGAAAGCGTTATCGGTTACGTCATTAGAAATTCAATCAATGCACCTCGCTTATTCGGTACGGCGCATTTATTCCTCAAGGCCGAATATTATATGTAATAATCTGGTTAGCAAAGACTCGGGTTCGCACGACTATTTGCTGCACGCGCTGCCACGGAAATGTACTATTCTCCGTGACTCACGTAAGACTCAGCTTTGTGCGCGGTCCCTTGGACGAATACTGCGGGCGGACGTGGCGTAATGTGAATAAACTTACTTACCTAAAATTTATCTTACTCATTTATGCTAATTTGATTTACCTGTCATCAATTCTATTCGGTAAGCGCAAGATAAATAAATATCCTAAATAAGTAGAATATTGTTAGTTAATAATTTGCTAAATAAGAACATTATGAGATACATTTCCTTTAAGGATCGGTCAGGATTTTGTCTTTTCAGTTTCTTTTACGACTTTTATATAAACTAAAAGAAACAATTTGGATAAAGCAATAATTTACGCATTGATAACAAGATCTCTTCGATCACCGGAAGTGATATGTCTCAAATCCTCGACTCTGAGATCATCTCAATCTCTTAACGACATACATCATACGACATGGTCTAAACGTCGACGTTCCGGAATCTGTTCTGACAGCGGGGTTCAGAAATCGGCGATAAAATTGATGTAAACAGCCACTTGGCACGCTCTTCGCGCCGATAGTTGCTCCCAGGAGGGTTTTCCCGGCGTTTCCATCTCTTTCTTGCTCTTCTTACAGTCACACGCCTTTCTCTCACCTCCTTTCTTTCTCTCTCCCCCGCGCAAACTACATGCTACCCTTTTGTGAAGAGAAGAGGGTACGGATACGAGTACGTAAGGACTGATGGTGCCGCGCGGAGGCGACGAGAGGCGGGCGGCTGTTGCACGGAGAAGACGGGAGTGGACGGGCGGGAGGGAGGTTAAGAGAGAACCGAGAGGAGCGCAAGGAGCAGCCATAAACAGCTTGTTGCTTCCGCGAAACTGCCAAGGCTCCTACGGCGTAGCTCAAATGTGCGCGGGCTTGGGTCTCGCCTCGATTATACTACCTATCCAACAGAATAGCTCGACTGGGCGCAAGTATGCGTAGAATGTAAAAGATTGCTCCGTGAGAGTGAGAACTCTGTTAGAAGTAGGGCCCAGGGCTATCTGTTGATGTGCTTAGGCGACAACCGTCGTCCCATTACTGTAGGACCATTTTGCCTTGGACTACATCTCGTCACATTCTCCTGTTGCTGCTTGATCGAGAGATCGAAGCAATCGAATTTTTATTTTAATGAAGTGTGACAGCTCGTACTGCATCGTTTGCGCTTGTCGAATATGATAACCGAACTAAATGAGGAATTTTAGCAACATTCTGCATTATACTACTATTTATGGTTTACATTTTATCGACAATCTGTTAATAAATTGTTGATTACAAATTGTTGGTAACAAATAATTGATTACAAATTATTGATAAAATGTTTTTACAAATACGAGTATGATACGAGTATTTTTCATGGTGCAATTAGTATATGTCAAAAAATTTACTAAAAATATTACCTTTCTATTATAGCTCTGCTAAGATTTCATTTGTCCGTTAGTAACAATACGTTGATCCGTAAGGAGCGTGAAATGTACATAGAAATTCACGCGAACAATATTATTTGGCAAGAGATCCAGCAATATCTGATAATGAGTGACATCGATTAATAAAAATGTCACGCGGCAATGTAAAAAATTAAAATTGAAAAAAAAAACAAGAAGATTACAGGAAAGAAATTAAAATGTCACATTATATACCAGATATAAAGTTGAAAAATCGACATGTTACATTAGTCGTAGATAAAAAAATTGGATGTATCGACGGATAGTGTCACCGGAAATCGTATTATTGCATAAGCATTTATCTTTAACAATGCGCATGACGTAAACAGATCACCGTTTCCCAAAGGCAGCACTCCGTGGTAGTTTTACGTTGCAGAACCCACGACGGCGGTCGATGGAACGTATACGTAATTACCGAGCGTGTGCCGTGGCGTACCAGGTACACGAGAAACTAATAGTCGCAGAGTCGTAACAACTGTCATTAACAGTCATTAACAACGCACTGCTACCTTATAAGATCAACAGGGATGAAAGGAGGAGGAGGAGGAGAAGGAGAGAAAAAAGCGGGAGCATGATGTTCAATCAGCAAGAAAAATCAGTATTGTATTGATCACGATCAGTGTTTCGCACAAATATCTCCATTTCGTCAGTAATTAACACATACATTGCATTGTTAAAAAAATTACTAATTAATTAATAATCATTATTATATTAATTATTTTTCTATGACAAGAATAGAAAAGATAATAGCGCTCGAAATGTCTAAACATTGATGTATTAGTTTACTAATTTTGTATTATTTTAAAATTAATTACTATTATTTATATAATTGTTATTATAAGCAATGCATTTATGGGGATGTAGATATTTTAAGCTGTTAAGAGCAAAGAATTGTTTTTCAATCGATCTTTTCTTTTCTTATAATAAGTAGTAGAATCGATTTATGTCTTTTTCTTTAAAGAACTTTTTATTTAAAGACTTTTTATTTATTATTATATTTTAATGAGAGCTAAAAATATTTTTGGATTATGGTTTCCTGGAGTTACAATTTCCACAGCATAATGTTTTATTTAAAAAATATTGTAGAAAAATTAAAGTAAAATGAGATAAAATTTACAAATATAAAATGAAAAGGAAAATAGCTTTCTTGCGAACTGGTGCGTGCAATTAGTTACTGAATTCGGCTAATTTGAGAAACGAGGGACATAAAACGGCACAATGCGTTGCCGGAAGAAGGTCGGTCAAGCACCAAGACCTTAAATTCTTGAATCTTAGCATGAATCATCGTAACCGAGATTGCCTCTAAAAGCACGTTGCCTGCTACATCGGGCAAAGAGGGAGCATGTAAACAGTAGTCGTAGAACATCGGATCCGACAAACTTTCATTACGATGAGGCGAACACGGAAGATTCGAAGAAGATGAACATTTTCGCGTAAGATCGATAAACCGTTTCTCGATCGATTAAATGCCATCTTTCTATCATTTGTTTTCACAAGAACGAGGAAACTCCCGTGAAGGTTTCGCGTAGCGCGAAATAATATAATCGACACGCCGCGATTATGCGGCCGGTGATTATTGCGAATTCCCTCCGCCGTCAGAGGATTCTCCTGGTTTCGAGTCTTCGGGAACACAGAGGGAATTGGCCCGCGAGACGCGGTGGCGAAGGAAGGGAGAGAAAGAGAGGCGAGGGGAAGATTCGCGCAACATCGGATTACGGGAAGGCATGTAATCGGCCGCAGGCCTAGCCGCCTAGTCGGAACGGACGAACTTCTCCGCGAGAAGGAACCGCGAGGAGGAGTGCGAGGAGCCGGTCAGGAAGCGTGGATCGCGGGGGGTGAGAGGGGGGGAGAAGGAGAGTTGTGGAGAGCGGGTGGACGCTCGAGAGAGGTTTGGTAACGCGGGTCGAGTACGAGAGCTCCGGAGGCAGAGAAGAAGAGGGAGGCGGGGGTGAGCGCGCGCCAAGGGTTCTGAGATACTAACCCTTGGCCAAGCCGCACCCCGAGGTCCAGAATAATCTACAATCCATATCAGTCTTAGGTAGTCCACCCTGCCGTCCTAACCACTCCCCCTTCCACCCCTTCACATCTCGTTCCACCGTCCTAGAACCACCTTTAGCAATGAGAGAGCTCGTCCCTCGTCCCTCACCTCCGCGGCTCTGTTCGCGCGTCCTTTTCCCTCTCACCGCCCTCCGTATCGTCGTCTTCCTCCGTCCCTTCGAGTATTCCCGTCCTCCCCCTCCCCCTCTCCCCGCTTCTGCCTCTCGTTGCTCTCTCCGTCTTAGCCGCAACCCTTGCCGGGACCAGCCGGCTAGTCAATACCCCACACGTTCCGTCCTTATACGTGCTGGTGCCGGCTCCTTCTATGTATGGACCCTAAACCATCTCCCTATCCAGTCCACCGCCGGGCTGGCTCCTTAACGATGGAACTATACGCGTCTCCTGTCGACCCCCTTCTGTCCCCGGACACCCACCCAGCGCCGCGGATCGCCGTCGTACGATAAATTCGCTTGGCAACCTGGCGGTTTGCTGACGCGAGTCATTGGGTATACGACGATACATATCTATGTCGGCGAGTCGCGAGGTGACGGACGAGGTGCGAGAGTCAATGTCCGGAAATATCATTGGTCGAGGGAAATGCGAAGTTGCGCGACGAGAATGAAGCTCGAGATGGATGCGTCTCGACACTTTCGGAAATCACTTTGAAACGAACGAATAGTTCTACGTTCGTACGCAGTTCTTTTTTTATTGCGCAATTGTTGTCGGTTTGTTTCAAATTATTGGATATAAGTTGTAATTGTTACGAATGAGAAGAAACACTGTATCGGGAAGAGTCCGTCCCTGTTAGCCGCTCTGATATCATATATTCGAGTCGTGTTTTCTCACTTAGAAAAACACATTAGAGCGTCTTCTAAGACGTGAAAATAAATTTGCATGAGCGATCTATTTCAACCGGCAGAATCTATCGGAGAGTATATATAGAATGAGGTGTCTATTCCGAGATAATGCGGAACGCCCGGAGTCACGAATGTACATACAGGAATATCGCGGAGGAGTCGGTCTGGAAATGGACGATTAGGTTATCCAAGTTAAACGGGCAAACGACTGTCCTGCATTATTAAAGAGCTTTCGGTGGAAGACGGCGAAGAGGCGAGAGAACGCGCGGAGGGGTGAGGACGGGGGGAGAGCGGGTGGCGAATCTAGCATGGGAAGTCGAGTAGACGAGGTATTTATTATGGCACCACTTCCTGGCACAGCTATTTCAGTCTTCATTCATACTTAGAGGCAACGACGGGGAATCAGCTCGCTCGCGCAAGGCGCTGCGTAGGAATAGTTAGACTCATTCAGGTCTTCGACGCTCGGGGTTGCTCGGAGAGGGTTCATTCAGGGTCTAACCATATGTTCGATGGCGCGCTTTTCGTCGAATCTGACCGCACGAAAGAATGGGCTGATTAGCCGGACGGGAAATGGAAAATTGATATTGTTTTTTGTCGAATCTATTCTTAATTCAACAATAGAACATTACGATCTCATTTGATTAGCAATTTTAATTGTGTGTTTATCGAGAGTACCTTTGTGCGAGATTATTACAATTTCAGATATTGGTCTGACTAAATTTGCATGATATTTGATGATATTTACAAGAATTGTACCACAAACGTACGTTGGCTTTATTGACTCGAATTTATGCGTAAAAAATAAATTGATGTATCAAATAATTGAAATTTATCGGAATCAGCTTTGATTGCTAGCGCACATAAAAGAGACAAAAGCAGATTTGTCAAGTTCTAAAAGCTCATATCGTCGGAGCTGTAAAAATCAATAACAGATGACAGAGATCGATATGAGTGCAAGTTGTAGGCCGTAAACTTGTACGATATCACTGAGCAACTTTGATCACTTATATAGCTTATAATTTCGAAACTATTGCTAATCTCGACATTTTTGTACACGCCATTAAAATATCGTACAATGGTTGTGGAATATATCCCATATATTATACAACATATTTATGTATAATAATCAATTCAAATTCTTAATTAATTATTTTTTCAAAATTATTGAAAAAGATTATCCGAACCAAAAGGTGTCCTATGTAGGTCAATATACGAGCAAAATAAGAATGTTAGTTTAATATAAAATCTAATTTATTTGCAATAGTATAGTAAAAACAATTGAACATTTTTGTACTGTACTTGTCGACTATACTTCTTCAGCGACAATAATATAATATGAAAAAAGATATATAGAAACAAAACAAGAAACAGCTAAGCACTAGCTTAAAGATCATAAAAATAAAATGTAAAATTGGATCTGTCTAAACACATTTCAAAACATAATTATACGATCGAAATAACACTAGAACTCGTGATGAATCATAATTTTCACAAAAGACTCATGGCTGAAATGATATATATATATATATATATATATATATATATATATAAAAAAAGAAAAACACACATACAATAGAATTAATTTTAATAAAAACACCGAATTGCTTGTTTTAATGCACTCGCTAATACTCTTTCGGTATAACGTAATAAAAAATTTTATGTTTGCATTTTATATTAAATATTTGGAATATAATAGTTCATTAATATACGTTAAATATCAGTTTTGACCTTTCTAAAGAATCACAAAGCTGCGTGGAAAGTTAACAGCAAATAGTCGGACATCTATATTTCTCATAAATGTTTTTGTCCATTTTTGTAAGTTTTTTACTTTTATAATCTTTATATATCAATCTTATAATATCTTATAATATAATCTTAAATTATCAAAAGAAATAGGTGATGTAGCATTGGTTTTGATATATTTTCTTTTGTTTTAATCATAGAATTATAGTGTTTTAATTGAAACATTAAGATATGTTGAATTTCATAATTTACTGACTACAAGGTTTTAACTCTGTTGGTTTATCTCAACTTGACATATAGGACATATTCGCGCCTTCAAACGCTGAATAATGTTCCAACATTGTTTTGATTCATCGACTCAATACATTTGTGAACATAATTTATTCTTATGGTCAACATTTCTGTCATTTACGTTCTGACAATCATTTCTTGTTGACAATACACATTACAATCTTTCCTATAGTTTATCAAACAGACCAACGTAATGTTGTTATGATTTTGGTTATTATATGAATTTAATTATGATACTTGTAATTGTTAACTTATATGTTCTTTTTTTCTTCATTAATTTTTAATCTGATTTTTTTATTATTTTTTATATTAAATTATATTGTTGTTAAATAAAATTAAGTACAATTACAAGTCAAAAAACGTTCAATTATTTTTAATATATTATAAATAAGTTAGATTTTATTTTATATCAATATCCTTATTTTGTTCGTATTTTAGTATAGATCTTCTCACAAAACTTAGCTTATAACAAGTATTGACTTCTCTTGGTTTAAAAGGTGTTCTTTAGATAATCCTTTTTTTGGTTGGAAAGAGAAAGTAGAAAAAATCGGAAGAATAAAAATGCATACTTCGGTAAAATAGTAAAGCGAGAGAAGCCTTGGAGCCATTCTTAGGTATTGTTTCTCTCTCTCTTTCCCCTTACCTTGCTCGCATCATCTATCTTCTCTCGTTATTGTCAGTCTTCAAAACTTAGAGGAACGATGACTTGGCATTCGGCTATCAGTAAAAGGAACTCATTAATGGCTTAACCTCTTCTCTTGGACCTTCAGAGAAATATACAGAAGTCTCCTCGGAATTCTGTACATTACCTGTGTGTGGCCCAGCTCGCAAACACAGCCTTCTCCTGTGCATCACTTTATTTCTCATAATAATCTCTTATAATTGCTCCTCCATGCTTATTTTGTGTTACATTTGTCCAACAATTTCTCTTTATTTTTCATCCAAACATATATACATTCTATCGTCTTCGTCTCATCCATTCGCATATACGCATATTTTGTGTCTTACAACAGTAATGTAAACTAAAAATAAATAAACTAAAAAAAAAAAAAGAAAAGTTGCTATATTGTGGCACATAAATTTTACTCGATGATCTTCCAACGAGTCCGGAAAGAAGACAAAAAAAGTTATTCCTTGAAAAGTTCACCCTTATCGAAACAATATTTGTTTCTTTTCTCGTTGCAATCTTTTATATTGTTGTTACAACGTTGTCTTACTAATATAATTTATTTTATAAAATATGAAGAGTTATATAAGCGCAGAAAAAAAATATTTTATAGTATTATAACACAATAAATTATTATATAAGAGGCAAAGATTAAATTTTTGAAATGACTTTTTTCAAAATTTTTTATTATTTTTGTTTAAAAGAAGATAAGATAGATAGTTACATAGATGTTTTTATAAAACTTTTGTATAATACATTTTTTAGTACGTCAAAGTTTTTGAAGTAAACGATAACAAAAACATCGCTTTATATATTTTTATTCTTTAAAATTATTTTTTAGCCCCATTCTAATTAATTTTAATTTACTTTATTACTTTATCTACATGTATGTAAAATTTTATTAAAATCAGAATTTGACACTTTGTGAGGTGTAAATAACTCAATATTTTGAATATAATATAATAAATTTTTTGCAAATTTATAATAATCTCTATAATAGTCTCATAATTTTTACAAATTTATATTTCGGTTATATGACAATACTGATTGTCATAATAATAATAATAATAGTTAGTTTTTTAAGGCGCATACGTTATTTATTCACTTAATTTTTACTTAATTTTTACTTAATTTACACAATACAAGTCTTTTCAGCATTAGATACACCCAAAGGAAGAATAACGAAAATCTTATTGTTCAGGAATGTGACCATTTCATATCCAGGTACATCCAGGTAAACGGAAAGACGGTTTGCTGAATCGTGAAAAACGAAAACAGCGAATAAAGTATACGAGAGAGAAAGATGTACCCTACTGGGTAGTTAAATACTAGTAGGGTATCCTACTGGGTAGTTAAATACTTAAGACATGATGCGAGCTTTTTTTTCTGATCGTCGGTAATTGTAACCGTAATACTGGCGAGTGCTCAGCAAATATTTGAATTATGTATTGAGTAACGAGTGCGCGAATCGCTAACCACCCCGGAAGAAATCAATTATTGTCGCGAGACATGTCGCGAATGGCTTTCGGTTAATATTAGTGTGAAATCGATTGCATAAGTTATTAATAACTTGTATTCGAATAAGCTTTACAAAATAAAAATAAAAATAAGTCCTTTTCGCAGAACCCAAATGGTGACAAAATTTCGAGAGTTGTGTAAATTTGTCGAGCGTATCTTGCTGGAAAAGTTTAAAAAATATCTTCAGGTTTCTGGTTATAGTAACACACTTTACAACCGAAACAATTTGTTAGCTAAGATATGAATTTATGACATTAAAAAAACTATACATATTTCATAATGGAACAATTTATTATTCCGTTGCAGTTAAAACGATTTAGAAATACATACGGATGTAGGGAACTGATGGGTTTGTTTGAATATAAAAATGCCGACAAAAAATATTGAAAAATATGTATTTACGTTTATTGTGGAAAATAAAAAGAAGTTTCGGCTTACCTGTTGTGCTTATACATGCTCATAGTATAAAAGAGTACAATTCCATTCAATGGAAACAGTAACACTGATGCACGGACACGAATATGTTACTAGTATACAATAGAACAGGTAAAATTAACGTAGATATGTCTTCAAAAGATCTTTTGTATGTTCGTCTCACGTATGTGAAATGGATGGAAAGAAAAATCTATGAATATATAGGATTTCCGTATATCCTAGAAACTGTCACGGCATAGAATTAGCTGATGAATGATCTGAAGCACCCCCTGCCTACGTGCAAAAAAATGTGACATATAGGTACGTACGTGAAAACGGGTAGGAAATTTCTAAGAATTTGGGATTAGAAATTGTTGTATTCTGAGAAACCGTCACAGCATAAAATTAGTCGTTGAATGATCTGAAACACCTACCTGCAAAAAGAAATACATATAGGTACAAGAATGTTGGCCGAAACTTTAGGAATGGAGTTTTTACGTGTCTTATACTTTACACTAAAGAATAAAAATTTATATTGTTAACATGATTCTTAATGCTTCGTTTCTGAGATGTATGTAATAGAGAGAGAGAGATATATATATATATATATATATATATATATATATATATATATTTAATAGAGCTGAGCTAAGTTGTACATTATATGAAAAGATAATAAGCTCTAATATCACAGAAACTAAACATTTTTAGAACTATGTTAAGAAAATAAATTTTTTTTCTTTAAGTACAAGGAATATATTTCTAAAAGTTTTACCTAACATTTTTATTAGATATAAGTGAGAGTAATAAAGGGATAAAAGGTAAAGAATACAAAACTGTAAATCTTTTTTTCTCCGGAAGCGATAGATTTATCCATTTTTCAATTCGAGTAATTTATGAAAAATAAATTTATGAAAATACAATTATCTTTGTCAAATGTTACTGTACATCAGTTCAAGTTTTGTATGTTAAAACAGTCATTGAAAACATGAATTTTAGCCGTTCGTTATTTTAAAAATAACAAACAATATTGTGCATATATTTTTTCAGATTCAAAGGATAACGAATGAAAAATGCAAGTAATGTCAATAAATTATGCATTTAACATAACAATGAGATGCATTATTATTATTATTATTTAAAAAATTTAATATATCTTACTTTGATATTTTATGTCAATAACAAAATATAAAAGATCTGAAATTGATTACGATTGCTTATCTTTGCTCACGTATTTTCTATTTAATTTATTTATATTCTATTTTTTTCATTTGTATATGAGATTATTGATATGGATTAATATGGATAAATAGAATGGATTAATAGATTAATATTGTGTTTGTATAGAAAGAGATAGCTGTGTACCAAGATGAAATATACAATAGAAAATGTATGGGAAAAAAAGCAAATAATTGAGATTACAAAACATATTTGATTTTTTGAAAAATGCAGATTTTTTGAAAAGTGATGCATCTCAGAGATTGGGATAATTTTCTATCAAGTACATTTTTTCAATGCATGTTAACATTACTTGCTACTACATTTTACATCTTTCGCTCGTTATCCTTTCGGCCTGAAAATCGCCCCTTCGCTCAGCATCTTTTTAATCATCCTTTGCATATCGGAGCGCGTATCTTCAGCGTACATGCACACGGCTCAGGACAGTTATCTGCCCAGCATCCTGTTTTCGTCCATGAGTCACATCCTCGGAAAGTGTCCTCCTCATGGTCTGAGACGCGCAAGGTACATACTTTTACTCTGGCGCACGACCGCGGCGCACCTTCCAGCTACGCTAATCTCTTGCAGATCTCCCACGGAATCTCATTAGAAATTCATAACCGTTGCCCCTGCCCCTGTACCCCGTCACCATCCCTGTCTTGCCGGCCGCCGGAGGCGCGGGGGAAAAAACCCATGATACGAAAGAAATAAGCAAGCAAAGTACATTAAAAATTAATTACTTTGCTGATGGAAGCTAGAAGTGCCTAGGTGCCTCCACATCTCCCTCTCCCCCGAATAGCCTGCTTACCTCCGCATTCACCCGTCCGGGAACGAGGTGTTGCATTCCGCCTCCTTATTTCAAATACCTTAAGGCGCCGCGTATTTGTTAGCGCACGCTTTAGAAATCAAATCGCTGTTACCTCCTTGGCGAATACTTTCCTCGTTTTTTTTGTGTTAAATTTTGAAGAATAAGTCGCGGTTTTACGATAGCTTTTACGATAGCAACTATTGTTATCTTTATGATAAGTGCGATTTGAAATGTTTTTTATATAATTTCAGAATGATTCCTACGAAGAAGGTTGTATCAATGTATGAGTAATACATATCATTACTCATATGAATAACAATCTTAAGTTATCCAAAATTTGAGAATGCTTTAAATAATTTACATGATAAATTCCGCATAATAACATCGATGCAATCGCGTATTCGCAAAATCGAGATTGGAGCCAGGATCCAAATGAATAAGCCGATCGAGTGCAATTTAGTTGAGTCAAGCCGACCTGCGGCAGTAGCAGTGACCATCCATTTATTTTAATATCAGCTCATTACTTCTAAGCCGAGATAAATAGATAAATAGATTCTGCGGAAAGGCCTCGATCGGATTTGCCGAGCAGCGAGGCACTTAACTCGCGACCCTCTGCCGCGACGCCGCCGCCAACAGAGAATCG